>BSBK01001180.1:497500-927755 GCA_027943335.1 Chamaecyparis obtusa | reverse complement strand
ATATATATACCTATCTATACATATATATATATGTATATATATATACATATATGTATATATATATATGTATATATATATATACATATATGTATAGATATATACATATATGTATATACATATACATATATATAATACATATATATATATACATATATATGTATATATATATACATATATATGTATATATATACATATATATGTATAGATATATACATATATATATGTATAGATATATATACATATATATATCTATATATATATATATCTATACATATATATATGTATATACATATATGTATATATAGATATGTGTATATATATATATGTATATATATACACATATATATATATGTATATACATATATATATATATATATATGTATATATATATATATATATATATATATATATATATATATATATGTATATACATATATATATATGTATATACATATATATATATATATATATATATATATATATATATATATATATATATATGTATATACATATATATATATATATATACATATATATGTATATACATATATATATATATATGTATATACATATATATATATGTATATACATATATATATATATATATATAGATATATATATATATAGGTATATGTATATATACATATGTATATATATAGATATAGATATAGATATAGATATAGATATAGATATGTGTATATATATATATATATACATATGTATGTATGTATGTATGTATGTATGTATATGTGTGTGTGTACACACACACACACACACACATATATATATATATATATATAACTTTAGACATATACAAGATTTCAAAGATGTCATAATTTTGTCATGTATTAAGCATGAGTGTGTAGTTTATCATCATTATTTCTCATGTTAGATGAACTATCTTATGATCAGTACATTCATTCTCCAATTGCAACTCATCAATCCTATGTATAAGCTAAAGATGATCAAGCAAATGCATTTCTCATGTATGACTTGGAAATAGATAGGTCACTTGTGCTCACATGGAAAAAGTGAGTGGAGTAAGTGATGAAGGGTGCTCCCCTTAATACCACAAACACATAACAGAAACAGAGAAACAACAACAATTTGCAAGAACAGAAAATGGGTTTCTTATTATCTCCACAAATGTGGAATTACAAATTTCAGAATTACAATATGCAAAGCCACATGGGCATTTTCCCTTACAATATTTTGTAGGACAAAGCCTTGAATTATTACCTAGATCTATCCAGAACTGCCCTAGACAACACTATGGACCTTCTTTATATAGGCATTTTCCACCGCCTGAGAAGGTTCCAAAAATTTAGCTGATAGGGTCGACCAAACTTAGAATTATTTTATTTTTCAATTTATTACATCAAAGTCAGCTCAAAATAACTTTTGAAACTCGAACAAAAATTTTGAAGGAAAATTATTTTTTGCCATTTTAGGTGGCCCAACTTCTGGAGACCATAAGTCATCACCAGTTGACCCGATTGACTATTATAACCCCATTTTGGAAAGGCCACGAAGCACTCTACAGGCTTGACTTGTGCAAGCACTTGTCACCCAAATTTTTGACCTCTTCCGGGGCCTCTAAAGCCTTCAAAACTGAGTTCAAAGTTTCTGTCCCCTGCTGCCAATACCAAAAATCTTCAATATCTTCAAAACTAGACCTGATCTAGCCATGAAACTTTACTGGCAGGCTGATATGACTGAGATGAACCTCCACGTGTAAAATTAGAACATTTCGAGATCGTATGACCAACTTACTAAAAATAAAAAGTTTCCATAAATAGTAGCTCTGCACAAGATAGCCCTTATTGAATACAAAAATAGAAATATTTTTGGGTGATGCAAGATTGCTCTTACACCCAGGATGCTCCTGCATCAGTAAGGTATTTCCTAGGGGACAACTTCATGTAAGAAAAGTGTCATTTAAGTATCTTGTTTAAGGAATTATTGTGGTGATCATGTCACTAAAATATAAATAAATAAATATGCATTGTTAAATCAAATTGATTCTAAAGTTAATTTAACAACTCATCCAAACTTTCCTTTCAAGGTGGGCATGGACTATGCATACAAAAACTTAAATGAAATGGAAGGGGAAAAACCTTACCTTTTGAAAAATGGACAAACATAAATGATAAGGATGATTTATTAAAAGATATTTTCCTTCTAGTCAAAGAAATCACTCCATTCTCACCCAAACCATTTTAATCTCATGCAAAAGAAATAAAAGAGAGAAAAAGAAGATAGAGGAAAATATGCAACCAAAAAATCTCAGATCTAGGTGTAATCCCCCAATTTATAATCATGTTTCAAATGAGATTTCTTCTTTTATTATATACTAAATTTATTTTTTCAAAAAGTTCTCTATTATTGTTCCTACTCAAAAGATAATACAAGTAAATTTTATGATTTAATAGCTGGACCAAAAATTATATTAACCAAATCTAATCAAGAGTACATATTAAAGGATTGGTAGGAAAGAAAAAAAATCAACTCTCAATCACCATAAGAAGTTTAACAAGGGAAAATCGCTATAAACAAAAGTTTAGATGGGCATGGCCCAGAAACAACATATAAAACATAAACACCAAATAGAAAATCCCTTAATCTACGAAAGCAGTGGCAGATGGAGGTGAAGGGTCTGGATCATCTTTCTTTTCTCCCTAGCTTGAAATTTGAGTGGGTTCTATTTTTGGTAGTGTCCAACCATTTGCATTATCATTTTCCTCATTTTCTTCTCTCCTTGGAGAGATAGCTAGGGCTAGCCATGGGAAATTTTTGCCAGAAGAGGGTCATCTTGAACCCTCACCAGTTTTCCAACCAATGGTGGGAGTTGGTGGCCAAGTGGGAGTTGTTGAATCTCTCCTACAAGAGGAAGAGCCTCAGAGGTGAGGAGGCATAGAAGAAACCTGTGGAGGATGACGGTGAGAGGGAGACCATTGATGAGGAAGCTAGGAATGAGAGTCTCACTTCCAGCTGGAGCTTCTTCTACCTTGCCACCGCCCACAGGAGGTGGAAGGAGCACATGAAGTAGAGGCATCTAGAGAAGCTCTAGCCATAGTGCAAGGAGCATTTCCCTAGTATCAAAGAAGCTCTATAAAATGAGAAACTTCAAGCACAACTTTGTCTTCTTGAACTTGAATCTAAAGCATTACATTATTGAAAATACTAGCTTTAGAAAATAAAGACACTTTAGTATCAATCAAATTATTAAAAAATATCATAGAATTGTGTTCTTTCCAAATAGTAAAAAGAGTCTCCATTCTAAAAATCTGCCATATCTACAGGAACAAAAAGGGAAATGAAGGATTGTCTCCCGAAAGGATCATTGGCTAGGTAAATATGGATGGAAGAAAAGGAGAGAAAAAAATATGAATCCAAACCCAATAATTTTGTGTGCACTGGAAAAACCAGAAAAGATAAAGAAAAGATTTAGGTCAGTGACAAAAAGGGTAGCGAGGATCTCAAATACCCAAATGATGGAGGCGTGAACCTAAAGGTAACCCTTGAAATAGAAGACACCGATTAAAATGTGCAATTTTGGGCTCTATAATGCTAGACAAATAGTAATAAAATATAATCTCCATAAAGAATGTGAGGATTGTGTATGCCATATCTATTTTAAGACCTCAACCATAGGCAAAATATGAGAAAGCCATAGGTATCCTAGCCTTGGTTGATATCTATCAAAAGCAATATCTGGGTACCATCTCCAACTTTTCACCATTGGGAATTATTAGTGATGCCAATTTTGTGCAAAAGTTCTGGTGGCAAAAGGGAAACCAGTAACTCAAATTTATCTCAATCATCAGTAGTAAGATCAAAATGTGACCGAGTATCCTCCCACTTGTGGAGAGACATTGTTCCTATGGAGAAAAGATCATATGGAGTGTGAAGCCCATATCTGTGCAAACACAAAGCATGAAGATGAGGAACTCTGGACAAGGGAAGTCCTTGGGTCCTAATTAAAGGTGATCACCAAAGATTTTTTTGATTAAATGAGAGGTTATCTTGAAAGCTAGATCAATACCATCTAAGCCAAGGTTTGATAGCCTCCCATGCATGCCATATGCTCTTTGCCACAAATGAACCCTGAATTTGCACTGACTCTCTCATAGAGAAAACAAATTCTAGAAGCCCAAATCTTTCCAGAATGGTTGATGCAAAGGGTATCTAGAGGAGATGCAAGGTATAAAAAGGAATTTACATGCTTCATCTCTTGTGATACTATAAACTATCCATTTAACACAAAGAGCTTGACCTTGCATGTGTGTTGAAATGATTCCTAGCCCACCACAATATTCATGGAGACAATAATACTCCTACACAACATAGTGGAATCCATTCCTTTGAGAATCTGAGGCCCATAAGAAATCTCTCAAAAGACGCTCTAACTTGGCATATATTCTACTTTGGAAGGATAGTGGCATGAAGAGTGGTAGACATGCGTGGCTGCCAAAATGTTGGAAAAAAATAAATTTTCTTGCCAAAGAGAGAGGTTTGGTAATCCAATATACCAACTTGGCCTTGAGCTTTGAGACTACTACACTCCATAGTTCTGTAGCAGAACCATGAAAGGAAAAAGGAATTCCCAAGAAGTGAAAAACATGGTCACGTTGAATCCATTTCCAATCATATTGCAAAATCTATTGAGGTGGTCGAAGAAAAGGTTGACGATAACAAAAAGTTTGATGTCATTGAATGGATAAACTAGAAGCCAAGAAAAAAGTATCTAGGAAGTGAAGGGCTTTCTTCACATTGACCTCATCCTCAATGAGAGTGAGAAAAGAGTCATTTGTGAAATGACCATTGACAAGCTGCAAGGAGGAGTTGGGTAAAGAAATCCCATGAACTCATCCCGTTGAAATAGAAGATGTGAGTAATTAGCCAAAACCCTTAGTGGATAAGACATACAAAAAAGGTGCAAGATGACATCCTTGATGGATTAATCTATGGAAGGAAAAAGTGGAACAAAAATGGTCATTAATGGTAATGCAGGCATTGGCATCTACCAAATCATTTTAATAGAAGAAATAAAATGAGGACCAAAACCTAAGACAAATAACATAGTAAGGATAAAAGGCCATTCAATATGGTCATATGCCTTGGAAAAATCTATTTTCAAGAAAATTGTAGGTTGGCCAGATTGACGAACCCATTCCATACTCTCCCAAACAATATTAATATTATCAAGGATGAATCGAGATTGAATAAATCTTGTCTATTTAGGGAAGATTATTGGAGGAAGAAGATGGAAAATTTTTAATGCCAAAGCCTTTGCTATTATTTTATATGAAACATTGAGCAAGGTGATGGGGTGCCAATTACAAATGTCATCTAGGTCACCAGCTTTAGGTATGAATTTTATGTTTCCTTTATTTATTTCAATTCGTAAAGCTCCAATTTGTAGAGATTCTAAATAAAAATTATGGAGGTCAAAGCCTAGACAATCCCATAAGGCTTTATAAATTTCACAAGGAAAACCATCATAACCTGGAGATTTTTCATCAGCCATTGAGAATGGGACCTCCCTAAGGTCTTGAAGAGATAATGTATTCTCAAATAAATCTCTTTGAGAGTGAGAGAGATGATTGGGTACACATGCTAAACAATCCTCTAGA
Organism: Chamaecyparis obtusa; assembly: GCA_027943335.1. Taxonomy (NCBI): domain Eukaryota; kingdom Viridiplantae; phylum Streptophyta; class Pinopsida; order Cupressales; family Cupressaceae; genus Chamaecyparis; species Chamaecyparis obtusa. The sequence goes on along the minus strand of BSBK01001180.1, from coordinate 922,119 downwards.
GGCTTCTATGAGGCTAGAATGGGATCTTGGGATGTGAAAAATTTCTTCTAATGAGAAACAAAATCTTGGAGAATGTTTGGAAGTTCCTTTAGAATTGAATCCCCATGTCTGATCCTTTTAATACTACAGGTGGAATGTATGGGGTGCAGAAAAGTAAATAATTATTTACTAGCACCATATCCCACCTTCAACCAATGTAAACATGCCTTTAGATGTTCTTCCCTAGAAGAATAAGTGTTAGCAATCTATTTTGGATGATGAAGTTTTTCCACCTTTAGCTGTAATTCTACTGAAAAAGGATGAGCTACCAAGTTCTCAACTAATGCACAAAAATCCCTAGTGTTTCTAGTATAGGATTGACAGTGATAAAAGTCTAGAGATTTTCCATAAAAGTGAAGAAAGTGAGTGATGTGAGTAATGATAGAAATCCACCATGAAATCCAACCTGTTAGTTGAGTAGGCCTCGGTAGAAGATTCCAAACTTTCCTCATGTGGGCTAGATTTGGTAGATGGTTCAAGAATGACATGTTAAAAAAGAAAGGATGTAGCGAGGAATGCAGCATGTGGACACACCATTCATTAAAAAACTTAATGGGATAGTGGTCTAACAAAGCAATATCTGATAAAGGTAAAATTGGCAAATCTTGGGCTATCCCAAAAGAAAAAAAAGATTCAAAAGAGATCATGGTATGATCAAGACTTTTAACTACCCTATCAAATCCATCTTTGAAATTACTCTAGGTATGCCAAACCGCATGTGGGAGGTGATAGTTGATATTGGGATCATAAAGCCCTAATTTATTTCCCATGTAAAACCAGTCCTCACATTCTCTAGCTATCCAAAAAATGGAGAGATGCCATTCTTATCAGAAGCCACCTCAACCATGTTAAAATTTCCACACAAATCCCAAGTTGTAGATGACAATGAGTCTACTAGCCATCTACACAAAAAATATATCTCCATTGCATCATTGGGAGCATAAATATTAATAACACCAAAACAATGATTATTAATGTTAAAAAAAAAGCTACACCAACCTATGCATGGGGTCCTCTCCATGGTCTAAAATTGCACTTTACCAGCGTGGTGCCAACAGTGTCACCACCCCACCTCTACCAACTAAATGGGAAGAATAAAAATTTAGGCTTTGAGGCCATATGACATGGGAAGCCATCAAAAGAAGAAAACCAACTATCTTGATTTCTTGAAGGAAAAGAATATCTATATGAGGAAATCAATTGCGAACATCTCTAATAGAGTATTTTCAATGAATTTTAGTAAGACCCCTCACATTACAAGAAATAAAAATAGTTATAAACCATCATTCATGGTATCTTCTTCCCCAAGAGAAGTGAAACTATTGTGCAAAAATGTCGACATAGAGTTGAAAGCTAGGTATAAATCTCCTAGAAAGATATGCTTCTTCCCTGGCCCAACATCGTCAAGTTCATCATGCCTAGAAGGGATACAAGAATGATGATGCAAAGAATCTCAAGACTCATGAGGAGGTGACTGAGGAACTAAAAGTGGTTGGGAGTCCATGGATACTGTAGAAATGCCATGAGAAATTTCATGTGCCTCTGTAGAGGGTATTGTTTTCCCTTGAGAAGAAGGGTTTGAAACTTCCTTTGTGTCTTTTGTTGAAAGTGGCAGAATTGTAGAAGCCTTCTTAGGCTGAGAAACTACATATTGTTTTCCCTTACAAACTGCAGCAGTCTAGGCAGCATCATCTTTGGAATCCTCTGGAGCTTGAGAAACAATTGGATCCTTAGGAGGAGCCATAGGCCTATTGACTATGAGAGATAAATATTTGATCTTATGATCCTCATAGTGGCAATGAAAGAAAGTATTGGGTAAATTGTAATGATTTAATTTCATAGTGAAACACCGCCCACCAACTTGAACTTAAATTGACTCCCTTAAGTCATGTGCAAGGTCAACTTCAAAACAAACCCTCTTTTAAGGGAGAGAATGAAATAAATGCTCTGGTTTTGAGTAAACTACCCTACCTAGGGATTAAGCAAAATTTTGTAGGAAAGGCCATCAAGGAAAAGGTAAACTAGGAAATTCAGCCCAAATGGGTAATTTGAGATTTTTATTGTCAGAGATAGTGAAATCTCTTGACCAAGGTTAAAAGACAAGGAGGCAAGTGCGAACAAACTAGGGTCCATGATTGAGAATACCCTCAACATGGGAAGGGTTCCCAAAATAGAAAAGGAAAAAATCCTTTGGTGATATTCTAAACACCATCCAAGCACACCCCATGAGGGAGACAAGATTTGGTGATCCGATCCTTAATCACATTTTCAGATGGAACTCTACCCACAAAATATCCAATTAAAGTGAATTTTTCTAACCATTCACAAGCATTGTCAAAATCTGGCAAAGGAAAAACTACATCAGGGTTAGAAGAGGACTTACCTCATGGAATACTTTGGGGATTAATTTCCTAGGACACTAGCTTAGAGGATCCATTAGCACCTAAAACCAACAATTCGGTGCCAACAGTAATTGTTGAGCCAAAAGTAGGTGAAGTCGTTGAAAAAAGAAAACACAATTTCTCGTGATTAATCTAGAATGAGAGGAAGGTATGACTACCCTAATGAAAACCCTAAAAAAACCTATATGGACACAATTGAAAGCTAAAGGTGCAGAGCAATCTCACCCCTAATTTCTTGTCTGTTAAGCTCGGTGGCTCATCTCTTTCTCTAGATAAATTTTACCTTCACACAAGTAATTTTTAATAAAAATGACCTTTGTACTTTTTATTTTGAGTTAAATAATTTTATGGAGCCATAAGCTTATATACATATCATGCATAAAATAAAAATATAATTCTTGATTTAACATCTAGTCTTACTATTTCACACAATATGATAAGATGCATTTTACATTTCATAAAACTATAATTTAATAGCATAAAATTTATTTCACTCACACCCAATAATTTATGAAAAATCAATTGTATGAGTGAAAATAAAGTACAAAAAATACACAATCACAGAGTAAAATTCAACCAATTTAGATTTATGCTCATAGGGCCACATGAAGAAAAACTCATAGCCTAAATTTGAATAAGAAGGAAAATGAAAATAAAATATTTTTACCCAAGTTAATTTCCTCTAATTAATCACCATAATGAAAAATTGTGTATACACACTCAAAAACATAAGTTTGTTTTCCTAATACAAATTAGCCAACTAACATGACTCAAATATAAAGATGCATAATAAATAGACTTAGTGTTGAAATTAATGAACTCAGTAAAATGCCTTCAAATTATATCTTGTTAGGAATGAATGCAAAGTATTTTTGCAGTCATTCTGTAGCAGTTGTTGTTGCATTCATGACTTGGATTGTCATTGATGTCAACACAGTGATATTCTGGATATCAACAGGAAAGCAGGTATAGTTTTGTTTTGCACATGTTTTATTGCAGATTGGATTTTGCACAGTTGATGGTATGTTCTTTGGTGTGTTATTAACCTATGGTTAATAGCACAAAAACAAATTCATTCATTCATGAGAGTTATGAGCATTTTGGTGAAAGCAGTGTTTAGACAGTGTTTCTGTGAAGCGATTTTCAGAAATCAGAGGATATCTCTTAGCTGGGATGGAATCTGATTTTGCACAGTTAAATGGATGTTGGAGACTCATTAATGATGATGTGGTTCATAGCGCAAACTTTGAAGATATGTTTGGAGAAAGTTACAGTATCTGGAAGCCGACAGTTTTATGTGAAATTTTGTGTGTAGCGTGTAGAAATTATTATTTTGTAATTGAGGACCAACTCATTTGTAATTATTTGAGTTTGGTATATAAGAAGGAATGTTTTCCTTGTCACAATATGTATTTTTGAAGGTTGAGATGCGAATATATGCATGAAGTGAAGAAAAGAGCTAATTCAATGATGAAGGAAGACTTGTGAGTACAGAGATCTGGAATTGTGATCTTGTGTAGCAGAGAGTGTGGTTTTGGCACAGTGTGAAGGAGGTAATATATTTCATATTATTCTATTGAATAATTCTAAGATCTTTTGGACAGTGGGTTCAGAGATCTTGCTTTGAAGCTGTTTGGGCAGTGGGTCCTTTTGTCTTCCATAAACTCTTAACCGGGTTAGAATCTTTTAACAAGGATTCAAAATCTCCTAACAGGGATTTATATGTACTGAATGTATTTCATAAGACTCCTAGCAGGGTCCATCCTCTAACAAGGAACTTTCATATTAGTGCATCATTTTGTGGGCATCATTCCCACCGGGGTTTACTCTTTTCAAGAGGCTCCCTAGTCAACATATCTTGTGTTATTGTGCAATTGTGTATGGTTATCTTTCTATGGTTGATTAATACATTAATTATATTGTTTAAACTAGTTGAATGGTTAAATTATCAGATAACTAATTCACCCCCCCCCCTCTCAATTATCTTGGGGATCTTTACTTTCTAACATATCTTTATCAATAAGATCACCATTACGCATAGATTCACATTGTTAAAGATGGATGACCTTACAAATTGTTAGAGTTAGGGAAAAATATTTTGATAAGATTGATTCAAAAATTGATTATCATCAAACAATAACTAGAGATGGATATCAATGGAAGATAAGTGAAGACTTGTATGAGTGGCTGGATATGTCATTTGAAATCTCTAATACATCAAGTGCTTTATAGTGTTGATGGTGAAGTTTTGAATCCTTATTATAGTTTTTTTTAGATTTGGATGATTTTTTTTTTCAACAAGATCAAATAAAACATTTGAAAAAAAATATATTACAAAAGTTAAGAGAAGAAAAATTACTAATGAATGTGAAGAACTGTGATTTTATGAAAGAAAAACAAGCATATTTGAGTTTTTTTATTTCTAAAAATATAGTAAAGATGAATTTGGATAATATTATTATTCTTGTAGATTGACCTAAAAAGTATATTATTTATAATTTTGAATTTTTCATCATTGTAGTAATATTTTATTATGGTTTATAAATAATTTGAACACAATAAATTTCTAAAATAAGAAAATAGTCTTCCTTATTTTCTAAGATTAAGAGAGGTGATATAAAAGAATTTAGCTGGATTGTTTTAACTCATAGAGCTTTTGAGTTAATGATGAAGAATGTGAAGAGAATTCAAATTAGCATATAATAATGCTAATTATCACATCAATTAGACTTGTACTAAGTCAATAAAGTAGGTTATATTCTTACTTAAATGTGAAATTAATTGATACTAAAAAAAATATGTCTATAATAAAAATTGAATACAATTTTTTGTATTAATGAAAGTTAGAATTTACTCATTATTCAAATAATTCATTTTGTATAATTATTAAGTATCAAGTAATACACTATTTGAGTAGTCAAAGACATGTCAAATAGATTGAATTTATGCAAATTTATTTGTTTATGTTAAATCATAGAAATGTTAAGTCTAATAAAGTGATACACACATTAAATAGATGGTATAATTTATTAGTTAAAATAGAACTAAAGTTATTGAGTTGATGCATTTGAATTTAAATGAGATTGATGCCAAATTTATGAATGTTCGATTATCATGCATTTTATTAGCAGATATGGACATAGAACTAATCAGTTAGATCATCTACTCCAAGATTATTTTTTAATTAAAGGAAGTCAATTATGTATCCCTAGAAGCTCTATTAGAGGATATTTGATTAAGGAGAAGTATAATGGTGGGTTAGCTAGTTATTTTGGTAATTATAAAATAGCTAAATCGGTAAATGTAAATTACTATTAGCTTAATGTACATACTTTAATGTTAATAAATGCATGTATATTTATAGAATTTGCCAATAATGTATACTTCAATGTTAATAAATACATGTATATTTATAGAATTTGTCAATAAGCAATGAAGTAAGAATTTGTCAATTTGTCATTATCTATATTAGAGAGACTATATGATATAATTTGTAGGGATGTTTTTGTTACAATTATCGTTACTCGAAGAGAAGTTGATTTGATTTTTGTAGTAGTTTGTAGGTTATTTAATCTTTGTTATGAGGATATATGGTTTAACTATGATTATTCTGTATGGTAGGGATTTTAAATTTGTGGGTTGTTTTTGGAACATTAGCCAAAAAAAGAGTATTTGTTTGAAGTTTATCTCAACATATCATCTATAAACTAATAGATAGGGTGAAGCAACACCTAAATGTTGAGAAAACATATTAAGGTGTTTTTCAAATGAGATAAAAAATAGTTTAGACATAGCATGAACAAAAGCAATGTGTTCCTACGATAACTTAGTAAAATTTAATATAGGAAGAACACCATTTCATGATATGTATGGGTGAAGTCTTGAAAGAAATAAAATTAATATTGCAATTTCATACTTATGAAAATAAAATTAAAGTCATATATTTCCTTTCTTAAGTGTGTATTATAATTAATAATTATAGGTCAACTTTATAATATTAAGATTATAAAATGAATTATTTCAAACTAAAATAAGCTAATAGACACAATAGTTAAGGAAAGAAATAAGACAATAAATGTTATGAAAAGGAGAGTAGCACATCCACCATTATTAAATTATCTAGGGTATAACCAAATCCCTAAAATAAACCATTGCAAAACAAAAGTAAAACCTATAATAAACCTTTCAACCTTTTTCAATTTTGAATACCAAGAATATCAAATCTAATCACATAACTGAATTTTTTATAGAACCAAACTTAGCATGCCTCAAAGTTAAATGACATAAGGAGTACTTGGTATAAAATTGCAAGTCATTTTTAATATTTAGGAGATTTAGTTGAACCTAAACAATCCAATCATCTAAAATCAATATCATTTAATGTGTTGTTCATTACATAAGTAACACCACATGATAAATTTAAGCAGAAAAGCCACAATATATTCTTAAGAACTTCGATAAAAATTTCAATTGTACAAAATAAGCAACAACAATATGAAATCAAATGACCATGGAAATGTTGGTAGTGGGCCAGCTTCCCTCACAGGGTTCGCGACATGGCTTAACCGCCTCCTCTATCTTCTATAAGTCTAGTGGTTGTATCGGCCATTAACATGATGATCTTTTGGTGTAACGACAACCACTACTTGTAGCAAGTGGTATCTGAGCTTGGTCATAGGTTCGAATCCATGTAGGCTATGACAAGTGACACTAGGAGGGGGATTGTTGGCAGCAGGCCAGTGTCCCTTACAGGGTTCATGACATGGCTTAACTTCCTCATGTGTCTTCTATAAGTCTAGTGGTTGTATCGGTCATTAATAGGTCAATCTTTTGGTGCAACGGAAACCACTACTTGTAACAAGAAATGCTTTGGACTCTAGTTTGGACAACTTGTGAAACTCTAACAAAGTGTCCTTGGTTGAATTATTGTCATCTAATTGATGTAAGATTCATTCCACAATCTAGTTAAAGGTGGTACTTGAAATTTTATTGTTGTAAATATCATTTAAAAAGTTATGGAAAATAGAGTTTATGACAATTAACATCTTTAGTTCTCAAAATCTCATAAAAATCTACATACATACATACATGTGTGCATATGAATTAATTTTTTATAAGTAATAAATGATTATTGATGATCTATATTCTATCTAATAGAAATACAATATTTTTCAAATTGAAAATGTTCATAATATCTCCATATATAAAACACATTTCACCTTCTATTATTAATCCTAACATCATTTCTAAATAACATACATAATAACTTAAAATATAGAAACCATTATTTTATAATGTATGTTAAACTTAGATGATTAAAATAAGAGAAACGAAAAAGAAAGGTTATCTAGTTAGTTAAAGGAGAGAAAAGTTGATTAAGCATTTAACTAGTGAGGACTTAACATGATTAAAATAAGGGAAAAGAAAAAGAAAGGTTATCTAGTTAGTTAAAGGAGGGAAAAGTTGATTAAGCATTTAACTAATGATGAAGAAAAATGAAAGAAAGAAAATTAAAAAGATTAAATACTTAAAAAATTAGAAAGATAATAACCCTCCTTTAATTACGTGTGCTAATACTATGTGATTGAAGTAGCTCAATCAATAGGAAAAGTGGGCGAAAAAGGTTAGTTAAATACTTAGCTAGTAAGAAAAGCTTCTTCCTTTGAACATTTGTATGGGATTATAAATTCATCTACATTTTGTAAAGGGAAATAAAGGGAAGAAACCATACCAACATCACCTTCAACAAAAATAAAAGATAATAAATAGTACATTATGAATTAAACCTTTTTATTATATTTATACATTGTACTTCATTATTAGTGTGTGGATAATCTTATGGAAAAGATTATTCTGATATTATTCATTAAGATTTCTTTTATTTTTAAACATTTATACTTTTTTCTTATATATATTCTTAGTTAAAGAACGGATGATGCAAACACACCTTAGTGATGTATATAGGCAAATAAAATTGTTTTATAGATTTTTTTTATTTCTTTTAAAATGTGTGTGTGTGTGTGTTTTATCTATATATTTAAGATGATGTTAAGCTATAGAGCTCTAATAAATATGTAGTGTTGTAAATTATGTCTTAAGAAGGAGAGAGAACATGAAACCCTCTTAGTGAAGAATGTCATGCAATGATAGTGGATTCTCAACAATGAATGTTGAAGTTGACCCAAGCTCGTTAAACAACATTCCTCCACATAAGAAGAAATAGAATCACATAAGTATGCAACTTATCTTCACATTTTTGAAAGGAATATGAGAGAATAAGAATCAAGATGTATGATGCATCTACACCCTATTCAAATGTCTCCATGTCAATGTTGAAATGTACTATAGTGAAATCAAATGTTTTAGGCCACAATGATGAAGATGGTAATATATAATCTTATGAAGAGAAATGTAGATCATAGTGTTAATATGATTTAGAACAATATAGAGAGAGGGGGGGGGGAGGTGAATCAATTGTTCTTAGGTCCTGATGAATAAAAAAATCTCAAAAACTTATCCTTAAATCAGATCCAATAACCAAAACAAACTCGGTCATCACTGATTCAATAATAGAAACATCTAACAATGCAGTCCACTACCCAGTTGTAACTTAACTTGTAAACCATAGAAATGTTCAAACCAAAACATTCACACAAGTATTAACACCAGGATTTATAGTGGAAACACAATTTGGAAAAAACCACTTTGTAACATGCTACTATTATTTTCACTCTTCTGAAGTGAGCTTGGTAAAAAACCAACCCTATCAAAGGTTACAATACACACTGTCAAGTGTGACCCAGTTAAAGGATTTCAATCACCCTGTTAAAAGTGAGCCTAGTCATAGGAATTACATACACTCCATTAGAATGCAACCTTGTTCAAAGGATTTAACATATGACTGTTAGGTCAACCTCTGTTAAAAAGATTTTGACTGTTACAATGGTTAGAAAGTAGCAGCAATATTTATCTGAAAAATATACAACTCACTTTGCAAATATCAGATCCGATTCCATACACTAATGCTGGTTTACTAACTTTGAAACTTTGCCATCTCCATCTTTGATCTTCTCAAAAAATTTCTTCAAGCAACCACCACAATTCTCCTTCAGCCTTTTCTGCTTATACAGTTAATAAAACTTTACTCTTCCAGCATTCTCTATTCTACTCCTCTATACACTTGCATATCCAACACTTCTATATATTTTCCTCAATTAGGTTAACTCATCTTTTGCCACCCAATCTCATTCATAGATCTTAGGGTTAAGTTAGATTCATTGAATCTACTTGCTTTATGTTCTTCGGCTCCTTTTCTAGAATCATCTCAAATCTCTTAAAGATTTCAAATAAAACATTTTACAGTGCATTTAATGCTTCCAAACAATCAATAAATAAAGTCAACATGTTTTAAATAATCCAAGAATTCAACAATTGTTAGAATAACTGAGAGGGGGGTGAATCAGTTATCTAGTGTCCCAATTCCAAAATGTATAATCCAAAATAATTTCTTCTATTTCTACTCGTCGGTAAGCAATAATAACTCTTACTGCCTGTGCTTTTACTGATTACCAGTCTAATACTTATAATTGTTTACTGATTAAATCTAATATGTAACATGCAAAGTATGATAACAAACAAATATCACATTCAACACATAACACAAGAGATTTAATGTGGAAACCCTATAAAGGGAAAAACCACCTGGGACCGGCAACCCAAAATTGTTCACTTTTCTGAAGTGAGGTCGGTTAAGACCCAACCCTGTTAAAGGTTACAAACACACTATCAGGTGTAACCTTGTTAGAGGATTTTAGACTAGAATTTATCATCCAACCAACATTCACTATGGGGTTGACAAGATAACAATGTTCATTCTATGAATGATACATCATAAGAATTTCAGAGTCCACTTAGTTAAGAGATTTAGACTGTATACAATGGTTAAATATGTAACAGTAAAATGACCTGCCTTAATACAACTTCAATTGCAAATTACAGATCAATATTTAGTCCATTCAAATCCTTCTGATCAATAATTCACTTCAGATTCAATACTGTATCAACTTACTGTCTGTTGGTAACTGCTTTCTATAGCTCGGTAATTGCTCTGCAGCTCGGTTCTCACTAACCAGTATGATCAGAATGCATGAAACCTTATTCATGTGATAATCCTACAGCTTCTTCTTCTTCCCGACATTTTCATAAAGAAATTTTGTTCTCTTATATAGACGAGTAAATCATTTTCTTCTCCACCATTAGATTTTTCCTCTTATTCACATTCATAGATTTTTTCACTTAAACTTTCTCAGTGCTTGTGTCAATAACACATTTCAATTTACTTCTGATGCAGGAGCATCCTGGGTGTAAGAGCAATCTTGCATCACCCCAAAAAAAAATATTTCTATTTTTATATTCAATAAGGGTTATTTTGTGCAGAGCTGCTATTTATGGAAAGTTACTATTTTTGGTAATTTTTGTATGTGCTCAGAATGATCTGATTTCTTTCTTAGAGGTTCATTTTGGTCATATAAGTCTGCTAGTAAAGTTTCATTGCCAGATCAAGTGTATATTGGAAGATATTGAAGATTTTCGGTATTGGCAGCAAGGTACAGAAACTTTGAACTCAGTATTGAAGGCTTTAGAGGCCCTGGATGAGGTTGAAAATTTGGGTGACGGGCGCTTGCACCGGTCAAGCCTATAGAGCGCTTCGTGGCATTTCCGAAATGGGGTTATAATAGCCGAGCAGGTCAACTGGTGATGACTTATGGTCTTCGGAAGTTGGGCCACCTGAAATGGCGAAAAATAATTTTCTTCAAAATTTTTGTTCGGGTTTCAAAGGTTATCTTGAGCCGACTATGATGTAATAAAATGTAAAATAAAATGATTCTAAGTTTGTTCGGCCTTATTGGCTAAAATTTTGGAACCTTCCCAGGCGGTGGATAATTGCCTATATAAGGAAAGCTGTATTATTGTCTTAGGCAGTTCAGAATAGTTCTGGGTAGTAGATCTGGGTAATAGTTCGAGGCTTTGTCCTACGGAATATTGTAAGGGAATGCCCATGTGGCTTTGCATATTGTAATTCTGAAAGTTTGTAATTCCACATTTGTGGAGATAATAAGAAGCCAATTTTCTGTTCTTGCTTATTGTTGTTGTTTCTCTATTTCTGTTATGTGTTTGTGGTATTAAGGGGAGCACCCTTCATCAAGTGGTATCAGAGCAGGAGTTCTTGAGTGTGTAAACAGATCACCGACTGTGAGGCAGTTTGCACCAGGACCGTGGCTAGGGTTTCAGTGCGCATCGCGAAAATGCCTCCACGAAGGGAACGTGGCGGAAGAGCTGGTGTTGTAACACCTGAGGTTAGAGAGCTGCAGAGACAAGTGCGAGCATTGCAAGAAGAGATTCGCAGAGGAATGAATCTTAATGTCAGAGATGAAAGCGAGGATGAAGCCGAAGAAGAATATCAAGAAGGAGAAGTCAAAATTGTGAACCAGGAGGAAGAAAGACTTTTTCGGGCCATTTCTAAGATTGGGAAAAGACCTAAGATTGAGGTTCCTACATTTTCTGGAAATCTTAACCCAGAAGAATTGATCGACTGGATCAATGAATGTGAGGAGTATTTTGAGTATGAAGATGTTGAGGATCCTAATAGGGTCAAATTTGCGAAGGCCAGACTGAAAGGTCATGCGAAGATCTGGTGGCAAGAAATTCAATTGGAGCGAAATAGAAGAGGGAAAGATAAAATCACAAGATGGGATCGGATGGTGGAAAAATTGAAGCGACAGTTCATTCCTGTTGATTATGAGCTTGACCTACTGAAGAAAATGCAAAGTTTGAAGCAAGCAGGAAAATCTGTTCAGGAGTATACAGAGGAGTTCTATCGACTCCTCATCAGAATAGGCCATGCCGAAGCTGATAAGGAGAAAGTTTCCCGATACCTTAATGGGTTAAGGCCAAGCATTCAGGAGGAGCTGAATCTGGTTCGAATGAACAGTATTGAAGAGGCATACCAGTTTGCCCTAAAAGTGGAGGAAAAGCTGAACAAGAAGTTTGAGAGCAGACAAAATGGAAGAGGTCGCGGTGGACGATCTGGTGGACGGTCATATGGTGGCCGAAATGAAGATCCCAAAAAGAAGGATGAGGCCAGTAGCAGTCAAAATCAGCGAGGAAATAATTCCAATCGCTTCCAGGATCAGAATAATAGAGATCAGAGAGGAAGAGGAAGAGGACAAGGATCTGGAAGAGGTGGCTTCCGTGGAACATGTTTTCACTGTGGAGAAGAAGGTCATAGGGCATTTGAATGTCCTCAGCGCCAAGGCAGAATAGATAGGAGAAATGAAGGCCAGGCCAGAGTTGCACATGTCGATGAAGATGCTAGATCATCAAATTCTGAAGATGCTGAGAGAGGAGAAACGTTGATTAACAGAAGAGTCCTGTTGAGTGGTGAGAATGAACCTGAGCAAAGGAGGAGCCTGTTTCGCACTAGATGCAAGTGCGAGGGTAAATGCTGTGATGTGATTATCGATAGTGGAAGCACTGACAATCTGGTGTCAGAAGAGATGGTGACAAAGTTGAAGCTCAAGAGATAGAAACACCCACATCCATATCGGATTGCCTGGGTGCAGGATGACCACAAAGTCATGGTCAGTGAACAGTGCCTGGTAAAGTTCAAGATCGGCGGGTACCAAGATGAGGTACTATGTGATATCATCTCTATGGATGCATGTCATATGTTATTGGGTAGACCGTGGCAGTTTGACAGATGTGCTGTACACGATGGTCGTGCGAATACCTATTCCCTGACAAAGGATGGAGTGCGACATAAGCTAAAGCCATTGAAGGAGATCGAAGAAAAGGTATGTGGTAATGCAAGAATAACATTTGTTGATGGAAGGAAATTCCTAGATGGTATGAGGCATGAGCATGTATGTTTTTCTTTAATTACAAAAGCTGGTAAAGAGGAAGTAGAAGATGTTCCTGTAGAAGTTGCAGATTTTTTGAATGAATTTCAGGATATTGTATCCGATAACGTGCCTGATGGATTACCACCAGTCAGGAAGATCAGTCATCAGATGGACTTGATCCCAGGAGTGAGTTTACCGAATAAGGCGGCGCACAGGATGACACCTGCAGAAAGTGAGGAGTTGAACAGACAAGTACATGAGTTGTTACAGAAAGGATTGATTCGAGAGAGTCTGAGTCCCTGTGCTGTACCTAGGGTATTAGCTCCAAAGAAGAATGGAGAATGGAGGATGTGTACAGATTCTAGGGCAATAAACAAGATCACAATCAAGTACAGGTTTCCATTGCCATGAATGGATGATATTATGGACTGTTTGAGTGGAGCTGTGTATTTCTCAAAGATAGATCTGAAGAGTGGATATCATCAGATTCGGATCAGAGAAGGAGATGAATGGAAGACTGCCTTCAAGACAAAGGAAGGACTCTATGAGTGGTTAGTCATGCCTTTTGGGCTAACCAATGCACCGAGCACTTTCATGCGGCTCATGAACGAGGTTCTGAAAGAATTTCTGGGTAAGTTTTTCATTGTTTACCTGGATGATATTTTGATCTTTAGTAAGACATTGGATGAGCATATGATGCATATTCGTATGGTATTTGAGAAGTTGAGAAAAGAGAAATTGCTGATTAATTTGAAGAAGTGCAATTTTGTGAAGAAAGAGTTAGTGTATTTGGGGTTTGTAGTTTCAGGAGAAGGTCTAAAAATGGACCCAGAGAAGGTACAGGCTATCCTTGAATGGCCTACTCCAAGGAGTGCTACTGAGGTAAGATCTTTTCATGGTTTGGCTAGCTTTTACAGAAAGTTTATCAGAAATTTTAGCAGTATTTGTGGACCCTTGACTGAAACAATGAGAGGGGATAGAAAAGAGTTTAAGTGGACTAAAGGAGCAGAAAAGAGTTTTCAATTGTTGAAACAAAAAGTTACAGAACAACCTGTTTTAGCACTTCCAGATTTTAATAAGGTGTTTCAAGTAAATTGTGATGCTAGTGGTACTGCAATAGGAGCTGTTATGAGCCAAGAAGGTAAACCTGTTGCGTATTTCAGTGAGAAGTTAAATGATGCCAAGAGGAAATATTATGTTTATGATCAGGAATTTTATGCTATAGTTCAGGCATTAAAAAAGTGGAGACATTATCTGCTTCCTAAAGAGTTTGTTTTGTATACTGATCATCAAGCTTTGCAATATTTGAATAGTCAAGGAAAATTGAATCAAAGGCATTTGAAATGGGTTGAGTTTTTGCAGAGTTATACATTTATTTTGAAACACAGGAGTGGAAAGTCTAATAGGGTTGCAGATGCTCTTAGCAGAAGGCAACTATTGCTGACAGAAATGCAGATTAAAGTGGTTGGGTTCAAGGAACTAAAGAATTTGTATCCAGAGGATCCTGATTTTGGTGAAGCTTGGAAAGCTTGTACAGAACCTGTTACTCTAGACAGGACGAAATGGTTGGATTTCATCATCCAGGATGATATGCTATTCAGAGGGAGTCAGTTGTGCATTCCACGAAGTTCTATGAGGGAGAATCTCATCAAAGAGAAGCATAGCGGAGGATTGGCTGGACATTTTGGTCATGACAAAACCCTTTCTTTGGTTAGTAAGAATTATTATTGGCCACAGTTGCAGCAAGATGTGAAGAATTTTGTACAGAGTTGCAGAGTATGTTAGATGGCGAAAGGAGTGACGCAGAATACAGGGTTGTATAAGCCATTACCTGTACCAGAGAAGCCTTGGGAGGATATCAGCATGGACTTTGTTCTTGGTTTACCGAGGACTCAGCGGGGACATGATTCAATTTTTGTGGTAGTTGACAGATTTTCAAAGATGGCACATTTCATTCCCTGCAAGAAGACTAATGATGCTGTTCATGTAGCAGAATTATTTTTCAGAGAAGTAGTGAGACTTCATGGTTTGCCAAAGACCATAGTTTCAGATCGGGACACTAAGTTTGTTGGATATTTTTAGCGTACATTGTGGAAGAAGTTAAAGACAGATTTGAAGTTCAGTTCATCACATCATCCACAGACTGATGGACAAACAGAGGTGGTGAATAGGAGTTTGGGAAATTTGCTGAGATGTTTGGTTGGAGATAAGCCAACAGGATGGGATTTGATTTTACCACAGGCAGAATTTGCATACAATAATTTTGTCAACAGGAGCACTGGTAAATCACCATTCCAGATTGTATATGGAAGTAGTCCAAGAAATGCATCTGAATTGAGGAAGATAGATAAAGGAGAAATAAGTAGTGCTGAAGCTGAGGATTTTGCAGAACACTTGAAGAACATCCATGAGGAGGTGAGGAAGCATATTACCAAGGATAATGCACAGTATAAGGCTAAGGCAGATGAGAAAAGGATGTATAAGGAATTTCAGGTTGGTGATGAAGTCATGGTTCATTTGTGGAAGGAGCGGTTTCCAGTTGGTACATATAACAAGCTGAAAATGAAGAAGTTTGGACCATGTAGGATACTGAAGAAACATGATTCAGGAAACGCATATGAGGTAGAATTACCTACTCAGCTAAATATTTTGCCAGTGTTTAACATTTCAGATCTGACAGAGTATCATGAAGGAGGTGTTGAAGATGAGATCACAACAGCACAGTGGAGTATTCCAGCAACTAGTTCAGACACTAAGGAGATTGAAGATATACTGGATAGTCGTGTTGGCAGAAGCACAAGGAACATGACATATGAAGAATATCTGGTCAAATGGAAAGGACAACCTGTTGAAGATTCATCATGGCTAACAAAGGAGGAGGTTAACCGTCTTGGTTTTCCTCTACACACCTGAGTCGTGACAGGGTCACTTCTCAAATTACCCCGGGTGTCTAATGCAGGAGCATCCTGGGTGTAAGAGCAATCTTGCATCACCCAAAAAAAAAATATTTCTGTTTTTATATTCAATAAGGGTTATTTTGTGCAGAGCTGCTATTTATGGAAAGTTACTATTTTTGGTAATTTTCGTATGTGCTCAGAATGATCTGATTTCTTTCTTAGAGGTTCATTTTGGTCATATAAGTCTGCCAGTAAAGTTTCATTGCCAGATCAAGTGTATATTGGAAGATATTGAAGATTTTCGGTATTAGCAGTAGGGTACAGAAACTTTGAACTCAGTTTTGAAGGCTTTAGAGGCTCCGGATGAGGTCAAAAATTTGGGTGACAAGCGCTTGCGCCGGTCAAGCTTGTAGAGCGCTTCGTGGCGTTTCGGAAATGGGGTTATAATAGCCGAGCGGGTCAACTGGTGATGACTTATGGTCTTCGGAAGTTGGGCCACCTGAAATGGCGAAAAATAATTTTCTTCAAAATTTCTGTTCGGGTTTCAAAAGTTATCTTGAGCCGACTATGATGTAATAAAATGTAAAATAAAATGATTCTAAGTTTGTTCGGGCTTATTGGCTAAAATTCTGGAACCTTCCCAGGTGGTGGATAATTGCCTATATAAGGAAGGCTGTATTATTGTCTTAGGCAGTTCAGAATAGTTCTGGGTAGTAGATCTGGGTAATAGTTCGAGGCTTTGTCCTACGGAATATTGTAAGGGAATGCCTATGTGGCTTTGCATATTGTAATTCTGAAAGTTTGTAATTCCACATTTGTGGAGATAATAAGAAGCCAATTTTCTGTTCTTGCTTATTGTTGTTGTTTCTCTATTTCTGTTATGTGTTTGTGGTATTAAGGGGAGCACCCTTCATCAAGTGGTATCAAAGCAGGAGTTCTTGAGTGTGTAAACAGATCACCGACTGTGAGGCAGTTTGCACCAGGACCGTGGCTAGGGTTTCAGTGCGCATCGCGAAAATGCCTCCATGAAGGGAACATGGCGGAAGAGCTGGTGTTGTAACACCTGAGGTTAGAGAGCTGCAGAGACAAGTGCGAGCATTGCAAGAAGAGATTCGCAGAGGAATGAATCTTAATGTCAGAGATGAAAGCGAGGATGAAGCCGAAGAAGAATATCAAGAAGGAGAAGTCGAAATTGTGAACCAGGAGGAAGAAAGACTTTTTCGGGCCATTTCTAAGATTGGGAAAAGACCTAAGATTGAGGTTCCTACATTTTCTGAAAATCTTAACCCAGAAGAATTGATCGACTGGATCAATGAATGTGAGGAGTATTTTGAGTATGAAGATGTTGAGGATCCTGATAGGGTCAAATTTGCGAAGGCCAGACTGAAAGGTCATACGAAGATCTGGTGGCAAGAAATTCAATTGGAGCGAAATAGAAGAGGGAAATATAAAATCACAAGATGGGATCGGATGGTGGAAAAATTGAAGCGACAGTTCATTCATGTTGATTATGAGCTTGACCTACTGAAGAAAATGCAAAGTTTGAAGCAAGCAGGAAAATCTGTTCAGGAGTATACAGAGGAGTTCTATCGACTCCTCATCAGAACAGGCCATGCCGAAGCTGATAAGGAGAAAGTTGCCCGATACCTTAATGGGTTGAAGCCAAGCATTCAGGAGGAGCTGAATCTGGTTTGAATAAATAGTATTGAAGAGGCATACCAGTCTGCCCTAAAAGTGGAGGAAAAGCTGAACAAGAAGTTTGAGAGCAGACAAAACGGAAGAGGTCGCGGTGAACGATCTGGTGGACGGTCATATGGTGGCCGAAATGAAGATCCCAAAAAGAAAGATGAGGCCAGTAGCAGTCAAAATCAGTGAGGAAATAATTCCAATCACTTCCAGGATCAGAATAATAGAGATCAGAGAGGAAGAGGAAGAGGACAAGGATCTGGAAGAGGTGGCTTCCGTGGAACATGTTTTCACTGTGGAGAAGAAGGTCATAGGGCATTTGAATGTCCTCAGCGCCAAGGCAGAACAGACAGGAGAAATGAAGGCCAGGCCAGAGTTGCACATGTCGATGAAGATGCTAGATCATCAAATTCTGAAGATGCTGAGAGAGGAGAAACGTTGATTAACAAAAGAGTCCTGTTGAGTGGTGAGAATGAACCTGAGCAAAGGAGGAGCCTGTTTCGCACTAGATGCAAGTGCGAGGGTAAATGCTGTGATTTGATTATCGATAGTGGAAGCACTGACAATCTGGTGTCAGAAGAGATGGTGACAAAGTTGAAGCTCAAGAGACAGAAACACCCACATCCATATCGGATTGCCTGGGTGCAGGATGACCACAAGGTCATGGTCAGTGAACAGTGCCTGGTAAAGTTCAAGATCGGCGGGTACCAAGATGAGGTACTATGTGATATCATCTCTATGGATGCATGTCATATGTTATTGGGTAGACTGTGGCAGTTTGACAGATGTGCTGTACACGATGGTCGTGCGAATACCTATTCCCTGACAAAGGATGGAGTGCGACATAAGCTAAAGCCATTGAAGGAGACCGAAGAAAAAGTATGTGGTAATGCAAGAATAACATTTGTTGATGGAAGGAAATTCCTAGATGGTATGATGCATGAGCATGTATGTTTTGCTTTAATTCCAAAAGCTGGTAAAGAGGAAGTAGAAGATGTTCCTGTAGAAGTTGCAGATTTTTTGAATGAGTTTCAGGATATTGTATCCGATAACGTGCCTGATGGATTACCACCAGTCAGGAAGATCAGTCATCAGATGGACTTGATCCCAGGAGCGATTTTACCGAATAAGGCGGCGCACAGGATGACACCTGCAAAAAGTGAGGAGTTGAACAGATAAGTACATGAGTTGTTACAGAAAGGATTGATTCGAGAGAGTCTGAGTCCCTGTGCTATACCTGCGGTATTAGCACCAAAGAAGAATGGAGAATGGAGGATGTGTACAGATTCTAGGGCAATAAACAAGATCACAATCAAGTACAGATTTCCATTGCCACGAATGGATGATATTATGGACTGTTTGAGTGGAGCTGTGTATTTCTCAAAGATAGATCTGAAGAGTGGATATCATCAGATTCGGATCAGATAAGGAGATGAATGGAAGACTGCCTTCAAGACAAAGGAAGGACTGTATGAGTGGTTAGTCATGCCTTTTCAGCTAACCAATGCACCGAGCACTTTCATGCGGCTCATGAACGAGGTTCTGAAAGAATTTCTGGGTAAGTTTGTCATTGTTTACCTGGATGATATTTTGATCTTTAGTAAGACATTGGATGAGCATATGATGCATATTCGTATGGTATTTGAGAAGTTGAGAGAAGAGAAATTGCTGATTAATTTGAATAAGTGCAGTTTTGTGAAGAAAGAGTTAGTGTATTTGGGGTTTGTAGTTTCAGGAGAAAGTCTAAAAATAGACCCAGAGAAGGTACAGGCTATCCTTGAATGGCCTACTCCAAGGAGTGCTACTGAGGTAAGATCTTTTCATGGTTTGGCTAGCTTTTACAGAAAGTTTATCAGAAATTTTAGCAGTATTTGTGGACCCTTGACTGAAACAATGAGAGGGGATAGAAAAGAGTTTAAGTGGACTAAAGGAGCAGAAAAGAGTTTTCAATTGTTGAAACAAAAAGTTACAGAACAACCTGTTTTAGCACTTCCAAATTTTAATAAGGTGTTTCAAGTAGATTGTGATGCTAGTGGTACTGCAATAGGAGCTGTTATGAGCCAAGAAGGTAAACCTGTTGCGTATTTCAGTGAGAAGTTAAATGATGCCAAGAGAAAATATTCTGTTTATGATCAGGAATTTTATGCTATAGTTCAGGCATTAAAGAAGTGGAGACATTATCTGCTTCCTAAAGAGTTTGTTTTGTATACTGATCATCAAGCTTTGCAATATTTGAATAGTCAAGGAAAATTGAATCAAAGACATTTGAAATGGGTTGAGTTTTTGCAGAGTTATACATTTGTTTTGAAACACAGGAGTGGAAAGTCTAATAGGGTTGCAGATGCTCTTAGCAGAAGGCAACTATTGCTGACAGAAATGCAGATTGAAGTGGTTGGGTTCAAGGAACTAAAGAATTTGTATCCAGAGGATCCTGATTTTGGTGAAGCTTGGAAAGCTTGTACAGAACCTGTTACTCTAGACAGGACGAAATGGTTGGATTTCATCATCCAGGATGATATGCTATTCAGAGGGAGTCAGTTGTGCATTCCACGAAGTTCTATGAGGGAGAATCTCATCAAGGAGAAGCATAGCGGAGGATTGGCTGGACATTTTGGTCGTGACAAAACCCTTTTTTTGGTTATTAAGAATTATTATTGGCCACAGTTGCAGCAAGATGTGAAGAAGTTTGTACAGAGTTGCAGAGTATGTCAGATGGTGAAAGGAGTGACGCAGAATACAAGGTTGTATCAGCCATTACCTGTACCAGAGAAGCCTTGGGAGGATATCAGCATGGACTTTGTTCTTGGTTTACCGAGGACTCAGCGGGGACATGATTTAATTTTTGTGGTAGTTGACAGATTTTCAAAGATGGCACATTTCATTCCCTGCAAGAAGACTAATGATGCTGTTCATGTAGCAGAATTATTTTTCAGAGAAGTAGTGAGACTTCATGGTTTGCCAAATACCATAGTTTCAGATCGGGACACTAAGTTTGTTGGATATTTCTGGCGTACATTGTGGAAGAAGTTAAAGACAGATTTGAAGTTCAGTTCATCACATCATCCACAGACTGATGGACAAACAGAGGTGGTGAATAGGAGTTTGGGAAATTTGCTGAGATGTTTGGTTGGAGATAAGCCAACAGGATGAGATTTGATTTTACCACAGGTAGAATTTGCATACAATAATTCTGTCAATAGGAGCACTGGTAAATCACCATTCCAGATTGTATATGGAAGTAGTCCAAGAAATGCATCTGAATTGAGGAAGATAGATAAAGGAGAAATAAGTAGTGCTGAAGCTGAGGATTTTGCAGAACACTTGAAGAACATCCATGAGGAGGTGAGGAAGCATATTACCAAGATGAATGCACAGTATAAGGCTAAGGCAGATGAGAAAAGGAGGTATAAGGAATTTCAGGTTGGTGATGAAGTCATGGTTCATTTGCGGAAGGAGCGGTTTCCAGTTGGTACATATAACAAGCTGAAAATGAAGAAGTTTGGACCATGTAGGATACTGAAGAAACATGATTCAGGAAACGCATATGAGGTAGAATTACCTACTCAGCTAAATATTTTGCCAGTGTTTAACATTTCAGATCTGACAGAGTATCATGAAGGAGGTGTTGAAGATGAGATCACAACAGCACAGTGGAGTATTCCAGCAACTAGTTCAGACACTAAGGAGATTGAAGATATACTGGATAGTCGTGTTGGCAGAAGCACAAGGAACATGACATATGAAGAATATCTGGTCAAATGGAAAGGATGACCTATTGAAGATTCATCATGGCTAACAAAGGAGGAGGTTAACCGTCTTGGTTTTCCTCTACACACCTGAGTCGTGACAGGGTCACTTCTCAAATTACCCCGGGTGTCTGATGCAGGAGCATCCTGGGTGTAAGAGCAATCTTGCATCACCCCAAAAAAAAATATTTCTATTTTTATATTCAATAAGGGTTATTTTGTGCAGAGCTTCTATTTATGGAAAGTTACTATTTTTGGTAATTTTCGTATGTGCTCAGAATGATCTGATTTCTTTCTTAGAGGTTTATTTTGGTCATATAAGTCTGCCAGTAAAGTTTCATTGCCAGATCAAGTGTATATTGGAAGATATTGAAGATTTTCGGTATTGGTAGCAGGGTACAGAAACTTTGAACTCAGTTTTGAAAGCTTTAGAGGCCCCGGATGAGGTCAAAAATTTGGGTGACAAGCGCTTGCGCCGGTCAAGCCTATAGAGCGCTTCGTGGTATTTCTTAAATGGGGTTATAATAGCCGAGCGGGTCAACTAGTGATGACTTATGGTCTTCGGAAGTTGGGCCACCTGAAATGGCGAAAAATAATTTTCTTCAAAATTTATGTTCTGGTTTCAAAGGTTATCTTGAGCCGACTATGATGTAATAAAATGTAAAATAAAATGATTCTAAGTTTGGTCGGCCTTATTGGCTAAAATTCTGGAACCTTCCCAAGCGGTGGATAATTGCCTATAGAAGGAAGGCTGTATTATTGTCTTAGGCAGTTCAGAATAGTTCTGGGTAGTAGATCTGGGTAATAGTTCGAGGCTTTGTCCTACGGAATATTGTAAGGGAATGCCCATGTGGCTTTGCATATTGTAATTCTGAAAGTTTGTAATTCCACATTTGTGGAGATAATAAGAAGCTAATTTTCTGTTCTTGCTTATTGTTGTTGTTTCTCTATTTCTGTTATGTGTTTGTGGTATTAAGGGGAGCATCCTTCATCAACTTCATTAGATCTTCTTTGAATTTTGTCAGCTGTTGATCTACGTAACAAACATTATCTGTTACCTCGATGTTATACTCTTGCCAGCTCATCATTTTTATTGGCTAAACTAATCATTTAATTCATTCTGTCTTCCTCGGTTAACAAAGAAATGCATCGGTGAACACTGCTCGGTTAATACTATGGTCGATATACACTACACTCCATCGGTGTATACTAGAAATGCTTCATTTACCGAAAACACTGCTTTGTGTCTTTTAGCTCTATACTTCATTATAGATGAATGCAACATAATGAATTCAATATCATCAAGTCATAGACTTATCAATAAGTTACTCAATGTGTTCCTTATCCTCATCTATCATGTACATCTTTCCTCATGTAGATTTCTCTATTCTTCATCTCTTTTCCACTTTTCTTCAGATGTCTCGGTGTAGTAACTTACAAGATAAGTGTTGTCAAACTAGTTGACATCAATGACAACATAATATTGATTTAATCATATTACATATTTAATCAGCAACTTCTTAGGGATCTTGTAATCATAGATCCTTCAATCAGATTACAAATCAGTTGTAGTCCAACAATCTCTCCCTTTGGCATTGATGGCAACTTCCAGTAATATGAAATGTACCATACACATACCAAACATACATTCTGCAACTTTGTGAACAAATGTTGTAAGTCGAATAGACTTAATATGTTTAATCACTACATTACTAAACCAACATTGAGTAATATAGCTTTACCTTTTTGTAGTTGTGATCTTTTCAGTTCTCCTGTTCCTGCTTCTATTCTTTGTAACTGATCTTCAATACTCTATCTCATTCAGATTGTCTATCCCTTAGATAATTGTCGGTGCTTGTTCCTTTTCATATTTTGGTTTATCTCTCCCCTTTTCATTTCATATGGTATGGTTTATCTCTCCCTTTGACAGCAATGCCAAAGAAACAAATAAAAAATCAGCTCTATAGTAGCCAAGTAACTCTCTGTGGTGTTCAGTACTTCCTCTGTATCTCTGTATACTGATTTCTCATCGGTTCAAGTTATCAAACTTAATCACAACCTTGAACATGATTCAAAGTGTGAACTATGCTGCATCAACATGAATGATCTTCTGAAAAAAAATTGGCTGATGCAACATCCAGATCACCTTAGTGACCGATAGACAGGGGACAGACCCCAAGTCTAGTCCTCAAGTATTCAAATGTGTCCTTCGGTAGGGGCTTTGTAAAAATATATGCAAGTTGTTCTTTAGATGTAACAAATTCCAACTTTACTTGCTTCTCTTGCACTTGTTCTCTTAAGTAATGATACTTAATAGATATATGCTTTGTCTTAGAGTGCATCACAGGACTCTTTGAAATATTAATAGCACTAGTGTTGTCACAGTATATAATCACCGAGTCAGTGATTACCTCATTCATACCTTCCAACACTTGTTTGATATATGCAATGTTTGAACAGTTGTTAGCAGTAGCAACATACTCTGCTTCAGCTATAGACTAAGAAATACAAGCCTACTTTTTACTTGTCCAAGTTACAAGTCTTTCACCAAAGAAAAATGCTCCTCCAGTGGTGCTTTTTCTATCATCCACATTTCCAGCCCAATCAGCATCGGTGTAAACTTTCAGTTCAAACTTCCCTTCCTTAGAATACCATAATCCATAATTTTCTATTTTCTTCAAGTATCTTAAGATCCTTTTTGTAGCTATCATATGTGATTCTCTAGGGTTAGCAAAAAATCTTGCAACAATTCCCACAGCATGTGCTATATCTGGCCTACTGTGAACTATGTACATTAACTTGCCAATCATAGATCAGTAAAGTGTCTGATTTACCTCAGTAGTTTCATCCTCCTTTGTCAATTTGCATCAAGTAGCCATTGGTGTTCCCATAGGTTTAGCATCTTCCATGCCAAATGTTTTTAGTACTTCCTTTATGTATTTAGATTGTGTGATGAATATGCCATCACTCTGCTAGATCACTTGTAGTCCAAGAAAAAACTTAATCTCTCCGAACATAGACATTTCAAATTCTTTTTGCATTTCATCACCAAATGCCTTGCAGACAAGATCTGAGCCACCAAAGATAATATCATCAACAAAAAATTCAGCAATGATAATAGTATCATCAGTATCACCTTTTACATACAGATTGTTGTTTTCACTTGTTCTAACAAATCCAATACTTAACAAGTAAGTATGCAGTCTTTCATACCATGCTCTTGGTGCTTTCTTTAGTCCATATAAAGCTTTATGTAATCTACATACCATATCTTTATTGTTGGGATCAACAAATCCTTCAGGTTGTTCAATGTAGACTTCTTCTTCAAGTATACCATTCAAAAATGCTGACTTCACATCCATTTGATAGACTTTGAGTTTCTTATGTGCAGCATATGCAAGTAGCATTCTAAATCCTAATCTAGCAACTGGTGCAAATGTCTCATCGTAGTCAATGCCTTCTTCTTGTGCATATCCCTTGCATACTAATCTAGCTTTATTTCTTGTAACTTCACTATTTTCATTCAATTTATTCCTATTTATCCACTTAGTACCGATAACATTCTTATCTTTCAGTCAGTGTACTAAGGACCAGGTTTTGTTCTTTTCTATTTTCTCTATTTCCTCCTTCATTGCATTAACCCATTCTTCATTCTCTAATGCAACTTTCACAGTTTTAGGTTCAAATTCACAAATTAGACATGTACCTTTTCTTGTTTTGCTTCTAGTTTGCATTCTAGCATGTCTATCTCCAATGATTTGTGTTTCAGGATGATGTCTCCTGACAAAACTAACCAAGACATGATTTCTCCTTTCTTGTTCATCCTACTTATGGTCATTTCCTTGCTCGGTAGCTTCTTCATGTTCATCGGTTTGTGGTGCCTGTTGTACTGCATTGTTTCCCTGCTGACCGATTGTTATAGCTTGTGATGTCAGTAGATACTCTGGATGTTCAATGTAAGTGAATCTACCATAGTATTCCAGTTTCTTTGTATTTTCCTCTATGTACTTGTCATCAAACTCATCAACATGAACATTAGTACTTTCAACAATTTTATTTGTAGCCTTATTCAAACATTTATATGCTTTACTTGTAGTGGAATATCCAAGAAATATTCCTTCATCTCCTTTAGAATCAAATTTTCCATTTCTCTCATCTTTCAAGATAAATCATTTACTTCCAAAAATTCTAAAATAACTCACAGTAGGTTTGTGTCCAAACCATAGTTCATAAGGTGTTTAGTTGGAGTCCTTCTTTAGTTGTACTCGGTTAAGAACATATATAGTTGTGCTGACAACTTCCCTCCAATATGTTTGAGCAACATTCTTCTATATCATCAATGTTCTAGCACAGTCAATTATAGACCTATTCCTTCTTTCAACAATGCCATTTTGTTGAGGTGTCCTCAGTGCAGATACCTACCTCTTGATTCCATGCTCATTGCAAAATTTAGTAAATTAATCAGAGGTAAATTCACCTCCTCTATCAGATCTTAAGCACTTTATTTCCTTACCGATTTCCTTTTCTACCTTAGCTTTATACCACTCAAACATTTTGAAAGCTTCAGATTTCTCTTTCAAGAACATAACAGTCATCAATCTAGTATAATCATCAACAAAAAGAATAAAATATCTATCACCAAAAAAACTCTGAGTTCTCATAGGACCACACAGGTCGGTATGAACCAACTCAAGTATCTTCTTTGTTGAATAGTCATTTCTTTTAAAACTAGACTTAGTCATCTTACCTTTCTGACATTCATGGCACATGGCATGTTTAGGTTTTATCAAGTTAGGCAATCCTCTAACTCTTTTCTTTCTACTAATCTTGATCCTATTGTCAAAGTTCACATGGCATAACCTTTAGTTCCACAACCAAGCATCTTCATCCTTTATTAACAAACAAGAAGAATGATCTATATCAAGATAGAATAGATTACCTCTGGATTGTGTACCAACTCTGACAAGTCTTCCTCCATCATCATAAATCTTCACCTGTTTGCTCTCAAAAGCCAATCAGTGGCCTGAATTGTTCAGTTGAGCCACACTTATCAGATTATAGTTCAGTCCATCTACCTAATATGCATTTTCACATTGTAATATGTCATTGATCATCAATGAGCCTTTACCTCTTACCATACAAGGTGCATCATTTCCCATTCTCACAGATCCTCCATTATATTCAACAAGATGATCAAACTTCTGTACATCACCGGTCATATGATGTGTGTAGCCACTGTCTATGATCCATGTATCATTTCTGCTTACTTTAGAGATCAATGTTGTCTCTTCATGTTTCTCTTCCTCTTCTGAGTCATCTTTCATAGCAACAAATACAACTTCTATATCATCATCAGAATTAGATTTAGTTTCAATATCTTCAGCTATGTAACATACCTTTTTGCCTTTTTCATCTCAGTTGTCTCTGTTGTTGTGTCGATAAACTCTGTTGACTCTTCTCCCATAGCTTCCTTCAGATCGGTCTTTGGTTCTATCATCATCTTTCTTCTATGGACATCTAGCAGCAATGTGACCGACTTCTTTACAATTGAAGCATGCTAAAGGTAGCTTACCTCTATACCTTCCTTTTCCTTTGGGCAATCTTCTAGCCATAAGTGCTTCAAGCTCATCAAGTTCATCATCGGTATTGTCATCACTATCACAATTCTTACTATTCCTGCTAGACTTTCCAATCTTCAAAGAAGACATGAAAGCAGATTCAATAGAAGGAACAACATTGTTATCAAAATTGTTTAATTCAAAGGTTTTAAGTTTACCGATCAGAGTGTCAAGAGTGAGGTTGGATGTAGCTCTTGTTTCATGAATTGTAGAAATCTTAATTGCATAAACTGGTAGCAAAGTTCTGAGAATCTTGCTTATCACTGTTTCATCATCAATCACTCCATTAGATGCTCTAATAGCATGTACCACTTCTTTGAGTCTATTTGAATATTGGACAATGTTCTCACCTTCTTTCATTCTCATTTCATCAAATCTACCTCTCAGACTTTCAGCTCAGGCTCTTTTGATATTCAGATCTCCATTGTAGATTTGTGCTAATTTATCCCACATTCCTTTGGTAGTTGTGCATGTCTTGATATCTTCAAATTCAGTGTCGATACAGGCAGTAGCAAGTTCCATCATAGTAACATTGTGTTCATGCTTATCCTTCAGTTGATCAACAGTTAGGGGACTAGTGGGTGGTTGTATGTAGCCATTTTGCATCAGATCTAGTGCTGAGTTCCCAATTCTAGATATGTGCAGTTTCATTTTGCTTTGCCATATTGTGAAGTTCTCTTTATTTAGTTTTGGTACTTCCCTCTTATACATCTTGAGACCTTTATGCTTAAGTCCTTAAAATTCTATTCCAAGCAACGTAGCTCTGATACCAATTGTTAGAATAACTGAGAGGGGGGGTGAATCAGTTATCCAGCGTCCCAATTCCAAAATGTATAATCCAAAACAATTTCTTCTATTTCTGCTCGTTGGTAAGCAATAATAACTCTTACTATCTGTGCTTTTACTGATTACTAGTCTAATACTTATAACTGTTTACCAATCAAATCTAATATGTAACATGCAAAGTATGATAACAAACAAATATCACATTCAACACATAACACAAGAGATTTAACGTGGAAACCCTGTAAAAGGAAAAACCACCTGGGACCGACAACCCAAAATTGTTCACTCTTTTGAAGTGAGGTCAGTTAAGACCCAACCCTATTAAAGGTTACAAACACACTGTCAGGTGTGACCTTGTTAGAGGATTTTAGACTAGAAGTTATCATCCAACCAGCATTCACTATGGGGTTGACAGGATAACAATGTTCATTCTATGAATGATACATCATAAGACTTTCAGAGTCCACTCGGTTAAGAGATTTAGACTATATACAATGGTTAAATATGTAATAGTAAAATGACCTACCTTAATAAAACTTCAATTGTAGATTATAGATCAATATTTAGTCCATTCAAATCCTTCTGATCAATAATTCACTTTAGATTCAATACTGTATCAACTTACTATCCAGCAGTAACTGCTTTCTATAGCTCAGTAATTGCTCTACAGCTCAGTTCTCACTAACCAGTATGATCAGAATGCATGAAACCTTATTCACGCGATAATCCTGCAGCTTCTTCTTACCGGCATTTTCATAAAGAAATTATGTTCTCTTATATAGACGAGTAAATCATTTTCTTCTCCACCGCTAGATTTTTCCACTTATTCACATTCATAGATTTTTTCACTTAAACTTTCTCGGTACTTGTGTCAATAACACGTTTCAATCTACTTCGTTAGATCTTCTTTGAATTTTGTCAACCGTTGATCTGCATAACAAACATTATCTATTACCTCGATCTTATACTCTTGCTAGCTCATCATTTTTATCGGCTAAACTAATCATTTAATTCATTCTATCTTCCTTGGTTAACAAAGAAATACGTTGGTGAACACTGCTCGGTTAATACTACGGTTGGTATACACTACACTCCATCGGTGTAGACTAGAAATGCTTCATTTACCGACAACACTGCTTTGTGTCTTTCAGCTCTATACTTCATTATAGATGAATGCAACATAATGAAGTCAATATCATCAAGTCATAGACTCATCAATAAGTTACTCAATGTGTTCCTTATCCTCATCTGTCGTGTACATCTTTCCTCATGTAGATTTCTCTATTCTTCATCTCTTTTCCACTTTTCTTCAGATGTCTCGGTGTAGCAACTTACAAGATAAGTGCTATCAAACTAGTTGACATCAATGACAACATAATACTGATTTAATCATATTACATATTTAATCAGCAACTTCTCAGTGATCTTGTAATCACAGATCCTTCAATCAGATTCCATATCAGTTGTAGTCCAACAACAATGTCAAAATATTGATTGTTATTTTGTCAAAATCTAAGAAATTAAAATTATAGGTCAATTTGGTTGAGGGAACCAAAACCGAGCTAAAATATAGGGGTCAAAAAAAAAACTTGGGCATCATGGAGTGAAGCAAAGGTCACCATTATACTTATAAGGACCAAAAAACTATAATCAAAATTAAATTTGTCAAAAGTAGACACTATGAATTTTGAGGCAAAATTATTTTCCAAGGGTACACATTACAAAGTAGGTCCATCAAGCACTAACATTAGTGCTAATGTAGGCATATAGATCCTAGCCAGTGCAACTTCAAAAAAATCAACATTGGAAAATGTCAACAATTTTTTTTAAAAAAATTTATTAAACAAAATATTTTTTCAAAAATAAAATAGGAAGCACAATTTTTTTTTAAAGGGGGACATGTAGGTCCATACAGACCTATGTAGGTCACTCCACCCCTTACATCAGCCTTTTTGTAGAAGTCTACTATTTTAGTAGCATCTCCTCCAAAATTAGTGAGCTCCAACTACTTTTAGTAGAATATTCTAGGAAATATTTTAGAGCATATTCCAACATTTGAGAGAATATTCTAGCGATTGGCTCTTTTTAGATAGCTAGGAAAGTTGTTAGAATATTATTTTATGGTTAGACGATGCCAATTTTTTCTCATTGTTTGAAGTTGACCAGCTTGAATTTTTGTCATAAAGAGAAGTTATTTATTTTTTGGACATACCTTGAGCATACAATATCAAAATCATACAAACAAGATAAGTTTATTCCAAAGCTAGTATTTCCAACATTTTGGTTTTCTTAGATTCTTCATCAATTTTCTATACTAGGTCTCCAATGTTATCCTTTATTCATGTGCTTCTAGGGCCATAAATTGAGAAAATGAACTCTACTTTTTGACTTCTGAACATCATTGGAAATATCTTGGAATTCTCTATACAAATATTAGATCCTTCTTTGCATTTTCTTAGTAGGTACTTGCAATAATCTTATATTCATTCACTTCTTATTTTTTATATGTGTTTCCTATCCAAGTACAAGAGGGTTTTTTTTTTATCACCATAGGTGGGTATCTTGTATGTATTTAGTGTGGGGAATTCTAGTCCAATGTTTTCTCCTTATTCTCAATCTAATGAGTCTCCTTCTAAGACAAATAAGAATAATTCATGCAAGCCTTGCACTTTTTGTGGCAAGGTGGTACATGTGGTCAATAGGTGTTGGATGAGACTATAATATTTAGAGGAGGTCATGCAACAACACCACACTTTAGCTCCTCATTTTTCTTCATCAAAAATAGGAAAAGGTCATGCTCTTTCCACATGGGACTTGCCTTCATATTCTCCTTAGTGACACAGTTTTAGTGGATCTATCATACCTCTCCTTTCTTAGTGTCATGGGGGGTTTCTATGATTCATTCTAATGCTTCCTTGGTTGATTAATTATTTAGACTATTGGCATATATATTTTCAACTAAAAGTTAGTTCTTGCATGGTGATGCAGAGAATCTATCACAAACTACAATTCTTCAAAGGTACTATTGACCCAAATCTAACTCAAGAATTTTAAACTGTTTCAGTAAGGCATCTAAAAAGATTAAATTGATCTTCTCAAATTCCTGACTCAAATGACTACATAATGCACCTTAATATCACTTTTTTTACTCTTGAAAACTCCAAGAAATTATCTTTGAATCCATAACAATTAGAAGAATAAATGGTCTTTTCACTATTAAGTCTGATATAGAATCAGGCCCTAAAATTATTAGGCCTTCACCAACAAATGGTTGATCATAATCCATCTAACACTTGAAAAGGGTCTCATATAGATCAAATCAAATAGAAATTAAATGCAACTTGGGACTATTCACAACTCTTTCAAATACAAAATAACTTCTTGAACTTAATATCCCCCCAAACATGACTTCTAAGAATTAGAACTACTCTATGACAAGACTTCAGAGCATGACTGATTTCTTGATTGATTTAGGCCTCGGTAAACCCCCATAGACTATCCTCCTTTTAACATCCAATATTCAAAAGTCTTCTCTATCATCAATACCAATAGGTTACACTCAATAAAATCTCTCAAGTGACCTCAAAATGTAATATACAAACTCAATGAATATTTCAGAAAAATAAAAGATAAATTGTAGTCTAGATCAGGTTGTCCTACTCTCCCTAATCTCTTTGAACTTGTCCTTCAACCTCTCTGTATTTGCTAAAAAATTGAATTGCATGATGTTACATAACTAAGAGGTGTGGTGAATCAGTTAAGTCTAGTTATCCTACAATCCCAAATACTCCCAGATGTATAAAAGAAATCTTTCAAATAATCTAAATAACTCGGTAAACTTTGTTTGTGCTTTTATGTTCATTAACCGAATACCAGTAAGATTAACTAGTGTATATACCAATCAAACTAATAACTGTAATGTGTAAAGTAAAATAACAAATCATCACGTACATACACATATAACACTTGATTTTTAGCATGGAAACTGTGTTAGGGGGAAAACCACCTAGGACCAGTACACGAAATAATTTCACTCTTCTGAAGTGAGCTTAGTTAGGATCCAACCTTGTTAAAGGTTACAAAAAATACTGTAAGGTGTGACCTTGTTAGAGGATTTATCACTAACAGTTCTCTATGGCCAAACACTCACTTGGGGTCAACAAGAAAATAATCAACATTCATTGAATGTCATAATGAAATAAATAAAGATTTTAAAGTCCCACTCGGTTAAGAGATTTATCTATAGCAATGGTTAAAATGCAATAGTAAATGATCTGATTCAAATACAACTTCATTTGCAGATTTTTAGATCTATTCTAAGCTCATAATACCTCTGGCCATCATAATCACTTCAGTTTCTTCTTATCCTCCAACTTTGTTCTGCTCAGTTATTTCATTTCTCTGACGCTTGGTGTAGTCTACAAAATTGTTTGATTCTCTCTTCAACCTATTTGACCAGCTACACCTGAATGAAATCATCTTCTCATGCACATTCATTTATTATGAATCTCATCTCCTTTTATAGACATGATAAACTATTTTCTTCTCATCCATAGATTTTGCCTCGTAATCTTCATCATTGATTTTTTCCACTTCAACCTTCCTCGAAACTTGTGCCTCAAACAAGTTTCAATCTTCATCATCTGATCTTCCTTGAATTTTGTCAATCATATATCTTCATAAAAAAAAATATTTTAACCTTGGAATCATCCATATTCATCTAGCTCATCATCTTTAGTCTGCAATCAAAAATTCCATATCATTTCTTATACTCGATCAATATCGTGATGTGTCAGTGACTTCTTACTTGGTTGATATTGTACTTGGTATACACTACCTATGCTCGGTGTACACTATTTCAACTCGGTGTATACTAAATTCTTCATTGATTGACCACATAAACTTGTACATTCTTGATCTTAAATTCATAAAAAAATTATGTAATACAATCAAATCACTAATATATTGTCATAGATTCATCAATAAGTTACCCAATGAATACTATACACATATCTTTCTCATACATCTCATCCTCATGTTAATATCTCATTCCTTCATCATTATTACCTTCTTCAGATGTTTGCAAATAACATGATAAGTACAGTCAAAACTAGTTGACATCAATGACAATATAATAACTAATTTAATGTGTCACATATACCTTTGTAGCTCGGTGACTATCTTCACATTCTATTCTTCCAAGTAATCAACCAATTGTAGTTTTTCAATCTCTCACCTTTCAAGTATTCAGTCGGTTGTAGTCTGTCACATGAGACTTATAGATGACATGTAAAACATTCATATCTCATCAAAGATCTTTGATATTAGCAAATGAATTTAAATTCCATTGCGATAGTGATTGTCTTATTGTACATTGCTAATCTAATCACATTTATCTTAAGAGAACATAAAGGCATTATCATCTTATTGTTTTGGTCCTCCAAGGGCTTGATGAATTTTCCTAAGCACTCACCAACTAGGGCAAACATACAAGAAAGGTCTCTCTTGTTTTATGATCAAAATGAGTAACTTTATTATTGATTTTCATAATTACTTACACAAAACAATAACAAAAATATGGATTCATATTTCACTCTTTCACAACCCCAAACATCATGAAGGGTTCTAATGTCCCTTAATAACACTTCCAAACCATCTACTTCTTTTAATAGATCAAGATTCAATAGAAAAATGTAGAAAATTCTTAATGTTACCAATCATATATAATTACTGACATAAATAACAGATCTAGGGCCTCCTTGGAATGCTCCTAAACCACCTCCTTTCATTTTTCCATTTTGGAGTATTGAAGCGTGCATATAAACCTTTCATCAAAAAAAGAATCAGGTTTATCCACCGTACATATTGAAAGATATATATTTATTAATGCTCTCTAATTACCCTAGAAGAGGGTTTTGATAGTTTTTGGAAAAAATGATCACATCTCACAAAATACATCATAAAAATGCATAAGAATGTGTTCATATGTGTGATATTGTTGAATTATTGTATGTGCGAATCTACTTCACAACATCTCAATAAAACTTTAATTTCATGGTTAGTTTATCAAATCTTCAAGAAATGCATACAAAACTCTTGAAGAACAATCTATTGCCTCCTAGTTATGGTGAGTGTGATCTAAATAAACATAAATCTCTTAGAATTTAACTCAAAATAGTGAATAAGTAACCATAAAATAGAGGATTTAACATGTCAAATGCACATAGTATTTTTTACTGGCTAATATTTGCCAATTGGCTAATTTTGGAAATTTGAGAATCCAAATTTGGCTAATAATTCAAGATTTAAGGCAACCTAATTCACCACATTTTTACAAAATTTTGATTCAGAAATATTTAAATCGCAAAATAATTTATTTTATAAAAAGCTTGAACTCAAAAATTCGTCACAATATTCGATACATGATTAGATTTGATTCACCAGAATTTTATAAGTTATTGTATAAATTTAAATTAATTCTCCAATAATATATCATGATTATTAGTTATTGTAGGGATCTATCACCAAATTTTAGTATCCATTACTGACTTAAAGTATAATCTAGTGACCCTCATTATATTCTATAAGGTAAAAATGTCTATTTGGTTTGTAATGCTTATGGGAGCTAAAATTTCTCTCAGAGTGTTGATCTCAATATAAATCAATGACCTTGAAGAAATTTTGGGCCCCATTACTATTTAAAAATATCAATACATTTGTCTCACAAAATACAATGAGTTTATTAGATTATGTTTTAAACAAATGGTAGCAAGTAATTATTATAGAGTCTATTCCTTAAACCCATCAAATATTTCCACATTAAGCCTAATAATTTTCTATAAGAATTCTATTTTTTAAAATAGAAGTATCCACCATGGTGATTAATTAATTTATTTTTATTGTTTGAGATTCATTAATATTTTCTACAAAAAAATCATTATTCAAAAATAATCGCCAATAAGAATACTTTTCTTTTCAAAAGAATTGAGAGATTTGCCAATAGAAATTATTATTTTTTTCAAGAAAATGAAAGATTTGCCAAGATTTTATATCTTTTTTAAGAGGAGGGTTTCTTAAAGATTACTCTGCAAATGCATCTACATTGAAAATTTATGCTATGTTGATGAAAAACAATGCAAATTGAGCTTGATGAAGATCAAATTATGCTAAATTGAAGATCTACATGTTGCAATTGTGATTTATAATGATGAAATTCTATGAAATTGATACTACAGTGAACTCAAAATGGTCAAATTAAGCCTAGAGTGATTTTGAGATTATCTCTATGCATTAATCTAGATGATCAATGAGATTAAATTGTTTTTTTTTAAAGAAATTTAGGAGAAATGGATGGTTATGACTAAAAGTTGATCAAGGGTCACAATTTAATGCAATTGGATCCATGTGAAGTTACTTGGTTGGTTGTGAGAGCTCCTTTGTCATGTGATGGTGAGTTGTAAATTGAATTAATTAGTTAATTCATTTAATTCATTTCTTTTCTCAAGTGGGATTTTAGGATTTGATTTAATTAAATGTACTAGGGCCTTTTAATTAAATGATTTGATAATTGATAAATTGAACATTGATTATTGATTAGGAATTAATTATGAAATTGAAAGGATTAACCTAATGAAACAATTTGGTCTTGTTATTTTTTTTATTTAAGGATTTTTATGAGATTTGAACCCTTAGGTTAGGATTTAGGGTAAACTGAATCAAATTTAGGGGCATTAGTTATAATAGACCATTTCAGGGTGATTACATTTTCCCCTCTTTGAATTGATGTGTGCATAGCGCGTTGATTCAAAGAATGATGCTTGATGATTGATATAGAGAACAATTTGATATGGGTTATGATGAAATTGCCCCTAATTGAAACTAATTTTGAGATCTGAACTGGATCTGATCAATGGTATATTAAGACTAGAATGGTCAGTTTTATCAGGTGCGATGAAACTAACCACCTGTCCAAGATTGAAGAAACTGACGAGTAACCAATTTGATGTGAAGTGATGAAATTGATCGTAAGGTCAGAGATATTTTGAAGACATGAGATTCATAGGAACAAATAACCAGTTTGATGTGAAGCGATGAAATTGATTATGGTTACAAAGATTTTGAAGTTGTAAGATTGATAGGAATAAATAACCAGTGTGATGTAAAGTGATGAAACTAATTATCATTAAAAGTTGATCATAATAACTGACTTGATATGAAGTGATGAAGCTAATTAGTTGATGAGAAGATGCTATTAGTTTGATGTGAAGCGATGAAACTAGCATGCCCCTCATCAAATCAATGAAGTTGAAAAGATTTAAGATATCCCCAAGTAATTTGATGTGGTGTAATTAAATCACTTGTTCGAATAGATAGGTCAAAGATACTCAACTTGATATGAAATTTGATGAAGTTGATATGCCCCTAGTGATATGATTCTATTGGACTCAAAATTTTGATGTGATATCCTAATTCAATTGATTGATGGAGAATATTTGAAAAATTCTTTGATCTGACTACATTTGATTGGGTCAATTTTGATGAATTTTGATGTGACCATGCCCCCTCAAGAGAGAAATAGAATTAAAATTTGGTTAAAATCCCAATGTTGAATAATTAGAATAATGAAAAAGATAATTTTGATTGATTTCCAACTAAATTTATTTATTAGGAATTGATTCGATCTCATTTCATGTTATTCTGCACATGGTTTGACCACTCGCTCCACCTAAATCCTTGATTCCGCTTCATCATATTAGCTATATGTTTGGTAATCTCAAAAAAGTAAGGTATAAACTTTCTCAAGAAATTGACTTGACCAAAAAATGATTTCACCCCTATTTTTCTCGAAGGGAGGCTAAGTTGTTGAATTGCCCTAACTCTTTCACCCTCTATACGAATTCTTTCCTAAGACACAATATGGCCCAATAGATTTCCTTTGGTCACATAGAAGACCAAATTATTTGTATTCAAGGAGATTCCATGTTTCCAACACCTTTCTAGGGTTACCTCTAGGTCATGCAAGTGATTTATTCATTTCTTTGAGAACACTGTGAGGTCACCTAAGTACACCACTATTATCTTATTCTTCGGGTCTTCAAAAAATAAGTCTATTGCCCGCTAAAAGGTGGTTCATGTGTTAATTATCCCAAAGGGAATACTTTTGTAGGAAAAAGTACCCCATGGTGTGGTGAAGGATGTTTTTTGTTGGTCACCCTCATCAACCTCTATTCGATTGTAACTTGAAAAATCGTCTAACATGGACATCATCTCTCAACCTACCATTATCTGCAATAAATGATCCATGTTTGGTAATTCATAGTTGTCTTTGAGGGATGCCTGATTTAAATTTATGAAGTCTACACAAATTATTATCTCCCCATTCTTCTTTCAGACTAGGACTATATTTGCTACCCAAGTAGAATGATAAATCAGGTAGATTATTTGTGCTTTTAGTATCTTATAAATCTCTTGAAAGATGGCATCTATTAACTTGGGATTATATTTCCTCTTCTTCTGGTGAAAAGGCACTAGTAAATTTTAGCTTGTTTTTCGACGAGGTTTAGTCAATTTTCAGATGCTAATTGGTCGACCAAACGACCATAATGGTTGTCAAATTTTTTTCATCGATGATACAACACATAAAACCTACGTCAAAATTGTGACGTCTAGAGTGGTTGAATTATTGACGGCCATGTTGTCGAAATAATCGCTTCAACCTAGAAGAATTATCGGCTATACCTTTTATCTTTGCAACCAATGTTGGTCAGAAGAGTCATCGACTGTATAGTATTCTCATCGAAATAACAATCAAGTTTCATCAAAATTGTGACTAGAAATCATCAGAATAATCATCGACTATATAGCACTCTCATCGATAAGTCTATTCTTTTTCCATCTAAAAAGCGATAGAAAATTTTTAAAAAAAATTTAAAAAAAAAATATTATCAAATTAAGCACAGCAATATTATGCTTTAGTTGTTTACAAAACTTCACTTTTCTACTCGTGAAGACACAATCTGGTGCTTATATTATTAAAGAAATGATCCATATATTTGTCATTTGGTAAATGGATTTAAATTATGAGTGTTTGGTGAGTGTTATGAGTACCTTTTGTAAAACATCATTTTCTTCTAAATTTTTGCTAAGACTTCTGACCTTATTGACCACATCATCAATCTTATGTAAGTAGGTAGTTATATTGTCATCTTCCTCCATTCGCAAAGCCTTCATATTTAGCCTTAGCATTTTACAACTTATCTTATTTCACCATATCATTTCCTTCATAACAACTTCTTAACTTTTCCCAAACATCATGAGTTATTTCTAATGATATAACTTTAGTTAACTCAACCTTTGATATAACACTGAAAAACCGTCTAGGTCTTATATATAACATCTGAAGGTTTTAGTTCACTAGTTAGTTTCACATATTTTCTTTCAACAACCTTCTAGGTCTTATATGACAAAAACCAAGTATCCTCACATCTGCACTTTATAGTAATCATAGTCAAATCCATCAAATATAGGTAATGAAAGTTTCTGTGCCATCATAACCTCCTTAAGAAGTTAATCTCTTCTCCATGGAACCAAACCTCTAATACCAATTGTTGAATGTGCAAGAATCAAACTGAGAGTGGGGGTGAATCGGTTGTCCATAAATTATAACCTTAAAAACCTTTAATTAGTTCCACCAAACCTACTTTGAAATTAAAACCTTTTAAGGATAGGAACACAAAAATAATAGCAAACATAAACACAAGAAATACTAGATTTATGTGGAACAACTTGTAAAGGGAAAAACCATGGAAAAGATTTCTCTTAAATATATGCACACCGATTAAGGTGAGTTACAAGAAATAATAACTACCAAAGGGATTATGAAGAATGATAAGAGAGAATAGATCCACCACTAATGTCCAACCATAATACAACTAAAATATTTGTGGGAAAGTAAAGGCTCACTGCTTCTCATAGCTAAGACATTGAAGTCCACAATGTTATGCACCACACTTCAAACTTAACTTATGCAATCAAGGAGAAATATATTATTCAATAATGATTCATCATTTATTTATACCCAATTTGGTCTTGTGAAATCTCCCACTATTGCCCAGGAAAGGGCCAAACAAAATTTGAATTAGGTTGGCACTAAAGATTATTATGGTGGGGAGGATTGAGAAGAGGACCACCACACACCATAAATGTGACCAAAAATAGCACCATAAATGATACATGTCTTCTTACATTCATTAAGATAATTAATTGAAGTGTAAACACCTAAGGTCGACCAAACCTAGAGTAGTAACACCAAGAAATTTTGAAACCATGTATCCAAAGCCCAAAATATCATTCTAAAAAGAATTAATGAAGCTAAGGATATTATCAACCTAGGTCCAGAAGTGCACCATAAAAAATTGTTATAAGGAGAAATGTGAAGCACACATTTCATAGGTAGAATACTGTCAACAAATGTAATACTTAGACAAATAAAAAATTCATTGCACCACATTCAAAACAAAAGAATCTTGAATTCAAAGAATCCAAACTATACCAAACAACATATCAAAGTTTCACCATCAGATCAATAATATAAAACGTATACAAAGCAATGTCCACATCACCACTGCACAGAAAACATGTTGACATTAATGCAAAATTATGTTGACATCAATGAAAACCATACCCAAACAATCATATCAAATCATTGCTTCTCCAACTCACTCATTTTTTCAATACTACAGAAACTAAGATGAAGATAAATCACTTTCTTGACATAGGACTTTTCATATATCCAAAGATCACAATGACACCAAAGGCTTAATAGCATAGTTTGATATGATATGATTTGAACTAGACTGAGAAATTAAGTCACAAAAATATTGAGTCTAAACAAAAATACTAATATAGAATATTATTTTTCATTAAGATTGGATCCATAAAATAAAGAGTTCTCCCTCTTAAACTACTCGAGTGCAAAATGTCCTTTCAATAACCAATAATTGAGTTGTATACCCTGTCAATATGCACAGAATTATTAAGAGGACATATTTGTGAAGGTTTTATAGATGTAGGTTACTAAATCATCATCTTTGCACTGGTACTCAATCTAGAAACCCTCATATGTATATAGCCACTCTAGAAAATCTTCGCAAAAATCCCTTCTAGCCTCCACTGTATCTACATCTTCTCAGAATCTAAAAACCGTGGCCCATAATTGATTCTTATCAATGTACCAATTTTGATAGTAAGTCTAATTTAATTTGTCCTTGGAATGAGAGCTTAAATTATTGAGCTTCTCTTTGTTTCGAGAAGAGTATAACATTCTCTAATTAACAGGGCCAACCACGTGAAGGTGGAAGCTCATCTAGCCCCTCCTAGGAGCCTCTTATGACCCTTTATGACATTTTAAAACCTCTAAGATGTATTCTTAGGGATCATAAAGGGTCGTAAAGGGTCATAAGGGGTCCTGGGACACAACAGCCAAGAAACATAAATGTAGGCATCATGGTCACAATTTTTTGGAGACAACATAATTGAGTGGTATACCCAAATGATGCAAAGCAACCACTACTCCTTTGGTTCCAAGTCGACATTGCAGGATCCAAAAACCATAGATAAGGAATAAATTTAGAGAGCGGAGGAGGGCCATAATGGCCAAAATAATATAGGAAAACCTGAAGTTAAATGAGGCAACTGCAAACATTTTAATAGATTTTAATTACTAAATAATGAAATTTTCA
This sequence comes from Chamaecyparis obtusa, assembly GCA_027943335.1. Taxonomy (NCBI): domain Eukaryota; kingdom Viridiplantae; phylum Streptophyta; class Pinopsida; order Cupressales; family Cupressaceae; genus Chamaecyparis; species Chamaecyparis obtusa. The sequence goes on along the minus strand of BSBK01001180.1, from coordinate 881,304 downwards.
TATACTTCTAAGCCCCCTCATTACATGATTTATTATTGTAAGCCCCTTCTGACTTATGCATCTAGAAAATGAAACTACAACCTATTGGGATTGAGACAACCCTTATAAAACAAAAGCAACTAAGAACAATCGCTTGCCAACATCTATTGAATACATCTATTGGAGGACCTTGTATTCAGAAAATGTTGGCAAGCGATCATTCTTAGATGTTGTTTTATAAGGTTTTTCTCAATCTCAATAGGTTGTAGTTTCATTTTCTAGAAGTGTAAGTTAGAGGGGGCTTACAATAATAAATCATGTAATGAGGAGGCTTAGACCACTAGTATATGCAAATTTCATTATTTAATAATAAAAATCTATTAAAATGTTTGCAGTTGCCTCATTTAACTTGAGGTTTGTCCTATATTATTTTGGTCGCTATGGCCCTCCTCTTCTCTCTAAATTTATTCCTTATCTATGGTTTTTGGATCCTGTAGTGTCGACTTGGAACCAGAGGAGTAGTGGTTTCTTTGCATCATCTGGGTATACAAATCAATTACGTTGTCTCCAAAAAATTGTGACCATGATGCCTACATTTATGTTTCTCAGCTGTTGTGATATCTATGTTTATGTTTCTCACTTTTCATGTTTATGTGCATATTTTTTATGTGTTTGGGAAGACATATTTCTAGCCTGGGCTTGGATCCTATGGCAATTAGCTTCATAATAATGAAGTAGATCACAAATGAGTAATTAGCTTCCCAAGATAAATCCCATAAATGAATTGTGTACCCCAATTCATGTGCCCTCTGTGTGTACCCAAAGGATATATTTGAAACAACAAGACTAAGGCTTAAAGAAGTTAATTTTGCATCACAGTCTGTACTTTTTGCAAAATTAACTTCTTTAAGCCTTACCCTTTTTGTTTCAAATATTTCCTTTGGGTACGCGTAGAGGGAAAAGGAATTGGGGTACACAGTTCATTTATGAAATTTTTCTTGGGAAGCTAATTGCGCAACTCTCATCTGCTTCATTTATTATCAAGCTAATTGTTGAAGGATCCAAGCCCGGGCTAGAAAGATGTCTTCCCATTATGTTTAATCCATATTCCTTATTCTTGTCAAACTTCCTTGGTACGGTAGGCCTACTCTCTGCAGTACTCTTCTTCTTCCTAATTGCAGCCAGAGCTTCCTTCTCATCAGGATTCAACTCCAATTCCCCCATCTCATCATCCTCATCACCCTTAGCTACCATCCTAAGCCCTTCTTCCCTCTCCAATTCTTCAAGCCTCTGCAAGATATCTGGATCAATAAAGTCTGCAACATTGTTTCCATCCATGATCTTAGGAATTTCTTGTTTAGATTGTTAATACAGTCAGTTTGGTGACTAGTATCAGACAGTTAGAAGTTAGTTAGTATTTACAGTCGGTTTATTAGAGTTGGGAGTCTGTTTCAAAGACATCCACGTGAAGTGGAGTGGGTGTGGTCAAATTGATGTATCAAGCAATAAATGGAATTACCAAGAAAACACTATACATTAAATCATGTCATTGATAGCAGATTGGGGCTCACCTGAGCCATAAACATGAAGAATTATTGTAAAAAAAGATGTAAACCATATATATGAGTACTTGAGGCAAAGAGAAGTTATGCCATATCCATATTAAAATATTACTTACAATATGAAAATACTAAACTGACTAATTCCTGAGCTCATCTCCACATATGGTCGCAACAAAGATATGCGATTACAATACAGAGAAGTCATTGTAAAAATATAATTTCTACATTTTCCCTAGCCTGACATGTTTTGCACTCAAATCCTTCATCGCGGATAAGTGGAGATGGGCGGATAGATGCAGATGATTTGTCATCAACCCAACTAAAGTATCTGCAGCCATTATTTCCCTATGATGCCCAGTCTACATTAGTTCTTATAATATAATGAATAGTATTTACATTAGAAACATTAAATATATACACATTAGCAACCTTTTTTCTATTTGGGCAGCACCAAAATTATCGTCCAGGGTTGTTATGTGTCTGTGAAGTCTTCAACACACACTGCCCACCACCACATTGACAGTTTGGCACATTGAGAAGAGTCATCGAGCCTCTATCAATAATGGACCACACCATCGTTACTACATTTATTACATAAATATTATTATTTATAATCATATTATTATAATAATCATACATTCACCACTATTGTTCTATTGTAGATTCAAGTACTTAAAAAATGTTTGCAATCAATGGTAGATAACATTTTCCATCACCTTTTCTTTTAAAGTTAGACCACAATCTAGCAATTGTCTCCCTATTTTGTTGTGGGTTGATATCGTCAAACATGGTCTTTCTTGAATGGAATGACTCGTTGGTGGAAGAAGGATGATTTGTTTGCAACCTACAGATACAAATCATCACTGAACAACCATTTTCTCAACTCTAATTTTCTCAACGCAAAGGGACATTTATCATACCAAAGAAACCTGATTATTTTTATATGGAATACACCAAGGAGTACCATCAGAAATATTAACCATTTACAATAATGAAAAGTAAACCTAAATCAAATAGCTCATTTTTTTATCAACATGTGTAGTTGTTGTGTATATGAAAAATGAAAGAAATATCAAGCTGAAATAAAATAGTGAACAAAATAGTATTCCACATAGAGTGAATGAAATATACCATCAAAAGAAGGTGACAAAATCCTGTCATGAAGCACAGACATAGGAAATCAAAAAGGGACTGTAGACTAGGATTTGAGTGTGCACCTAAACCTGTTTTGAAGGCCAAAGACAAACAAACGTCATAGCATATAATCAAATCAAATTTAATGGTAAACAAACTAAAATCAAAGCCACCTCAGTTTAAGCCTAAAACGGATGCGCCCATGCACCGTTTGATATGCTTGGATATAGATGGATGTGGGTGTGCAAACTCAAGCACTTGGAGCATGCAAATTAGGATAATTTGAGGATCAAGAAGACCCAAAATGACACAAAATAGGTATGAGGAACCTATTTTGCCTCAAAGGCCTCAAGAACACACAAATATGCAAAGCTAAATGATTGAATTGATTGCTAAGATGCCTGAATTAACAAAGAAGCTAGGTTAATCCAATTAAGCTAATTTAGATGTGATTTAAGCTTGGAAATGATCTAAAATGATGAGTTTATGCTTATGCTAGAATGAAAATGGCATTATAACTTTGCTATTGAGTTTAAGAGTTGAAAGATGAGAGAGGATGGTTTGCTCAAAGAAGTGAGGCTATTTATAGGAAAAGGAAAGGTCTTGGGTTAAAAGGATGAGTCAGAGTTAGGGCTAAGGTTAGGGTTGAGTCAAGGACAAGTGTCCTGACAAGTGTCAAGGGAGGATTGAGTTGAAAGTTTGAGGGCATGTGCACAATTTGGTAAATGTGCCCAAGGCCAAGAGGTGGCAAGGAAGGGATAAGAAGGTCTTAAATGCATAATGAATGCATGTAAGAAAGATAAGGAAGACTTAAATGCATCCTTAAATGCATTTGCAAGAGGTGGCCAAGAGGTGTCAATCCTTGTTGACTAAGGAGGATGACTAAGAGGAGGTTAGCATAAGTTTTGGTAAACCTTTTGCTAATGGAATGTGACAAGATTAGAAAGGGGATTAGGATTAGGATTAGGAGAAAGGGATGGGCAAGTGGCTTTTGGTGAGATTTAGATATTTATTAAAGGTAAATTTAATAAATATTAAATATCTAGGCTTAGGGTTTGAAGGGACTAGATTAGGGATTTGACCCATTTAGAGGAAGGTTTAGGACTTTCTAGAAGAGTTTAGTGCTCTTTAGAATTTTGGCCAACTTTGGGATAAAAAATAAATTAAAAATAAATTAATTTATTTTTGAAGTTTTTGGTCAATTTATTAATTAAATAATTAATAAATTAGGGATAATGTCCAAATGACATTTTTAGGCTAGATTCCTTAATTAAAGATTTTTAATTAAGAGAGAGGGATTTAATGCCATAAAAATAAATTAATTAATTAAATGAATAATTAATTAATAAATGATGATGTCATCAAGGATTTTCAGAAAACAAAAATAATTTATTTTCTGAAGAATTTTTCAGTGTCTACATTTTGCCCCTCTTTGATGCGATGCCGCAAGTGGCATGGCGTCAAAGACAAGAAAATAAGATGCCAAGGCTAGAATCAGAAGAAGAGGGTATGACGCGCGGGGGGATTGGAAGAAAGAGGATACATGCCCCGGTGAGACAAAATCATGGAAGATGTGCCCAGTGGGACAAGGAGAAAGAGGGATTATGCCCTGGGACAGAGTGTGCCCAGCGGGACGAGGAAGGAAGGGCCTAGGAAGAAAGGGGAGATAAATAACCTCACTTCTATAATCAAAAGGTGGATGATATGCAGAGTGAGATGATAAATGCAAGATGCAAGATGCAGCTATATGCAAAGATGCAAGATTAATCTATATGATAAATGCAAGGGACTAGATAGCTCCAAGTGCAAACGGGAGTGCACAACCTAGATTTAATATAGCTATGTTAGAGACCTGCCAAGGATACTGGGATCACGAGGCCTGTCAACAACGTCGCAGAGGATTGATGAGGACTGACGCTAAACAAACACACAGGGTTGCCCCAACATCACACATGAAGCGCAGAGGTGACATGGTGAAACTGATGCTGAAGGAACCACAAACACACAACTGACTCACAGGCAGAAGCGAAAGATCAAAAGACCTTGCCCCAGATTATCCGCACACGCAGCACACCGTGATATAATGAATCGTGGTGACCCTGGTGGGATAATGAGAAGCCAAAAAAGATTAAAAAGACCCAAAGGACAAAACCCAAGATCAAAATGATAACTCCAAAAAGACATCCTTTTCCAAGGAGAGAGATTAGGTTTGATTGATGGTGGGAAGATTGGTCGGACAGGAGGAACGATATATCCTCAAGGACCAGGATGGAAGATTAGGTCAGACAGGAGGAACGATATATCTCAAGGACCCATGGGTTGGTGAGAGAATAAGTGTAGTTGTTCGCTGGCAAAAGCTGAAGTCAAAGGAATAATCAGGATGAGCAAGGATAAGTCGACAATTGATGTTGCTGAAGCACAAGGCCCGAGTGGGGCTAAAATTTTTCTGAGGGTGGGGGTGGGACAAGATATTTCTGATCAAATGCTACTGCAGGACGGACAAGGACTAAGACAAAGGATGGGTCCTAAAGACACAAATGTACAAATGAGCTTAGGTGGAGACACGACTAACGCTATGGTACAAGACTCAAGAATAGGATATACAAAGAACCTGGGGATGAAGCTGACAACTTCAAAGATATGCAAGATGGTGCCCCAGCTATGTTGGAAGGCCAAGATGGACTGGCAGCAGATGATGCGTCCTGAAATGACACGGATTTGGGAAGAACATATCCCAATGTTGATGATTGGATCAAGATCAAGGCTTGCTACAAGATGAAGGATGCGATTTCATCAGTTAGCTTGATCTTGGATGTTGGATAGCTAGAAGAGATGGATAGGTTGGAAAGATTGCTAGCAAGGTGTGGATAGGGATGAATGGCATTGGATTGCAATGAGGTTGGCCTATAGCTAGATACCAATGACAAGAGAAGATACTAGGTGTTGGAAAGATGGAGGAAAATGCTGAGGATGGGGAGGATGGAACTGCTAGAAGATTTGGATGGAGGAAGATTCGGGGAGATTGGATGGTGGAACTGCTAGAGGATTTTGAAGATGGAAAAGCTGCTTGGAGGATGAAAAGCTGGTGGAAGATGGAAAGCTGGTGGAAGATTACCAAGTGTCAACAAAATGAGCTACTATTTTCCCAATGGAGGATCAGTGATAGGATTGCGTCAACCTAGGATAGACTGATGATCTTCGGTCAACTGGATTCTTGTCAATACAAGCCAATCTCTTGCTTGAGATGATAAGGCTATGCAAGGACAAGGTTTGCTGGAGGAACTGTTGATGGATTAAGATAGAGGAGTGCTGGAAGGATTGGATGGTGGTTGGTTTGGATTTGGATAGAGAAATTGCTGAGGATTTTGGGAGATGGAAGATTCGGATTTGGATAGCCTCCAAGGAATACGTCACCAAGGAAGAGGATGCCCCCTGTTTAAGATAGTTCATGTGTTTTAAAGGCATGGTGTATGCTTGGACGGAAGATATGCCAACAAGAGGATGAGGAAGGATGGAAGCTAGGATGAAAGGATTGGATAGAGGATATGTAGCTGAAAGGTGCAATGGATGCCAAGGAGGTGCCCAAAAGCATGTACATCTGATAGTCTCTGTTTTTGTCATCAAGATCCAATGGAAAATGAAGGAAGTGAGAGACAAAAGGGGATGGAGGACATGTTGGATAATAGGTGATAGAAAGGAAGCCCCTAACTGCAGAAAGGAATTAGGGGGGGCACTACGCATGGCGCCTGTTTGCCAGGTTTTCACCATGGTACTTGTCCAAGGTGCTTGAATTGCCAAGTTTTCACCAGAGGATGAATGTTTTTCTCTTGATTTTTGCTTTGTTGATAATTTGCTCCTTTGATTTATCCAATTTTTATGGATTTTTGTGTTTTTTCCTTGACTTTGTGCTGATCTTGCTGATTTGTTGCTGAGCTTGTGCTGATATGCATTGATACTTCTGATTTTGTTTGGATGTGTTGCTGATTCGGTGCTGATATGCACTGTCATTTTGATCTGTTGCTGAAGCTCTGATTTAATGCTGTCATGCTTGCTGATCAGCTGATGTCACCATTTTGGCGCTTCCTCTTGATTAGATGGTGACCTTTTGATTTGTCACTGATATTCTGATGGTGTTGCTGATTCTTTGATTGGATGTTCCCTTATGATTTGATGATGGCCCTGCTGTTTTTGATTTTGCACAGATATTTTGATGTTGTTGCTAACTCTCTGGTGTGGCACTGAGTTTTTTGCTGATTTTGGTGCTATCATGCGATTTGATGTTGATCTTCTGAGAGATTCTTCATTGATTTTCTGATGTGGATTGCTGATTTTCTGATGTTGTCAGCTTGTCATGGGGATCCATTTGCTAGATGATGGACGACAAGCTTAAGATCACACCTAGGCATGTGCATATGACCATGCACAGTTGATAATTGACTCCTCGGAGTAAGGCACTTAAGGTCATGATTCACTTTCTGTCAGGTTAACCTCCATGTAGATGAGCCACAAACATCCTTCTGTACCCAAGTTGATTTAGCTTGGTTTCTGCAATGTTGATAGGGAACTATCATGTGTTGTTATCCCAGATAGGAGGAAGAGGCAAAGCTCCATCTTCTAGCACTTGAATTGCCAAGTTTTCACTAGAAGATACGCCCTTTATTGTTACTATTTTGGAATTAGAATGTGCCCCAGAAGGGTTTTCACATAAAGACTCATGATTTTGCCTTTGCTTTTTTAACTTTTGCGACTAAAGCTTGCCTCTTCCCCAAAATATGCTTCTGTTTTAAGCTGATAGGCATATGTTGATGCTAAAGCCTAATTGCCTGTTGACTTTGCTGATTTCTCTGATTTGTCATTGATTTCCCTTTGCTGTTTTAGATGTGCTGACTGATCTTTGCTGACTTTCCTCACTGATTTCTTCTGATTGTGTGCCTGGATGTTGGTACAACTGTAGCAGGATGGGGGGGATCATGCAAAGTCATGGATTAGATGGGGGAGATGGGAAAGATGGTGGTAGAAAGTGTTTAGATGGAAGGATGGAAAGTGATCAAGATAGGGGGATGTTGTCAGGATCAACATTGGCACATGTTGCGAGGAAGATGGATGATTGGATGTGGAAGATAGAGATAGATGTGATGGAGGATTTATGCTAGAGGATGGAGGAGATGGAGGGGAAGATTGAGGAGCTGGGAGATGGGGAACGTTGGATGCCATTGTGGATGTTTTTGTTAGATGGATTACATCTTTTTGCTTTGGGATCCACATCATTTTTGTTTTAGCTTTAGTGTGCCTTTGCGGCCATTGGTGGGCATCAAATTGTGCTTTTTCTTTGCTAGGCCTTTGTGGCCATGTGATAGATTTTGCTTGGACTTTGCTAGGTTTTTGGAGCCATTGGGGTGCTTTAGCATGCCTGATTGGCTCTTTGCTGGGCCTTTGCAGCGCATTTGATTGCCTGATTGGAGCTTGCATTGATTGACCATGTCGATTAGACTGGACATGGTAATCGTCATTGGGCCTTTGTAGCCATTGGGATGCATTAGATTTGGTATTTGCTTTGATGGGCCTTTGTGGCTAGTGGTTTTCTTTGGCTTGCTTGATCGAATTTTGCTTTGATTGTGCATGTCGATTAGACTGGACATAACAATCCTGGGATTTTTGTGGATTTTTCCCTTTATTCATGCGCGATATGGCATCCAAGTTGCGAGGAGCATTGGGAGGAATATGAGGAGTTGTCTGGGATGGAGGAAATTTGGATGGAGAGATGGAAGGAGATTGGTAGATAGGATATGTGGACATGTGTTGTTGTTGATCTTGACTAGGGATGCTTGGATGTTGGACGAAAGGCTGAGTAGGATAAGATGGAGGATGATATTTTGGGATATAAGGTCCCAAAATGGATTTGCTGGGTAACGGAGATGTGCTGAAAGACTTTGGGACATAGGGACCCAAAATGGATGGGGAGGATGAAGGAGGAATATGATAGGTTTTCCTCGGTTGTAATGAAGGAGGAGGAGGAATTGCATTGTGGGCTCTGAAAGATGTTTTGTTGGTTTTGAATGGATGTTTGAACTTTGCCTTAGCTGTACCAACATTTTTGGATGAAGTACCTTTCACTGATGTGGAGGGAGTGTCCTCTTCTGGTGTGCAACCAATTCCATAGCCTTTTGGATGTTTCTTGCCTTGAATGGGCTGTATATTTCCCTGTTCGTGAGTGCCAAGGCCTTTGTCTTGATAGTTCCATCTTTTCAACATTTTATCCAGACAAGGATATTTCTGACTTGGGGTGAATGACAAACAGCCATTTTCTGGTTCTTTGATGGAAGATAGGAAGCTAATTTCTTCTTCTTCAAGTGGTTTGCCTTTGACAAATGTTAGTTTTCCAAGTGGATAGAGTGATGGCAGTTGTTTAGTTTGGACTGGCGGATCCTCAAGAGGAGAGGATAGGATGCTGGGATTTTGACTAGGATTGGGGGATGGTAAAGGAGCTTCAGTTGGAGAAACTAGGATGATAGGATCTTGGATTGGAGGAATTGGGATTGTAGGATTTTGGATCAGAAGACTTGGGATTGTAGGATTTTGGATAGGAGGTGATGGGAGGAGAGAAGGGATTGGATCTTGATTTTCTTCTGTGAGTAGTTCATCATGCTTTTGGCCAAGATCTTGATAGGATAGGATTTGTGTAGATAGAGGATTGGGGGATGTATGGATGGACTCTTCAGAGGGAGTGGATAGAAGGATTGGGAACTCTGCTGCTGGGGTGTCTGGAAGAAGGAAGAACTCTTCAGATGGTATGGATAAAAGGATGGAAGATCTTTCAGCTGCAATCGTAGGAAGAAGGGTGAACTCATGAGGTTCTTCAGATATGCTTTGGGTAATGCCAGAAGGAGGCAGTGCTAATTGGATAGAGACTTTAGATGGAGGGGTCTCAACAATGCTGGGGGATGGAAGAAGATCGTCGATTAGGATAGATGGAGGACAGATAACAGATGGGAGCGCTGGATAGGCCACATCAACGATGGCTTCATATGAAGATTTGCTCAGCTCTTTTTTGCTTGGTTCTTCAACTTCTGGTGTGGGATTTGTTATTGGCTCTTCCTTGGGTTCTGTTATTAGTTTCCTTGGAGACTTTTGCAGTGAAGAAGAATTGGAAGGTGGAGGAGATGGGGAGCTTGGATGATCCCTGCATGAAGGTGGGGATCGTGCCTGGGTAGATGCTCGCGAAGGAGGAGAGAAAGAAGGGAACACCCATGAAAAAGATGACTTTGAAAAGGGAGCTTTGGGTTTTGCTTGAGGGGATGATGTAGCTATAGCGGTTTGAAGGGATGACGGTGCTAAAAAGATGGGGGTGATGGTTTGAGGTACAGGATATGAAGTGGGTTGAGGGGAGCATTCTGCTTGAGGGAAGAGACTTTTGGTAATGTGGTTTGGAAGAGAGGATGGTGGTTTGGGACAGGATGGAGGATTGGGGAAAAGGATAGGAAGACTAGAATCTTGGTTTTCAGAATGTTTTGGAGGATGGGTAGATGGAGGCCTTAGATAAGGAAAGTAACGTGAAGCACTTCTAAGGGATGATGGTGACTGGGATATGACCATAGCAGAAGGTGGAGGCCTGAAAGGAGCATATGGAAGAGGTTTGGGTTGAAGACAAGGGTATGCTGGGGATGGATAAGATACTGGGTTTGCTTTGCCGAGGACATGAAAAGAAGTGCTAGCCTTGCCGAGGACATGAAAGGGAGTGCTAGGAGATAAGCGCGAAGGCATGGTTGGCTGGATTGGAGGAATGATGGAACGCTGGGGCTTGCTTGGAGCAAACTGGCTAAAATAGGCATCATGGTCTACAAGACCTTCATCATCATTAGGATCGATTGGACGGAGAGGAGAGATATCATAACCAAACTCATTATAGATTTGAGACATGCTGACTTTGCGAATGAGTTGGATAAGGAGGAAGGATGAAGATGGTTTGGAAGACTAAGACTCAGATTGGGATGACTGACGGAAGTAGACTAGGATTGGATTTAGCTCAAGATTGGAAGAAGACGGTTTTCCAGAAGAAGACAGAGAAAGGGATGGGAGATGACCAAGTTTTGGGATGGCTGCTCTGATTGTCCTTCGAACCAAGTTATAGATCTGCTTGATGTTTTTCCATTGGCAAAGGATTTGATAAAATCAATCTTCACAAAGGACAAAGCAACTTTGTGAGATACAAACAAGATAAAAGACTCTGATAAATGCTTTCGAAAAAGTGTATGTTTCAACAAGTGTTTTCACGGAGTCTTTGACTGTCAAGCACTTCAAACAGATCTACCTAAGGAAGGTGAGTATCAAAATCGCTTGCCCACAGCTTGGTATCCCCCATAAGGGAATACAAATGGTGAGTAATCTTGAGGCGACCCGGTAAACCCCTTGGAATCGGTCCTTGCACAAGGATTTTGATACTTTCGGATGTAGATAGGGTAGCCTCTATTTTATCAGGTTGCTAATGATTCCGTGGTGTCTCCATACCCGATTTTGCTGATCATCCGTGACTCACTTAAGAGCCTTTCCAATAATGCTGGGGGAGAGGAATGTTTACCATCCCCAGACACGTGTTTGGCACGAATGCCCAGCGATTAGGAGATATAAGTGATTCTTTTGGACTTCACTTATTTGTATACCGGCCGGAGGGGATACCGGTTTGAGGTCGTTCTCCGAGGAGGAAGTGCTTCTCCTTGGACAGGCCTCGCTAAAAGCAAAACAGGTGAACTTGTCCAAGTTCAAATGTTCCACGTTGCTTACTCTAACAAGGATTATGCAAGAATTGAAAAACTCCTACATGCACATCAAGCAGATTTTGTTCATTTTCCCAAATTTGATTAAGTGATGTTTGAACTTTGAAATGAAGACACTCATGATTAGATTTTAATTTGTTCTTTTCTCCAAAATGTAAATGATTTGAACAGTTGCAAGTTCTTTCCTTTTGTGCATTCAAGATTTGATTAGTGAGTTGATTTAAGAACTTTGAAAAAGCTTTGTTTTATCCCTTAGATCACTCAAGATTGAATTTGTTTGCTTGCTTTGGAATTTGAAACGAGATAGGGAATAGAGTTGTTCGTTCCTTTTAGTGCATTTGAGATTTGGTTTGATTTTCAAATTGACAATGACACTTAGGACCTAAGTTCATTTCCTTAATGTCATTCAAGATTTTGTTTTGACCTTTGCTGTAATAAAAGAAATGAAAAACCAGTCCCAAGCAACTCAAGACAAAAAACCAAAAAGCGACACTGTCCAGCTTATAGGCGACGCTGGAAAGTGCAGAGGCGACATTTCATTTTTACAGGTGACATTATGTACCTCTAAAGGTGACAGATAAATATGCAGAGGTGTGATTTCTTTCGTCAAAGGCGTGATTTCTTTTCTTGCAGGTGACAGAAGAAGAATTCTGGGATGGAACAGAAGTTATCGATCACAGGAAAATCTCAGTTATGCAGGCATGAAAATAGAGCTCATAGGCGTCATTTCTTTCCTCAAAGGCATGATTTCATTGCAAGAAGGCGTGACTGGATTGTATGTAGGCGACATTTCTTTTCATGAAGGTGACATTTCTTTAGTTGAAGGCAGCGTTTCTTTTCTGTAGGCGAGATTTCTTTGCTTGAAGGCGTGATTTCTTTTAATTCCTACGACAGCAAAAATGAAAAGTGTGTTTTGATCAAGTTGATTGTGGTTTACGTCCCACCGGGCGTGCCAGAATGTAGACTAGGATTTGAGTGTGCACCTAAACCTGTTTTGAAGGCCAAAGACAAACAAACGTCATAGCATATAATCAAATCAAATTTAATGGTAAACAAACTAAAATCAAAGCCACCTTAGTTTAAGCCTAAAATGAATGCGCCCATGCACCGTTTGATATGCTTGGATATAGATAGATGTGGGTGTGCAAACTCAAGCACTTGGAGCATGCAAATTAGGATGATTTGAGGATCAAGAAGACCCAAAATGACACAAAATAGGTATGAGAAACCTATTTTGCCTCAAAGGCCTCAAGAACACACAAATATGCAAAGCTATATGATTGAATTGATTGCTAAGATGCCTGAATTAACAAAGAAGCTAGGTTAATCCAATTAAGCTAATTTAGATGTGATTTAAGCTTGGAAATGATCTAAAATGATGAGTTTATGCTTATGCTAGAATGAAAATGGCATTATAACTTTGCTATTGAGTTTAAGAGTTGAAAGATGAGAGAGGATGGTTTGCTCAAAGAAGTGAGGCTATTTATAGGAAAAGGAAAGGTCTTGGGTTAAAAGGATGAGTCAGAGTTAGGGCTAAGGTTAGGGTTGAGTCAAGGACAAGTGTCCTGACAAGTGTCAAGGGAGGATTGAGTTGAAAGTTTGAGGGCATGTGCACAATTTGGTAAATGTGCCCAAGGCCAAGAGGTGGCAAGGAAGGGATAAGAAGGTCTTAAATGCATAATGAATGCATGTAAGAAAGATAAGGAAGACTTAAATGCATCCTTAAATGCATTTGCAAGAGGTGGCCAAGAGGTGTCAATCCTTGTTGACTAAGGAGGATGACTAAGAGGAGGTTAGCATAAGTTTTGGTAAACCTTTTGCTAATGGAATGTGACAAGATTAGAAAGGGGATTAGGATTAGGATTAGGAGAAAGGGATGGGCAAGTGGCTTTTGGTGAGATTTAGATATTTATTAAAGGTAAATTTAATAAATATTAAATATCTAGGCTTAGGGTTTGAAGGGACTAGATTAGGGATTTGACCCATTTAGAGGAAGGTTTAGGACTTTCTAGAAGAGTTTAGTGCTCTTTAGAATTTTGGCCAACTTTGGGATAAAAAATAAATTAAAAATAAATTAATTTATTTTTGAAGTTTTTGGTCAATTTATTAATTAAATAATTAATAAATTAGGGATAATGTCCAAATGACATTTTTAGGCTAGATTCCTTAATTAAAGATTTTTAATTAAGAGAGAGGGATTTAATGCCATAAAAATAAATTAATTAATTAAATGAATAATTAATTAATAAATGATGATGTCATCAAGGATTTTCAGAAAATAAAAATAATTTATTTTCTGAAGGATTTTTTGGTGTCTACAGGGACAAAAGAAAAGAAATAGAAAAAATCATTACGACTATAGAAAAATCATTTAGACTATAATAAAAAAAAGAAACACTCTTTGTCAATAATTTTCAAAATCATTAGGACTATAGAAAAATAATTAAGACTATAAAAAATCAAATTTTAGAAATGGACGGTTCCGATGCTTTGCCATTACAACAATTGAGCATTCATCATTTGGTATTGTGTATTCCATTTAAGTATGTCAACAATGTTCAAAATCATGTCACCAAGCACAGACATAGGAAATCAAAAGGGGACAAAAGACAAGAAATAAGAAAAATCATTAAGACTATAGAAAAATCAAGTTCTAGAAATGGATGGTTTTGATATTTCTTTTCCATTACAACAATTGAGCATTCATCATTTGGTACTTCTTGGTGTATTCCATTTAAGTTTTTCATCTGTCATGTTTATGTGCATGTTCTTTATGTGTTTGGCTTCTCTCCCTCGCAAGGGATAGGCCAATAGGTAATTGATTTGAAAGCATAATGATTTGACAGTTAGAAGGTTGGTTAATATATTCCAGTTAGTTCTTTGTAGAGGGCAGTCTATTTGGAGTACACTTAATTTCTCTGTAATTTTGGAGTACATTGTCCCGTGGGTACAATCGAAACACCAACGTATTGATTTCAAAGTATAGAATGTGATCTTTTCTTGGTGGTAATGTAGGAACATTTCTAGACATTAGTTTTACTTGTTTATGCAAGAACTTTGTTGTTTTTGTTGTTTGTGATACCAAAGGAGTAACTGGTATTGTGTAGACAGTGACTGGCCAGATTGTTCCTAAAAAAAATTTACAAAACTGAACCAATGGCATGTTTACAACAAAAAACAAATTACAAAACTGAACCAATGGCATGTTAATTCACAAAAAAAATTTACAAAAATGAACCAATGGCATGTTTACAACAAAGAAATAGAATGATAATAATATGCTAAAAATTCTATTATGTTTAATACATGCCAAAGGACCAGTCCCAACAATTCTTAAACATACTTTATTTGATATGATGAATTCTTAATAAAGGTCTAATTCTATAGACTGCTAGCACGAAGGAAGATTTGACCTAGCCAAATCTTCCTTGTACCACACAAAAAACTATGAATAACTATGTCTACTCCAACCTTAATTGTTTAAGAATTCATCATATCAAATAACGTATGTTTATGAATTATTGGGAGTTCTATTAGACCTTTGCTGTAAACATGTCATTGGTTCAATTTTGTAAATTTGTTTTTTGTGTTAAATGCATTTAAATGGAACATTAAGCATAGTAATAATATGCTTAATCTATTAGTAATTGGTACATTAAATCTATTAGTAAGTCGAAGTCTTTGGTTTAAATCACTAGACAATCAAAACAATGGTAACTATCCATCCAATTCTCTTAACAATGGTCTTAGGCCACTTTGGCAATGAGATTGCGAACAGTTAACACAAAAAAAAATTACAAAACTGAACCAATGGCATGTTAACACAAAAAAAAATTACAAAAGTGAAACAATGGCATGTTTACAACAAGGAAATAGAATGATAATAATATGCTGAAAATTCTATTCTGTTTAATACACGCCAAAGGACCAATCCCAACAATTCTTAAACATACTTTATCTAATATGATGAATTCTTAATAAAGGTCTAATTCTTAATGTGCAAGCCAATGAATAACCATCTAATATTGTTACTTTACACCCTAAAAAAAATCAGCTTTCAATATAAAAAGTGCTACTTCTCTGTTACAGCTAAAGCTATCGGTCACTTCTCAATCTATAAGTACCATTATTTTTTGATATCCCTTAACTTGGAAAGAGTGTAAATAGAGCTCTAGATAAAGAAAAAATAGTAGCTGGTTGGACCGTCTCTTCAGCTGACTATAAGACTTGAGTTACTATATTGATTGGTGAAACCTCATCCTCTTCCACATAGTCCCTAAGTACATGCCTTGGACCCTTCCTTGTCTTTAGATTGGACCTTAATTAAAATCCCTATAGTTTTCCCAAATACTTATGTGGTGGGATTTAAGGTTCTTTACTGTTGAAGAAAAATGATCCCTCTACATTTTATCGCTAGTCACATGTCTTGAATGTTGACCTTTAATTGTGTGTCATGTTCCTTGAAGTTTTTTGAGTCAAGGAGGTGTTTTTTCTTCTATTGTGATGCCCCCTAATTTCACTCTTCTAAAGGTCTTCTAGGTTTAGTTATTTCCAAGTTCAAGGACATTTTTATGATAAATTGTAGTCAATTAAAAATTTGGTTCAAGAGCCTTAATTAATCCCTTGAAGGGTTCTCTTTGTCATTCCATGAAAAGGAACAGTAGAAAAATTATTTATACATCATGTACTATAAGTGCTATCCTCTAACAATCAGCCATGTAAGCATCTAGTGATCCTTATTGACATAATTGTGCAAGCTCTTTGAAATTCTTCTCTAGGTCTTACCTCTCAAATTTGTCAACCTTGTACAAAACTTCTAGTAGGTGGTGATATATCTATATGCTGATTAAGTAATTAGGTTGTGATACCTCAACCATTATGTAAGCCCATTATGTTTTAAATTCTTATGTTGTTGAGTGGAACTAGTTTAGTTGTAGCTTCATCTAATATATTAATGTGAATGTGCTTACCCGTAGGAAATAAAAAACCTTTTCTCGCATCCTTCCTTTCAAATATCTTTGGAAATCATCGATCCTGTATTGCTAAGGCCTAGCCGACTTGACCAGTTGATTTATATAGTTAGGAAACTTAGTACACAATTGTCATCTTAATGAAGTGACAAATGTGTCTATTCTAGCAAGGACCTTCCACCGACAAATAGCCAATGCTATTCAATTTGGCTCCAGCTTTTGCTTGTATGAGTTTTATCTCCTCATATGTTTGAAACTTTATTTAGTTTATCAGACCTTGCTTTTTAAAAAAATTCCTACTGTAAAATATTCTATACTAAATCAATTCTACAACAAAGAAAATCTAGTTCAATTGATAGGTATGGTATGCTATATAAAATTATTATTATAAATTCTTGTTATGGAAATCTGTTTTATATTAGTCTATATTATTCTGAAGCCTTGTTATAGAAATCTGTTTTATATTAATCCTCGGAATTAGTTAGCAAATCTTCTTCTTTCTTTCTAAATTCATGAATGATTCTATTTTTCTGTAGTAAATAGCATACGTAAGAGATAAACATGAAATCAGCAACAAATATGGCAAAAAGCCATTGGCCAATCATTGACCCAATTTTTAATGACATTTTGTGTTTTGAAAAGATTAAAATCATGTTACAATTCTTAAACATACTTTATCTGATATGATGAATTCTTAATAAAGGTCTAATTTTGTAGACTGCTAGCACGAAGGAAGATTTGACGTAGCCAAATCTTCCTTGTACCACACAAAAAACTATGAATAACTATGTCTACTCCAACCTTAATTGTTTAAGAATTCTTCATATCAGATAACGTATGTTTAAGAATTATTGGGAGTTCTATTAGACCTTTGTTGTAAACATGTCATTGGTTCAGTTTTGTAAATTTGTTTTTTGTGTTAAATGCATTTAAATGGAACATTAAGCATAGTAATAATATGCTTAATCTATTATTAATTGGTAGATTAAATGCTCAAAGCCCAATCATGGTAGGGTTGTGTTATGTCCTTTTCTTTCTCATGATTTGGTCCTAGGTTAGGGGATTGGGAAATGACCAATAATGGTTTTAAATGGTGTAATAAGGCTATCAGATTTAACATCATAGAATCAAGGCTACCATAACGAAGAAATTCTGCAAATTGAAATCAGCAAAACCATGTTTTTGAAGTATTTTTACGGGTGTTTGTTCTTGCCTGAGCATGTACGGATAAATTTTTGCAATCTGACTTCATAGGGAGTTGGGGCATGTCCCTAGCTTTCATTTAAATCCAACCAAAGGTTCTGATGTGGAGTAAATTGGGAAAAATTGACTGATCCAGTTGTTTATAGGTCATTTTTTACATGAATTTTAGGCTGTTGACTTTTCCCGGCCATATCTTGAGTTCTAGCCATGGGAAAAATGTGAAACCAAGCTTGAATGAGAGATATGAGAGTCTTCTTTCATTTGAATGTGGTCTTGGTTTGAATGGTCTTGTTTGCAGGGAGATACGATTGAAACCCTAGCTGGGCATCCTCATGTGACCGGCAGAGAGGAGTAAAAGACTGGTGTAAACCCCATAACTCTTGATTGGCTTCGAATCAGAGGCTAATATTAGAG
The DNA here is from genome assembly GCA_027943335.1 of Chamaecyparis obtusa. NCBI lineage: Eukaryota > Viridiplantae > Streptophyta > Pinopsida > Cupressales > Cupressaceae > Chamaecyparis > Chamaecyparis obtusa. The sequence goes on along the minus strand of BSBK01001180.1, from coordinate 863,271 downwards.
GATTATCTTCTATTTGTAAGTCCCTAAATGTTTGAGAAGTTGGTTTGGTGGAAAGACAAACCTATGGTACACTTCCTTCTTTAAGCCTCCCTTTTTAGGCATGTCACACCTTGAAGAAGATTTGGAGCAGAGGGGCTTTGGTAGAGATCGAAGGGTTGTCCCTTTGGGATATCCATTGTATCAATGTTATGTTCTAAACCAAATGACTGTCTGCATGTGTCTTGTGGAAATTATTTCCTGGAACCACAAGACTATACCCAAAATTGATTGGTGAACTGCACTATCAATGTAGGATGGTTTGGGTTTGGGGAGAAGAATAAGGTTAAACCTAGAGTTAGTTGGCTTGTTGAATGTCAATAGGGTATAATTGACATAAGAGAAAGGTCTTTAGGCCTGGCCAGTGACTGGGATTGGCTTGTGTGAGGAGGGTACAGTGGGTATATTAGAGTGTATCACCATTGGAGGGATTTGAAACAATGAACAATTTAGCGAGGACTTATGGGGACACAACTACATTGAATGAATGAATGTGTTGATTTTTTCAATGAACTTGATTCTATTGGATGTGCAAAATGATTATTGAACATGTTCATTTTGGTATCAATTTGGTACTCACTCTACAATGAGCACTCCCATACAATTGCACTAATTCAATCTCCACATTGCTTGTTTAGACCTACAGTGATAATTATGTTGCAATCTCTATAGAATGTTGATTACTGGAGTACTGAGGTTTTTGGTCTACCAATGATTAGTGCACATTTCAAAGGAGACTAGGGTGAGGTTGCCACCAAAAATCTTAAAATGAATAGCTCGCAAAGCTCACTAGTAGGAAGAAAAATTGAATCCAAAACTTCAATGCCTCAATTGCTTCCCACAATTGCCTAAATTGGAAGACCAGCAACCACGACTTTTGCCAGCATCCTACCAGCCTGTTTTGAAATGGGAGTGTTAGATCAAGATATGGGCATCCATCAAAGCATTATGGAAGGGGGATTTTTGTTGGATATTATAGTGGCCCGTAAATGCTCTAATAGATACTACACAAGGCACATAAATAGTTTGATGGAATGCCTCAAAGAGATGCTATCTCATGGAATGTGATAATTATGGGATATACACAAAATGGGTATGCCAAATGTGGAAGCATAAATAGGGCATGCAAAACCAAATGTATGCCAAATGTATGTAATGCAGAGCACAAAGGAGGGAGGGGAAACAAAGGCTTGCCCATGAAAACCCATGGTCACTGCTGGAGCTAAGACAATAAAACCCTTGTCGGGACTACCCTAATGTCCTAATCAAGTTAGTTCTTGCCATCTCACCCTGTTGTAGTCTTAGTGGGGCAATAAAACATCCTTTCCCTCTGGTCGAACCACAACAATTGTTTGGAGACCTAACTTTCTTTCTCCTTGTCCTATCCAACCAGCTAACTAGCTAACTTTCTTTCTCCTTGGGAAGATAGTCTATGCTTGTAGATGCCAAATTTATGCCAAACGTATGCAAATGTATGCAATCAGGAGGTGTAAAACTAGTCTCGAAGCATAAATGAATGAATAAAAGAAGAAAATGATAATGTTGATTGGGTATCTAGTAAATTAAACAGTTGAGATAAGAATGAAAAACCTCCAAAAACCCCATTTTAAGGTTTCTAAGCTCAATCTCCTTGTGTTGTTTCATCTGCTCAATCTCCTTCACGCACACACTGCCCTTCTAATTCGTCAGCCGGGAATAATGAAATGAGAAATGAAATTCCCTTTTTTATTTAAGTTATGCTTGTGTTTGTCAAACTTTCGACCACCACGGGATTTGTCAATATTTCGACAAACACAGGCAATAAATTTTAAAAAAACAAAGTTTTCCTTCTATAATCCGACCAAGAAAAACCTTTTTTTTTTTTGGTCAAAAATTTTGGTAGAAAACTAGGTCAAATGTACTAGTGAGGAGAAACTTCGGGTTTTAGGGGAATGTGGTGCTTGAATTTTTCCTCCATGTAGATCTTTAAATCATCATAGCTCTAGGTGAATACATCATGATAATATATTAGTAGCTACTTGAATTTCACTTCCTCCTCCTTTGTACAACATTATCTGATATTAATTATCTTGGGGTTCTGGTCATCTTTGATATTTGAGCTTTCATACTCCCTGGAGGTGTTTCCCCTTTCTTCTCTCTACTTCTTCACATATTCATCATACCTATCAAACAAATTTTCCAAACAAATCATACCTGAGGGAATCTTTTTTCCTTTTAACTTCATAATCCCTTGCTCTAGGTCCCCTTTTTTTTCTGGAGAGAAATCAGTACAAGGATTTTCTCCTCCTTCAAAATATTATTTAGTAAACATCTTAGCATTCTCCAAGAACTGTTAGAGGTGATGGTTATCCTCAAAAACCTTCCAGAATTCTAAATTTTTAGGGGCATTTGGCCTATGTACTAGCTCAACCATGTACTTATAATCTTTGAAGTCTAGATGAGGTACCAGGAGAGATGTTGATACTGCTAGGGAATCATCTTAGGAGTTTTATTCCTTGGGCACCACTTCTATTGAAAATTCTTTGAGGATATCTATCTCATCCCATACCCTACTTCTATAATTTTTTATTATATGATTCTTAATAGAGAAGATCCCCCTAATTTGTTTCGTGATCAATTGTGCATCACCATTTTCTTTCAGCATTTTGACACCTCTCTCTTTGGCTGCAACAACTCCCAATAACAAAGCTTCATAGTCAGCAATGTTGTTCGTGTTCTTGAATTCCATTTTTTAGGATAGATGAATGACATCCCCTTGAGGTGAAATTAACACTATTCCTACACCAAACCCAAAAGAGGCACAACTTCTATCAAACTCTAGAGTACATAACTTTGATTTCACCCCTTTATTTCTAAACTCTCAAATATTAGACTCAATAAACAATATTTAATTTCCAAATTCTAGTTCTTCATACAAAATCTATGCTTTCATATTGTCAAACTTTAGCACATTGAATTTGGTCTTTCCTTCGGGTTCTAGCTTAATCTTCTTATTTTTTACAAGTATGATTGCATGAGACCAGTCTGATTTTATTTCTCTGTCCATGTCCTTGCAAAAGATTTTTATTAATAACATACCATAACTAGCTAGTATATCTTCCACTAGGATGGTGATTTTCAATCTTTTAGCTAGGTGTGTTGCAAGGGTCACTTGTGTGTCCTTAATCTTGCCAACCAATGGGACCTTCTTTGCATTCATTAAATAACATCTCCCAAAAAAATTGTTAAGGATAAATCGAGGGCCTTAGCTACTGGTGTCGACATGACATTGTCAGAATCTCCTACGTTTATGATGCAGTTACTAATCTTGTCTCCATTAATGAAGAGAGAGACATATAAAGGTTCAGGCCTTTGGCCTAGGATAGTGAATAACACACTAGCATCATATTGGTTTTTTTTTCTGAAACAATGGGTTCATCTTCATAAACCATACTCAAGCATGCATTAACACTTACATTACTTAACTTAATGCTCTACTAAGTGTTGCATTTTTTAGGGGTTTGACTTCAAATAATCTAAAGGAGAAATTTTGATGTAGTCCAATTAAGGATAGCCCAAACTTGCAGCCAAACACCAACAATGCATAATAACACAACAAGACAATGTTTCAATTGAATTTTCATTAACATGCCCGGTTGTAAGGCCTTCCAGATTAGAGCCAAATACAATCACAGATTATTTTTGCAATATCTCAACTAGTCCAGCTCTAAAACAAATCAGCAACTGATGGAAACACTAAGGTAGATCTAAACTTGAGCTTGCAAGCCTCCAAGCTATCTCCTTGTCTCCAAGCATGCAAACAACTAGCTCTGATATTATAATATTAGATAAACAATATGATCTTCAATATCTCACAGGATCCAAATGCTATCCTTCTATCTTCTACTTCTACTTCTACTGACTCCCTAAACATCTACCCAAGCACTCCTTAAATACATTTCCTCAACCATAAGTCAGCTGGAAGAAATAATTAACTCCTAAGCCAAGTCGACTTCTACTACAAACAAATATTAAATACAACAACATTCAGCTCTCAAATAGCCTTACAAGAAATTAATTCTCCATGTTGACCTCAAGATCCATATAGGAGAATACAACAAAAGCTACCAACAATAAATGCACCAAGTCGGCCAACCAAAAATCCAAGAGCTCCAGTCGGTAAACTATAACTACCGAGCACCAGTCAAACAATCGAGCATCATGCAAAAAATTGAGCATGCTAAGCATCACCAAGAAAGCATGTCGACCAAGCACCGCAGGCATCACCAAGTACAAGTTCCACCGAGCACCAGAGGTTCCACTAAGTTCCTTTAGTGACCAAGATCCTTCAATAATCAAGACCATCGGTTAAAGTTGCAACTGAGTAACACGGAACCAATTCAACACACCACCATGCAGATTTTATGAGTACCCTAGAATGCCCTTGCATCAGACACCCCAGGTTTGAAAAGATGTTCTCATAGGCTGGAAGAACATCTTCTAGGATTCAGTACATAAACACTGAAGTGGTTCTTCACATACAAACCATTCAAGTCTTCACCTTGCATACTCTTCCACTTCTGCTTCCTCTGTCTTTTCAAATATTTTCTTGATAACACATAGGCTTGTTCTCCATACAAATCAATCCTTTTAGAATTATTCAACTCATCTCAGCTACCAAAGCTTAGGTTTCTCCTACCGAGAGTTGTATCCAGCAAAGGCATCAAGGGAAGCTTCATGTTATTCTTCTCAACAATAAACACATTCTTGACACAATCATACATAGCTTTGCAATCATACTACCAAGGTCTACCAAATAAATATATGACAACTATTCATATCCACAATATCGCACAACACTTGATCCTTATACTGACCAATCTGATAATCAACAAGACATTGCTCCCTTACTTCTAGAGCATGAACATCTTGCGACCAGCCAATCCTATAAGGATAAGGATGTCTCATCCTCTTCAAACCAAGTTTTTGAACCATATTCTCAGCTACAAGGTTATTAGTACTACCACTATCCATAGTTACATCACAAATTTTACCTCCTGACTTGCACCGAGTTCTGAAAAAATTACTCTTCTGACAAGGTTCCACCTTTGCACTGAGCAATGTTCTCCAAACCAACAAGTTCTCAGATTCAGGTTCATTCTTAGTTCTCATTTACCATAGTAGTCCTTCGGTCACAAAACTTCTTTTGTGTACACTTAAAATATCTATGTCCTTCTTCACCACAATTATAACAAGTTCCCTTAAAGATAACCCTACCTGTCTTCTTCTTCAGTTCCACAAGTTTCAGTTCATCTTCACCAGTCGGTTTATCTTTCACCAAGTGATCAAGCTTCTCCTTCCCTCAGGAATTACCATGTTGTCTCCTTTTCAACTTATCTTCTTCCTTTAGAGCATACTGATAAGCATCCTCAACTGAATCAATCTTCAACATGCCAAGCTCATCCTGAATATTGAATCTCAAACCATTCACATACCGAGATACCTTTTCTTTACCAAGTTCTTTGTGTCTAGACCAAATAGTCAACTTATAGAACTCCTTGGTATATTCTTCCATAGTCAAATATTTTTTCTTCAGATTCTAGAACTTCTTAAACAATTCAAGCTCATAGTCGACGGGTATGAACTTAGCTTTCAATTTAGTCACCATCAACCTCCACCGATTGACCTTCATTTCACCTTCATCTTCTCTATCTCTTTGTAATTCTTTCCACCAAAGAGTAGCATGTCCTTTCAACTTAGTCTATGCCAATCTTACTCTAAGAGGATCTTTAATTTCTTCAAGCTCAAAGAAATTTTCTAATTTTCCAATCTAATCAATCAAATCCTTGGGTCTCAAAGTACTGGAGAAAGTAGAAACTTTCATTCGGTAACTAGTGTGTGTGTGAAAATTGTACCTGATCTATAGACACAACACTCAGTAAAACATTAGAGGTTAGCTATAATCACAATCATGCAAAATTGAAAGCTATCTAACCAAGCGATTTATTGCCTTCTAATAGGTGCGAGATTAATGTTCTCAGATTGTAATCAAGATCAGTGACCTAGACGACACCTAAATGAAGGATTTGAATGCAATTGATCTAGATGTGAGATTGAATGCAATTAATCTATATTTTTGATATTTTCTATGCAATAAGAATGATAAATTGATATGATATGAATGCAAAAATAAGATTGATCTCACAAAGATGTCGATTCGCAAGAGCTTTGATTCTTCAATTCCAATTCTCCAGCGTGATTGTGCAAAATATGAGATGATTTGTGAAGAGCTGAGCCTTTAATTTATAGAAATCCAAGGCTTTGGAGGTGCATGGGAAAAAGCTATAAATCACTCAAATAACTCAACTTGATTTTTGAGTTATTTTTAAATAAAAGATAATTAACTCACAAAAACATGCAAAAGCTAAGTTTTAACTCAAAATAGAGTTTAGCTTTAATTGATAATTGATAGTTGTTTGCTTTTATGATTGTGCATGTTTTATTTATGAATTAATTTAATAATAAAGTGATTTATTTCCAACTTAACTGCTTTTTGAAAATAAATAATTAATTTATGGGTTAATTAACTATTTATTCAAACTTTTATTAAAAATTATATTATTAAATAATGACAACATGCTTTAATTAATTAAATAAGAATTTAATCAATTAAAGATAGGAATTTTGATTTATTGTCAAAATTAAATAATACAATTAATAATAGATAGAATTAAATTTAATTACATAATTAAGTGGCAAATATTAAATCTAATTAATTAAATATGAAAATATTCAATTAATCAAATTTTTAGGATAAATGTGATTTATCGCCAAATAATCATTAAATTAAAGATAATTAAGATAATTAGGAATATTACTAGGAATATTCTCTGATGCAAAATTTAAGATAATCAATTATGATTCGATGATGTTTAGATGTGCCTTAGGTTAGGACTTTGATGTCGATTTTGTTCGAATTGAAGATGTAGGAGGTTAATGAACTTATAGCCCATTTTTGGGGTATTACATTTTGCCCCTCTTTGAATTACTGTGTGAAGCGCAGTGGTTCAAAGATAGTCTGTGTTTGATAAAGATATGAAACTGATTCAAAAGATAAACTGATTGAAAGATATTGAGATAGGAGGTCCTGAATGACCAGAGATAATGTTCACTATAGCAGCAATGAACCGATGATTGCGAAAAAGTGTCAAAATGCCTGATTCTGAACCTTAGGATTGATAAGAAGTGAGTGACCCGTTCTAGACTCGATTGTCTTAGCAGAACTAGCAGGTATCACATCCAAATCTTTTAGTTGCCGAAGAACCAAGGAAATAACACTATGATCTGATGGTTGCAAAAACTGATATAGATTACAAGATTAAGAGAATACCAGATTGATATGGATCGATGAATCTGATATGCCCCAAGTGATGATAGATTTGCCCCGAGCGATGAGGACTTTTGATGAATCAGTAACTAGATGTGATTGTTTGTCTTGATCACTGATGAAAGATATTGATAGACTTGATCGATAGAATTTGATTTACAGACTTTGAATGATGTGCAATACCATGCCCCCTTCGGGATTAAAATTGAAATCTAACAAGAAAAGTCAGCGTTGATAGTTTAGAAGCATGTTAATTGATTTGAGAAGTGGTTATTTACATCCGAGAACGCATTCTACATCGTTGGAAGGTCCCAAAAGACCAAGTTTGACTAGGTTTGACCATGAGTTGACCATGGTTGACCAAGTTGAAATTTTGATAGTTTGATGTAAGATAATCAGTTAAGTTGAATACTAGATTTCTGTGATGATTGAAGGTCAAATATGCAAGTAGTTAATAATATGAATGATCTCAGATTTGAATTTTGATCCCGAAAAAGGATTCTACTTGCTATTTCATTGGAGGAACCTTCGTGTGAGATTCAGCTCTTGTTAGACTTGAAGATGCGATTTGAAGAATCATTTAAACATTGAAGTTCGTTTAATCATTGTGAGATCATGCAACATGCAAAATGTAATGAGACATGCAAAATGAAATGCAACCTAAGACCTAGGACCTAGTCACTGATCATGTGTCGATTTGTTATCATCATTGAACTTTTAGGTAACCGGATAAATCAATACAATGCCCACTAGCCATGAAACCATAGACATATGAATATCAATTTGTATGCGCAAGAATCAATACAACACCCACTGGTCAAACAACCATGGATATATGAATATTGATTTTGTTTTCGAAATGTCGGATTAGATATAAGCACCAAGGCACAAGCGCCAGGATGACCTAAATATCATGTCCATTTTGATATAGCAATTTGTACAAGCATCAAAACATACACGTCGTGATGACCTGAGTACGCCTTGCATTGCAAACACATCAAACAGTCAAGAGATCATTCTAAATCCAATGTGAATTACCCGTAGTGACCCTTTATCGTTCACATCCTTAGGCAAGATTGCGTTCCACAGTAGGAGAAAGAACTTACTCAAAAAGACAATAGTTAGATCAAACTTCCTTGAATTTTTCGAGTATCAATGGTCGAGGTACGCATGGCCATCTAATTCAAGATAGAGGCTCTTACAGTTGGACACCATTTCAATCCAAAATTTTCAAAGCTGTTAGATTTTCACATACAAGCAGAAGACAAAGAAAAGATTATGCCCCCAGTCATCACTCTCTAAATCCTGTAAAGGACATCATTGAAGAGCTCGAAGGGACACAATATGCAAAAATCTCAATGCGGATCAGTAAGCATACAAGGAGATAAAAGCATGAAAAGCACAGATTGTTTTCAGTTGAGTTTTGATGTTTGATTGTTGTTGATGCAAAATCCTTTCTGGAGACGAGACTGACTGACTGACTCAACTTGAAGCTTCAAAGGACTCTGAGTGGATATGACACGTCTAAGATACATGGGAGACCATAGGATATGACATTGATTGCCCCCAAGTGTGAACATTGATAGGATGCAAATGCTTGAGCTGGTTGGTGTACAGGCTGACTTATTGAAAACTGGAAATGCAGGAACAAACCGGGAGATATGTACAAACTAAAGCAAGACTGAAAGCTGGGAAAGACCAAGATTGTGCTGATAGATGGAGCATTTTGGAACAAGTGGTGCCCGTTTACTGAGTTTTCACTATCTTGGTAGAGATTCTATTTTTGCTACCGAGGTGCCTGTTTCCAGGTTTTCACCAAGGCACTTTTTTTTCTTTTTTTCTTTTTTTTTTTTTTTGTATTTTTTTTGTATTTTTCATTTTTTCAATTTTTTTGTACTTTTGATATTTTTTGATTTTTTTTGTGAATCATCAAGGTGCCTATTGCTAGGTTTTCACCAAGATGTTCATTTTTTCAGGACTTTTTCTGATTTTTAAGATTTTTTTCAGGACATTTACCAAGCACTGAATGCCTTAGGCATAGAATTTCTTCAGATGGAGAACGTTGATTGGTTCTCGGAGCTGTTCTCCTTCAGTCGTTGAGAGTTGATAGGCACCAGAGCCAAAAGTAGCAGTGATTACAAAGGGACCCATCCAGTTGGGTTTGAACTTCCCCTTGCGTTCTCGATGTGATTGATTTTTAGGATTTTCTCTCAACACTAGATCACCAACCTAAAATTCTCTATGTCTGACTTTCTTGTTGTAGCCTCTAGTCATTCTTTTCTGATACACTCTGAGATGATCATACGCTGCTTGTCTGTGCTCATCTAGTAGTTCCAGTTCTTGTAACCTAGACACTCTGTAGTCATCATCAGTTACTAGACCATGCATTCTGATTCTGAGTGATGAGATCTCAACCTCAATAGGCAGTACCGCTTCAGACCCATAAACTAAAGCGAAAGTTGTAGCCCCAATAGGTGTGCTGATACTTATTTTGTAGGCCCATTCTGATACTTGTTCTGATACTGGTTCTGATACTGGTTCTGATACTGATTCTGATACTGATTCTGATAATTGTTCTGATACTTGATAGCATCTTTTTCCATTTGAAAACTCCCAAGCAAGATCATATCGTGCAGTCCCAATGTCTAGCAAGGTGGAGAACAAGAGGGATTAGCAAGCTGGTGTAAGAGATGGAAGATAAGAGAATGAAGGAAAATGAAGGGAAGAAATCCTCAAGGGAAAACTCCTCAAGAATACCCAAGCTAGGGAAAAATTGTCATGTAAAGCACATTTGGACAAGCAATGAAAGACCAGCATAGGATAAGTCACAAAAGCGTAATGCCAAAGAAGGAAAGGATGCAATCCAAAGGAGTAGACATGTCAAGAGGCTTCATAGCACCGTGTTTTACTCTTTCTTTCTTAGATCAAGACCAAAGGGGAAAAGGATAGCGATAGGTGAAAATGAATGGAGGAAGATGGATATGAAGGCTAAACATGGAAGGAATGAAAGCAAGATCATCGTAAGATAGCTCACAAAATAGCCAAATATTTGTGTATAGATCAACATTGTCAAGATCAAAGAGAGAAGATGGAATGGATGAAATATGTAGAAGAACTACGCATGATGCCTGATTGCCAGGTTTTCATCATGGTACTTATCTAAGGTGCCACAAGGAAGTGGTTTTCACCATAGGATGAATTTATTTCTCTTTACTTTTGCTACCAAGGCGCCTGTTTCCAGGTTTTCACCAAGGCACATTTTCAATTTTATTTTATTTTATATTATTTTTATTTTTCATTTCTTTTTTGGAAGAAGGCAAGCTTTTTAGATAATGCTCCTTGAAAGGATAAACCATGATATGCCAAGGATTCAAAATGACACGCTCAAAGATGCTGATAGGGAAAGGGAGATGAAAGAGAAAAATGGAGGATAAGGTTTTATGTAAAGTGAGTGAGGTTGGAAGATAGGAGGAATAGGCAAATGAGGAAAAAGGATAGGAGGTAGAAGGATAATGCATGGAAGGATTGTGAAAGGGTAGATGGAAAGGAAGGCAAGATCAACGTCAACACATACCTTGAAGGGTGGCGAGAGGATGGAGGAATCATGAATGAAGGAATACGTGAAGGAATATGGCGAATGGATAGCAGAGGTTGTGGTTTAGGCACATAAAATGGAAGAATATTTTTGGAGGGAGATGAAGTGGAAGCCTTTGGAAGCTTGAATGTCAATTTCACTTGTTTCTCAACACCAGACTCTTTCAAGAGAGACTTTGGAATCCATATAGCCGTAGGCTTTTTATTTCCTTTTGATGATCTAGAGATAATATCTTCAATGATGGATTTTGGAACCCATACTTGTCTTGTAGTTTTTTTCTTAGATATCTCTTTTGACTTTATGCTTCCATGTCTATGAGAGGAGACATGGTGATATTCTTTTTTTGATGGATTCTTGTATTGCTTCTTTTTCTTGTATTGAACATTCAAGTTACTTCCAAAAGACTTGGGATTTGTGGAAGAGGGAGGATACGACTGGTTTAGATGGGTGGGTGGATGAAAAGGATTCAAGGGTATGCATCTATGTTGATCTTGAGGAAAGATGGGAGATGGAGGTATGTAAGGACCCAAGATGGATGGAAAATTAGGAGAGTTAGGAGGGGAAAGTGAAGGGACATAAGGACCCAAGATGGAAGGAAGGCGTGAAGATATTTGTAGTGGTGGAAGAGGTCCAAGGATGGAAGTGGAAGACGCAAAAGGATAATCAATAAGTTCATCAGCATCTATATGACAACCAAGGATATCAACATCTTTAGAGTGAGCATTATAATTTTCAATAGAATCATGGACATCTTGAATATGAGCACCTTCTTTGATAGGATTTTTCAAAGCTTGCAAAGACTTAGGAAGAGTAGAAAGTGGAAGTGAACATGGAGTGGTAGAATAAGAAGATGAAAGACTTTGATCTTGACAAGGATCTTTAGATAGCATAAGCTCATAATTTGTCTCTTGATTTTCAATAGGCTTAACATTGGAAGTAACAACACCATTTTGACCAACCTTAATGGAAGTATCATCTTTGGAAAGTGCAAGCGTAGTAAGGTTATTTTGATTGTCAAAAAGCTCAACAGTGTAAGTAGTAGCTTGATCTTGCTTAGGAGAAGACTTAAGACATGGTGGAATGCATGAAAAAGGGGCTACAGGATCAAAAGAACCATGAAGCAGATAAGAGACATTGGGAAAAGGAGTGGATGACATGGAGGGTTCTTGATCTTGATCTTTCTTTATATTCTTTTCTTCATCATTTTTAGAGTCCTCTTGACATGGAGCCACTTCTAAGGACAAGGAAGCATGTTGGGATTGTATGGATGACTTTGGAAGAGATGGTGGAGGACTAGCTGAAGTAGGGATTATAGCATATGAAGGCTTAGGCTCTTTAGGTTTATCATTATTTAAAGTATTTGCAGCCAAGTGAAGGTTAGCTTGAGTTTCTTTAAGAGGTAGCCCTGGAGGATAACTATAGGGAACCACATGAAAAGTATCAGGGCTTGTGTCAGATGAAGGTTCTGTGAAAGATGTGAAAGACTCAGAAGCTTTAGGAAATGTACGAGTATTGGAGGAAGTAGGGGATAGAAGGGAACCATCACAAGACAAAGGTCCAACATTAACACGATCTTGCTTGAGAGTGTAATTTTTCTTTTCAGCCTGAGAGTTCTTAGAGGAGAGATCCTTATAGTATTGACGTTTCAAACTAGCACGATGTATTTTATAGTCCTCAGCAGTAGTAGATGGATCATCATCAAGGTATTGTCCACAAAAGCCATCAAAGTCTCTTTCAAAATTAGAATCATATGGATCACCATCACGATCTATCCAATGTGATGGCCCATTTGTAGTAAGTAGGAACGAACGACGAGGAGGACTCTTAGGAACAGAGGTGTCATAGGTATCATTACATTGTCTGTCATCATAGTCATCATAGTCTTCAAAGCTAGATGTGTCACTCTCTGTGGAAGAGGTATCATATTGCTCAAATTTTTTCTGGGGGCATGGTGACATATACAAGTCTTTATCAAATGGAAAAGAGTATAGAGGTTCCTTTTCTTTCTCAAGTTTGTCAAGCTGGACCTGCATAACATGTATCTATTTCATTATAGCGGCGATCAGAGCTTCTTCCTCTTGTTTACTGATTCTTTGAGACATGTGTACTGATTCTCAATAGCTACTGCTCTATTCTTGACACAATGATATTTTTGACAGATTCTGGAATTAGGCTGGAAACATTGGATATCTTGCAATTTGACAATTTCTGACAACTCTCTCAAATTTTTCCAAACGACACTCTGCAGACTCGTACGACACTGGGTAGTCTATGAAATGACAGTTGCTAAACTCATACGACAGTTGGGTAATACTGAAATGACACTTGACAAAACTCGTATGACTTTTGACTTCCTGAAATGACTTTTGACTCCAGAAAAGATTTTACGTCAATTTTTGCAAAATTTAAGGTCTTCAGTTTTGGATTGTTTGCAAATTGTATTGTCCAGATTTTGAAGGTTATACCAGATTTGATCGTTTTTAATAGCCAAGTAGATAAATAAGCACGCAGAACAGCAAGCAAGTGATTCCAAGCACGTCTGAAAACAATGAACAAGGGAAAAAGCAACCTTGCACATGAACAATCAAGTGACCAAATTGTGCTAATCCCTGAGAGTACTAATTGTGTATGTTCTGAAAAGTTTTGCAATAACGCACATATACCTGAGAATGAAAAATTGGCCTCTCTAGGGTTTTTAGTAATGGTTTGACTCTGCAACTTTTATGATTCAAAGGGGTGAACTCCAATCCTGGCGCACCAGGGTTTTGACACAGTCTGAGAACTTAATCTTCAAGAGCTGCTAGGGAGATCTGACAACCCAACAATGAACCATACCTGTGGAGATTTCTTCCACAAGGCCATTTATATAGTGGTTGTCACTACCATGGCGAAAATGGCTATTACCGCTTGAGGTTCCGTCAATGCAGTTTGCCCTGTGAAGGGATTGTCCGCTACGGTTAACCCTCTCTAAAGATGACTCACAATAGTATACCACAAGGGGACTTGGCTCCAGATTCAAGGTTTTGACACCTCTTCACTTTTAACCCAAACAAAGCAAGCAGATTAATCCGACACGCTAAGACAAAGTTTTGTTCCACCAAGGTCTGTGATATCAACTCCACGTGATCTATCAACCTCTCCGGGGAGAGAATGTATCAATCAATAAGAGAAGACGCACTAACCAATTTTGATTCACCAAAGCTCATGATATCAACCCCACGTGATCTATCAACCTCTCCGGAGAGAGAATGTGTCGATCAATAAGAGAAGATGCACTAACCAAGCTGAATGTGAAACGCACTAAGTATCCTCCCTACCTACAAGGATTCTATCGTCAAGAAGGATTTCGCTAGGAATCCAATCTCTCAAGAATCACAAATAGTGTTCATAGGGCTTAATTACTATGTGAGCACAGATGTATGTTCCGAAAGCAAATCTACCAAAAGCATCCAAAAAGTAGAAAGAGGAACACTTAACGTTTAAAGCGAATATGAGATGAGTCCACAAGGTGGAACACTTAACACCTCACACAAGCTAAAAATGAGTCCACAACTTAGAAAACAAGGGAGTTCCTAAAAGCACAAAAGGGTTGCCAAGTGGAACATTTAACGCTTCTGTCCTATTGACCCCTCCCCTTTATGGCGCTGAGATTGCAACCACGGGGTGGAAATGAGGGGCCGGTGGATTAGCGAGTCCAATAACCCAAGATAGCAATCAAGATCAATCACAAGTATTCTAAGACTACTTAATGAATCCTTAAGGGTTCACAACCTAGTATCAATTATGCAAGTGTGTAGAAATAGATAAAAGCATGAAAGGATGCACACAAGCCAGACACATAAGAGATTTATTTTAGGATCCAAATTGAAATGTTATCAGCTTGAGAAGAATACCTTAGGTCCAACGCTCTGCAATCCAGAATTTAGCACACATCTGAAAGTACAAAATCAAGACCAATCAACAGCAAATTGTAAGCGTTAGAAATCAATAATCTAAAAGTACAAATCTGTAAATTATGTGTCTCTGTAGCAAAATCTCGCGCGAGGAAAAACTATCTCGCGCAAGGAAACACTGTCTCGCGCGATGAAGAATGAAGTCTCGCGCGAGGAAGTACTATCTCGCGCGACAAAAATATGAAGACTCGCGCGAGGAAGTGGAGTCTCGCGCGATAAAAGATAAAGTCTCGCGCGAGGAACTGTAGTCTCGCGCCAGAAAGTGATTTTTCGCGCACAAAAATGATACCAGTGAAATTTCGCGCGACACAGAAAGAAATCTCGCGCGACGCAAGTGAAATATCGCGCGAGAATTTGTACAGAGATGTACGAAAGTACGGACAGAATAATAAAAATCGCTGTGTACGGACAACTTTGATAGAAAAAGTGCCAAAAAAAAAAAAATTTCTTTTTTGCAGGCAAAAAAGAAACAAAAAATAACGTCCTACAGAGTATACCAGGACCCTTGAAACCCTTATCCTCAAAAGATAGAAAATTGATAGAAATGAAGGGAAACCTGTTTCAGGGCCCCACGGTGGGCGCCAGAAATGTGTGTGTGAAAATTGTACCTGATCTATAGACACAACACTCAGTAAAACATTAGAGGTTAGCTATAATCACAATCATGCAAAATTGAAAGCTATCTAACCAAGCGATTTACTGCCTTCTAATAGGTGCGAGATTAATGTTCTCAGATTGTAATCAAGATCAGTGACCTAGACGACACCTAAATGAAGGATTTGAATGCAATTGATCTAGATGTGAGATTGAATGCAATTAATCTATATTTTTGATATTTTCTATGCAATAAGAATGATAAATTGATATGATATGAATGCAAAAATAAGATTGATCTCACAAAGATGTCGATTCGCAAGAGCTTTGATTCTTCAATTCCAATTCTCTAGCGTGATTGTGCAAAATATGAGATGATTTGTGAAGAGCTGAGTCTTTAATTTATAGAAATCCAGGGCTTTGGAGGTGCATGGGAAAAAGCTATAAATCACTCAAATAACTCAACTTGATTTTTGAGTTATTTTTAAATAAAAGATAATTAACTCACAAAAACATGCAAAAGCTAAGTTTTAACTCAAAATAGAGTTTAGCTTTAATTGATAATTGATAGTTGTTTGCTTTTATGATTGTGCATGTTTTATTTATGAATTAATTTAATAATAAAGTGATTTATTTCCAACTTAACTGCTTTTTGAAAATAAATAATTAA
Organism: Chamaecyparis obtusa; assembly: GCA_027943335.1. Classification (NCBI taxonomy): domain Eukaryota; kingdom Viridiplantae; phylum Streptophyta; class Pinopsida; order Cupressales; family Cupressaceae; genus Chamaecyparis; species Chamaecyparis obtusa. The sequence goes on along the minus strand of BSBK01001180.1, from coordinate 847,057 downwards.
TTTATGGGTTAATTAACTATTTATTCAAACTTTTATTAAAAATTATATTATTAAATAATGACAACATGCTTTAATTAATTAAATAAGAATTTAATCAATTAAAGATAGGAATTTTGATTTATTGTCAAAATTAAATAATACAATTAATAATAGATAGAATTAAATTTAATTACATAATTAAGTGGCAAATATTAAATCTAATTAATTAAATATGAAAATATTCAATTAATCAAATTTTTAGGATAAATGTGATTTATCGCCAAATAATCATTAAATTAAAGATAATTAAGATAATTAGGAATATTACTAGGAATATTCTCTGATGCAAAATTTAAGATAATCAATTATGATTCGATGATGTTTAGATGTGCCTTAGGTTAGGACTTTGATGTCGATTTTGTTCGAATTGAAGATGTAGGAGGTTAATGAACTTATAGCCCATTTTTGGGGTATTACAACTAGTACTTAACCGAGCTCCAGATCTATGCAACCAACTAGTTCTATCTTCACCAGATCTATCTCTCCGGTCATCTCCATTAGATCTAGTAGCTTCAAAGTTTTCAGCAACTTCCTCATAACCATCTTCAGTACCAAGATTCCTTGGCATACCAGCAATAGCTCTCATGACCTCAACGATCATGTCATTCTTCATCAATTCCATCTCGGATTTGAAATCAACTTTAACTTTCTTTGTAATCTTTGAATCCACAGCATCAAAGAGATCTGCAATCACTCTAGGGTCCAATCTTCTCGGAGGCATCCTTCAAGATCTTCAAAATACCCAAAGCAATAAATCACCAATCAAGGTCCTAGTGCAAACTACCTCAACTCAGAGATTATTTTACACACTCAAGAACTTCAAGCTTTGATACCACCTGATGTAGTCCAACTAAGGAGGATCCAATTAAGGACAGTCTAAACTTGCAACCAAACACCAACAATGTGGAATAACATAACATGACAATGTTTCAACTAAATTTTCATTAACATGCCTGGCTATAAGGTCTTTCAGGTTAGGGCCAAATACAATCACAAAGTATCTCTACAATCTCTCAGCTAGTCCAACTCTAAAAAAATCAGCAACTGATGGAAACACTAAGGCAGATTTAAACTTGAGCTCGCAAGCCTCCAAGAAATCTCCTTATCTCCAAGCATGCAAACTACTAGCTCTTCTATTATAATATCACATAAACAATCTGATCTTCAAGATCTTGCGAGATCCAAATGCTATCCTTCTATCTTCTACTTCTACTAACTCCCTAAACATCTACCCAAGCACTCCTTAAATACATTTCCTCAACCACAAGTCGGCTGGAAGAAATAATTAACTCCTAAGCCAAGTTGGCTTCTACTACAAATAAATATTGAATGCAACAATAGTCGGCTCTCAAATAGCCTTACAAACAATTAATTCTCCAATTTAGCCTCAAGATCCACATAGGAGAATACAACAAAAGCTACCAATAATAAAGGCACCAAGTCAGCCAACCAAAACTCCAAGAACTCCAGTCAATAAACCAAAACTACCAAGCACCAGTCAAACAACCAAGCACGCCAAGCATCAATGAGCAAGCATGTCGACCGAGCACCACAGGCATAGCCGAGTACAAGTTCCACCAAATTCCAGAGGTTCCACCGAGTTCCTTCAGTGACCAATCTCCTTCAATAACTGAGACTGCTAATTAAAGCTATAACCGAGTAACACAAAACCTAGAAAAGAAGTACTTTGGGGATTGGTTGTTTGATCTAATGTCTTAAGAGGTGCAAAGCTTGAGTTTCCATTCCTCTGTAGAATAGAAATCCCCTATTGTTTACCCTTCTGACTCCTTGTCAAGGCATCCATTGAGGATTCACAAAGCATTGCAATATTAATCACCTCCATCTTCCAAGTTGGATTCATACTCTAGGTAGTCATTTTCAGAGTTGTCATTGTAATTTGAGTTTGTTTCTCCACCTAAGATATCTCCCACAGTCTCATTAGTGGTGAGTAGCTAAATATATCTGGTCATATCTAGGAAGGTACCTCTTTCATGGTATATTGTAAGGTGGAACACACACATGTTTCCCTTCTCAAAATTTGGGGGAGATTGAATAGCCAATCAATGTTGTAAAGGTGGAAGCTATCACTATTTTCCTTCATGTTGCCTTAATGGAATATCCTATTAAGGGTGGTTGAAAGAGGGATTTTCCTTCAGTAACTACCTCTTTAGAGCTATCATATCATTTGTCAATATCTACAATATGGCTTCTATGGAGTACTTGTTATTACTATTACCACTACTGCTAGCTTGTAACTCCTTCCACTTGTTGGTTGTAATGAATTAATCTTCTAGCCCAATAGCAGTAGTTTGAGCATTTGCTAAATTTTCTATATGCACCCTCCTTAAATGGAATTTGATATCAGGAGACATAGAATTCAAGAAGAAACACTTCTGATTATTTGCAATGGGCCTTTTATTAGCCAGAATTTTATTAACTATTTTGTTGAACTTGGCCATAAATCCCAACATGGGTATGGATATTTCCTTCTTAATCTAGGTTAATTGTGCTAGAAGGGAGTGCTCATCTTCAACACTTTTGAACCTTGCCTCAAATCTTGTCCTCATAGTGTCCCAATTTTTAATACATCCTGGAGGTAGGTGATGAAACCAATGAAAGGCTTCATCAACGAGTGTCTCCACATATAGGTAAACTGCCACATCTTTGTATTTCACTATGAGTACTCCATAGGCTGCAAAAAATGTAGAAATGTGTTCATGTGGGGACACCTTTTTATCTCCAGTGAATTGTAGGAAATTCTTCCTGGACCCACAAGGAAGGTCACTGTGACAAGTAAGATTAAGTGGTCCAATGACTATCCCCCAAGGTACATGAAGAGCCATTCTTCTAGGTAATGAGAAAGGGATGGGAATGAAACTAGCTTTTGAGGTACCTATAACAGAGTGTAGGGTTAAGACTTGGCAAATGGGAGATGAAACATTCGGCTTCTTTAGAGGGGTAGGAAGGATTCTTCTACTCTGACAAATGGGCTTCACCAGAGAAAAAATTGCCTTACAAAGTTCTTTGAACACAAGATTTACTTCTCCTCTTTCTCTCAAACTTCTTGTATATCTTTGAGTATCCATATTTTTTGAAACTTACTAATCTTTGGGTTTCTTGTATAAAAAAAAATTACATTTCTATATATGTAGTAAATAAAATAACACTTGTATACATTTAATTAATTATTTTTATTTATTTTATTCTTTATTCTATAATTCATTTGATCAAATCTTGAATTGTTGAAATTTTGTTTACCTAAATGACTATCTAGTATCAAATTATTGAGATTTACTCTTAGCATCGTCGTAAATCTAATCCACTTCAGTCACCCATGCAATTAGTTAACCATTCCATGTAAATAGTTCACTCCTAATTCTCTCACGCAATTAACTCCTTCGCACACGTAATTATTTTCTAAATTTATAAATTGATTAATAATTATTATTATTAATTTTAATTAAAGATCAAAATATTGTATAATTATTCTATAATTTCTACATTTCCTCATCAACTCCCCTTACATAATAAGAAAAGCTTCAAATTATACACAATTTGAAGTTCATGTGTATAGAATTTGAACATTTTGATTGTTTGTATATAAATATTTCTTAAAATAAAAATAAAAAATAATTTGTTCTTTCACAAAAATATATTATAGTCAAAATCTCCACACACTTGCTCTTAGTTTTTTCATTTCTCATTTCTTACTAATATCTTAATCCAAACCACTTATTTTTTATGACTCTGTGTTTATTAATTTTCTATCATTTAAAAAAAAATTAACTCTATAACTATATATTATTATCATATTAATTTATTCAATATCTTATGTGTGTCATAGCTATACTACCATATACATAATCTATATATAAAATACACCAAGATGTATCAAGATGTTTAATTTTTTTGCCCTTTAATTTTAATTAAAAATATTAAATTGAAAAATTAATACCTCAATACAACATCTCAATGTATTTTATATATAGATTATATATGCTAATTAAATATCATTATCATAGTCACCTTATTAATAAATTACAAAATGTACTATTCATAAATTTTACCAAGATTTCTACAATAGATAAAATAATTCAATATATATGAAAAAAGAAAATGTAGAAAGGTGGGGTCCTTTTATCTTACACTTAATTAGCATATTGAAAAGAAATGTTTTATCTTTATATTCTAATGGAAGGGGAATTTTAGGCAGCTTTATACTTTTCATCCCTTTTTCTCTTTATTATTTGGGTTTTCTTTTGCTTTACCTCTTTCTTGAGTTTTCGGTTTCTTATCTTGGCTGCTTTGCTCTAAAGTTGGAATTCCTCTTTTGTGTAATTCTCATTCATCCATCTTTAGTCTTTATATAAAGATGAATAACTAATAAAAGGTAATGCTTTATTTAATTTGTTTTTTAGATTATAATCCTTTTAAAAAAATTTAATTGAGAGGAAAGTATTGTTTTCCTTTTGTCTAACAAAAAAATACAAAATTTATTCAATTTTTAAAAAAATTATTAAAAAAATGTTTTAATTTAATTATCTAATAGATGATATAGGATAATTTTATAGACAAAATTTATTTATTTTAATTTTTATATTTAGACGTGTTTAAAAATAGAGTGTTCACAAATATCTTTATAAAATCTATTAGATCGTGATGATCAATTTAATAAAGTTAAGATGATGGATAAATTTAACAATTTTGAATCAACGTCACAAAAAAAAAATTTATTTTTTGACCAAAACATAATATATTGTCACATGTGCATCCCTCAATTTGTTCAACTGCATTTAATACTTTGAAATCCCACTAGTAGAAACATAGTTGAAAGTGAGTACTAGAATTTATATTTTTTAAAATAATTTTTTTATTGAGTATTTTTTTATGATTTTTTAAAGTGGATGCATTCTAAAAATCACGTCATTGAGCATGCACATCATATAACTTCCACTAGAATAATTGAAAATGAAAAAAAAACTAATACCTAAAGAATGAAGTGTAGAACAATGTTATTTTTTCTTCAAATTTGGACAAGCAAGTCAAAGGTTTTTAAAAAAAAATTCAACACATATGACTTTGATAAGAAACATTAGTTTCCATAGTTGTCAAAACCTTGACTCTTTTGTTTACGTTAGCTATTAGGGTTCACCTGATTTGGCTAAAGAGAGGGAAGATGTTTCCTCAATGTGCAATAGATGTTTGGGATGCTTGTACCTAAGGAAGAGAGTCAAACCCCTTGAGGATAAAGTGGAGTATCAGATGAACCCTTACCCAAAGATGGACAAGGGGATGAAGAATTTTACTATTTTTGGAAGTAGATTTGTGTACACTACAACCACAACCTTTCTATTCTTCATGAAGTACAGGATAATGAGATGAAAAAGAAAAGGGAATTATTGGATTTCCTTCGCTAGGAGTGGCTTCATGTGTTGGGATTCGATAGAGTGGGCCAAGGGACTAGGCCCATCCACTTTGTCTGTTGATAATCCTTTGTCAATCAAATTCTTAGTTTGTTAATTGTTGCAATTCCTTTTATGTTTTTAGGTCTCATGTACTAGTTCTACCAGTTGAATAGCCTAGTGGATGTTTTTTTGTAAGGGTTAACACCCTTGTTTTTCTACTTTTATAAATCAAAACTATATAAACATTAGTAAAATAAATTTAAAAATTATATGTCAATGTAGTTCAAATCTTAAAAACTATGGTTAGAAAGTTTAGAGGCATATGAAAGTATGGTGAAAATACTAAGACTTGATAAATTAATGTATAAAAATGATGAAAAGAAATCTGAGAAATACAAACGAAGGAAAAAATCATGTCAAAATGAGGCAAATGAACCATCCCCACCTATTTTTAATCTAAAACTTGTATTTTTTTAGTACAAGATAAAAATGCATATGTGTTTTGTGAAGGCCAAGATGCATATACTTGTTGTAATAGACAAAATGTGCTTCTGTGTTTTTCTCCACAATACACGTGCATTTTGTGGAGCTAAAAACACAAGCATATTTAGATTTTTACCAAAACTCCCTCTCTCTCTATATGTGTGTGTGTGTGTGTGTACCATCTTAAGATGGATGCACTCCTCAATTAAGACCTTTTAGCTCTTGTCCTTTATCGACCTTTTAGACCATGGATGGATTCATGCTCAATTCCCTTTTTCTCACGTTCAACCCTATTTTTCCTACTTTCATCTATGCAATCTCTGAGACCTCAAGGTTGGATCCCTATGGGCCAACCATGTAATAGGTCGACCAAGTCGACATGTTCTAGAATAGGTTGACCAATTTGACATGTTCCTTGGGAATAGGTTGACTAGGTTGACTTATTTCAAAATAGATCGACCAGGTTGACCTATTCCCCAAGGGTTGCGAGCCTCGAGCCTGGTGTTGTCTTGAGGTTTTAATTTACAAAATTTGGTGACCCTATAGGCTTACTTTGTTTTCCCTCCCAAAAATTGGTATAAAAGGAAGCCTAGGCACCTCATTTTGCAAGCACAAAAAAGAGAATAAGAAAGAAGGAAGACAATTCAAGAGGAAAATTCATTCAAGCATTCAAGTCTTCAAAGACTCAAGGATCCTTTGTGGGCATCTTTTCTCTTCAAGATCTAGCATATTTATGTCCATGAAGGGAGGAGATCTACATTGGGGAATTAATCATCTTATTCATTTGATGCACACTTACATCCATGGCTCCATGAAATAATTTTGGTAGATCTATAGCATTTGTGGAGATTTCCTACATTGCAAGTTCAAGATCAAGATATAAACACAAAAAATCCTTATTGACAAGGGTTTCTTCAAGCAAGGTGAATATTTACATTTTTCTTGTGTCATTTACACATTTACATTTCAATTCAAGGTTGATTCCTCAATCTAGGGCTTGACCAAGGCAAGCCCTTATCCACCCCAACCCCAAAACCTAGTTTTATGTGTGTTGGAGAAGGATCTCAAAATTGCAAGTACATATCTGGAAGTTGCAGATAGAGATCTACCAGAAAAATCTGACTCAACTTCAGTAAAGTGCCTCAAGAACATGGTGACATGGTCGACCTATTCCTGGCAGCCTGATATTTTTAGCATTTTCTGTATTTTCAACCATGATTGCAGATCCTCAATTGGAAATTTAGCTACATGTCCAAAACAACAATTTTCAAAGAAAAGAATATTCTTCTTCATACTTCAAGGTGAGTACCTCATTATCTATTTCACATCTTAGTTTAGATCTATTTTCACATCTAAATTGGGTTGATTACTTACATTTAGCACCTAGATCTCTATTGCTTATCTTGCTAAATCAATTAGTTCAATTTTACAAGTACATTTACACAACCTTAATCAAATCCTACATTTCATGAAAGAGAGCTTGCTTGTATACTTCCTTAGTATAATTTGGGTTAAGCATTAAATCATACCCTCGTCTTCTAGGGTTTTTTCTAATCTAACTTAGGTTATATTGAGAGTTATGCCTGGAAGCCCCTCTTTCTCTTGTATTTCTAATGTTAGTGTGGAAATGGTTAACTAATGAACACATCTCACATAGTTTACATTACTAAATTCATTGACATGATTTCCCCGTAAACATTATCTATTATATATGTGTGTGTATACATACATACATACATGTGTGTGTGTGGGTGTGTGGGTGTGTGTGTGTGTGTGTGTGTGTGTGTCTATATATGTATGTATGTATGTATGTACACACACACACACATACATACATACATACATACATACATACATACATATATATATATATATATATATATATATATATATATATATATATATATATATATATATATATATATATATATATATATATATATATATATATATATATATATATATATATATATTCTTTATCACTATCTACATATCTCCCTCACTTTCTCTCAAACTCTCTCTCTCTACCTCTCTATCTCTCTCAATATGTCTCTATCCAAGTTACAATGAACTCATACTTCTAGGAATAAAATGTCTACCATGCAATCAAAAAGTCATTTTCATAGGATCATGTGTGTCCTAGTGTGCTCATATTCCTACAAAGATTAAAATTATCTCTTTGCATCTCTCTCTATTTATCTTTACATCCCTCTCCTTGTCTGTCCCTACCTCTTTCTCACTCCTCCATTTTTCTCTCTCTATTGTGATTGCATTTCTATTGAGATTTTAAAGTTGATGGTGTAGAATTGGTGGTTGAAAGTATATTTTTTATGGTTGAGGCTATAGGTTTTAGTGTTAATTATTAATGTGAAAATTTAGGGTTAATGTATATGGTTCAAGGTGCATCCCCTAGTGTTTAAGGTTTAGGGTGTAGGGTTTATGGTTAATGGTAGAGTGTTGAGGGTGTACCTATTGGAAATTTGACTATAGTAGTGTATATGACTAAGTTTAGTGTTGTAATTATGGAAACAAAGTTATATGAAGTTTTGAGGTCAGCACAATAACTTAGAAGATCAAAATTTGGCTAAGTATGGAAGACAAAGCAGACAATGAAGCACCTGATGAACAAAGCATTATTGCACATGTGTATGATCAAGTTTTGGTATACGTCCTTGAAGATAAGCTTCTTAGTATGTTAGTAAGCTATGGTTAAGAATGCATGGTCAGATGTGATAGCATGAAGAAGTTACAGCGAGTTGAAGTGACACAGACAGTAAGCGACAGAGCAAAATAGAACATGCAGCCAACAGGAAAGATTTTGATTAGTGATTATTATTTTGTTTTGTAAGGGCTATGATCCTATTTTAAATGTTTTGTAAACATGTTAATATCAATCTATGTAAACACGCTTGAGCCAATTCATTTACAAACATTGTATGTATTAGGTTATAGGTCAACTTAGTAAATAATTTTGGTTACACCTATATATAAGACATGTGCTTTTGTATTTGAGCATGTAGAGTGGATAGAAGATGTAATAGAAGAGAAAAAGTATGTGAAGTATGTGTTAAGAGAAGTAAGAATGATATAGATCTTTACAAGAGGTTAAAGCATCATCACACAAAAGGAACTGATCAAATAGCAGTTTCATAGTAGCAGTTCACCCTTGTAGATATAGTGTGTATCTGATATCTAGGAGGTTGTAGCCTTCTCTATTGAGAAGTGAGCTTTGGCAGTGAGCCTTACACCCCTAACAAGGTTTTTTACTTCAAGACTCCTAACAGGGTCCAACCTTTGACCAGGTCATTGTACTCAACTTTGTAAAGAATGCTCCTAATAGGGCAAAGGAACATTAACAGGTTCATAATACAAAGTACAATTATTAGTCGGTATTAATTCCCACCAGGGTTTTTCTTTTGGCCAAGGTTTCCCGGTAATCATATATGGTGTTATGTGTTTACTTTATTTTCTTTAATATTCAATTCAGTAATTAAGTAATTGGGCTAAGTTTCAAGAAGCAGAAAAACATGAATATTATAGAACACTGATTCACCCCCCACCCCGCCACCCCCCCCCCCCCCCTCTCAATGTTCCCATTCCTAACAATTGGTATTAGAGCTTTGGTCCTCTAAAGATAAGTTTACCACTTGACGAGATCATGGTTCAAAAGAAGTAAAACATCTGAAGAAGAATCTTGAAGCAGCTCTGGAAGATCTTGACAAAGCTAAAAAAGAAATTGAAGTTTAGTGGTTCTCAAGTATTCATCAAGAAACTAAGAAAAGATTTGAAAAATTGTTCAATAAATGATTTGGGAAAAATGGTCAAAAAGTTAAATGAAGAAAACATGTCTCTGAAGGATCAGATTGAAGAATTGGATGAAAATTTAATTAACAATCAGGAAGCCTATGATGAATAGGTCAAAGAAAACAAGCAGTTGGATGAAGAACTTATGCAAGAAAATCTAAAAATCTTGGAGTTAGAAAACATCAAGACAAAGATGGAATTTGAATTGATAGAAGCAAAGAATCATATTGACAAATTGCAAACAAGTATTGATCTAATAGAGTCCCATTTGTATGCATAGAAGATTAAAAGAGATACCACTGGTATTGGATTCAATGAAGCCCAAGTTCAGATTGATGCAATGCAAGAAAGATTGAAAGCGCCTAAAAAATATATAGAATCTAAGAAGACTAAAGTAGAACCATCTAAAGATGAATGCAAGATAGTAAAGAGAACTTTTTATGCATGTAATAGGCATGGACATATAGCAAGAGATTGTAAATAGGTAAGACCTTTCAATGGTTATTGTTATTCATGCAATAAATTTGGTCATAGAGCTATGAATTGTAGATCATATCAAAGAAATTAGACTCAGAAAAATTAGAGAAATCAACCATAGAAAAATGTTAGAAGTCCTCAAAACATTACATGTCAAATATGCAATTACAATGGTCACACAGCTAGACAATGTAGTATGGTAACTCACATCAATGCTTAGAGGAATACAAGGCCTCCAGTCATTTTTCACTCTTGTAAAAAGGTTGGACACATCTCAAGGTTTTGCATATCACAAGCACAAAGAAAAGAAAGACCTAATCAGTCTCAAGGATCAATATTGGATGAATATGGAGAAGTAAAGTTTGTGGAAGCTATAGAAGATGCGAGCAAGATTTGGATGGAAGTAAAGAAAGATAATGTTGATGACTATGTAGTGGATGCATCCGTAATGGACGCACCTTCTACTTCTGGATAAATGACCCTCATGGTCATAGGGGGAGCTAGATAAGCTTTAGACCCTTGTGCATTTGGTATACTCACCCTCAGAGTATGCACCTTTGGTTATAGTTTTTTGGATTCTAGTTGATGTTGTATGCAAGATCGCACGGCTTGATTGTTAACAGAAACAAAGATTGGAATTCTCTGTTACATTTTGTATTATGGTGGCAAGAATTAATTGCATAAATTTATTTTTATAGTCACCGGAGATCCATTATCCTCACTTTTGCATTCGATTTTGAGCCTTTGGAGAGCGTAGGAGATCAAGCAGTTAGTGTTGGAAAATAGCAGTTGTTTTCATCAGTGAAAAGAAGTTTAAGTTGGTTACGAAACCCTTGTTCAGACATGATGGTTCAGAAATCATTTGGAAACCTATTTAAGTGTTGATCAAGTAAGTAATGGCCACTCCAATTGTATTTGATGTTACAGAGAGGAAGAGATATGTATTCAAGAAGCATCCTTTCAAGTCAGTCCTAAATGACCTAGAAGGAGCATTCTCGAGAACTCTTATGGGAGTTATGCACGTAGAAGATATTCGTGCATATATATATATTGTAAGAAGAAACCTGCAGGATTGGACAGAATTAGGTCGCACATTGAAACAATGGTGAATCTAGACAGTGATTCAGGATCACGTATGGAATATACTTGACTCTTTGAAAAGACAAGCCATTGAAGAATATATGAGAATAAGAGAAAAAAAACATTGGATGAAAACCTCCTTGTATGCCCATTTGAAGAAAAATCACTGTTGTTATATTTGGTAAAACCTCACCAAAGAACTAAACTAAGAACTCTACAAATTATGAACAAGGATTATGAGTTGGTTGCGAAGGAGACTGAGAAGGCATTTGAAAAGGTATTTCTAGATAGACACATGTATCCACCTTCTACGCCTAGAACTCAAGTTCCCTCTAAGAAAGAAGAAGTATCTGAGATCCTTGATACACCTATGATAGGTCCACAAGATTTTGTGCCCATACCTGAAGCTAAGAACAAAATAATTGTGATTGATAATGTTGAAATCACCATGATGAAAATAGATAATGAATTGGATAAGTTTGAAGAAACTTTTTTCAATACAGAGAAAGTAGAGATTCTATGCATTGATGAATCACCTAAGTAGCAAGAAGAAGTACAAATTGAAGACTTAACTAGATAGGAAGAAGAGAAAGAAGATGAACCTAAAGAAGAGCCTTTTGTTGAGATACCAATGAAGGTAAAAATTGAATTCATGGATGTAATTCAAGGCACACTCCTTACTCCTAAGTTCTCAATTTCATTGTTGTCAAGTTTGACCCCTGATACAACTAGTTTAGACTCATGGGGAGAAGAAGATCTAATGAAAATAAGTGTCTTATCTATGGAGAAAGAAAAAAGAGAAACAAGTAATGAGAAATACATTATTTGTAGATTCAGTTAGCATACTGAACAATCTACTGCCTGAGGCTAAGAAAGTGATAAATGTTCATTTAGTGGATGATGTAAGCAGCATCCTATGAAGCTTCAAAGTAAATTTCTCAAGTTTAGAAGAATCAGCATCTAAAATTGCAGAAGAGAAATATCTCAAGAAAAGGTTGAATGAATTGATAGGTAATTTCGCACTTGACCTTAATTCTCTTAAGGTTGGTCAAGATATGCTAAAGGAGATAGCAGCAAAAGGAAGGAAAATAATTGTTGACTATATGAATAAAGACAAACTTACTTCATACCTTTCAAAGAAGATTTAAGAAGCTAAATCTCTTATGGCAGCTGTGAGAAAATCAGTGGTAGATCCCTCACAAGATATTAACATGTGCAATAATGTCTATCAAGGATAAATAGACAAAATGGAAAAGACAGAGAAAGAGATTGCAAAGATAAGGGCTAGGCAAGTACAGTTAAGACATGCACTTGAGCCCTCTCTAGATGTACTCAATCAAAATATCAAGCATATTGATGCTACTATTGTGACATATGATCAAGGTCCGTGTACATATTTGGAAAATATGGAGAAGCTAACCTATGCATTATGCTCCCATCTATAGACAATTGATGAACTAAAGGTTTTTTGGCAACAAGAAATTGCAAACCTTTAGATTGCATACCCGGATGTACTCTCTATGTAAGTACTTAAATATTCATGTTTTAGCACCTTTGTCATTAATGTCAAAGGGTGAGTAGAGTAATATGGGGGTAGTAGAATAATATGATATAAGGGAGATAGATTATATGATGTACAATATTCAGAAAAGGATAAAATAGAAAAATTTTGTGTAAAGATGTAGTTTAACAACTTTTCCATATTCCTTTGTTGCCATTAATGACAAAGGGGGAGAGTGTTGGGAAGTTGACTATACTAGTGTATATGAATAATTTTAGTGTTGTCATTATGGCAACAAATTCATATGAAGTTTTGAGTTCAGTGCAATAACTTAGAAGATCATAATTTGGCTAAGTATGGAAGACAGGCAGATAGTGAAGCACCTGATGAATAGAGCATTAGCGCATGTGTGTATGATCGGGTTTTGGTGTCCTTGAAGATAAGATTCTTAGTATTTTATTAATCTATGGTTAAGAATGTATGGTCATATGTGATAGCATGAAGAAGTTACAGCAAGTTGAAGTAACACAGACAGTAAGCGGCAGAGCAGAACAAAGCATGCAACCGATAGGAAAGATTTTGATTAGCAATCATTATTTTTTTTTGTAAGGGCTATGGTGCGCCTATTTTAAATGTGTTTTAAACATGTTAATATCAATGTATGTAAACACGCTTGAGCCAATTCATTTGGAAGCATTGTATGTATTAGGTTATAGGCTGACTTAGTAAATAGTTTTGGTTGTGCCTATATATAAGACATGCGCTTTTGTATTTGAGCATGTAAAGTGGATAGAAGATGTAATAGAAGAGAAGAATTATTTGAAGTATGTGTTAAGAGCATTAAGAATGATATAGAGCTTTACAAGAGGTTAAAGCATCAGTGCACAAAAGGAACTAATCAGACAACAATGTCATAGCAGCAATTCACCCTTGTAGATATAGTGTGTATCTGATATCCAGGAGGTTGTAGCCTTCTCTATTGAGAAGTGAGCTCTGGCAATGAGCCTTATACCCCTAACAGGGTTTGTTACTTCAAGACTCCTAACAGGGTCTGACCTTTGACGAGGTCATTGTACTTATCTTTGTAAAGAATGCTCCTAACAGGGGAAAGGAACATTAACAGGTTCATAATACAAAGTACAATTATTAACTTGGGTATTAATTCCCACTGGGGTTTTCCTTTGGCCAAGGTTTCCCTGTAATCATATCTGGTGTTATGTGTTTACTTTATTTGCTTTAATATCCAGTTCATTAATTAAGTAATTGGCCTACGTTTCAAGAAGTAGAAAAACATTAATATTATAGAACAATGATTCACCCCCCCCCCCCCCCTTAGTGTTCCCATTCCTAACAGTACCTACCTCTTTATCTTACATCTCAGATATCTCCTTTCCCCTCTCTTACTCCCATTTTCCCTCCCTAGGTTGATCTCTCTTCTTTTTTGTATCACATCCCTCGTTCTTACTTTACCTCTCTATCTTCCTTTAATATCTCTAAATTATTCATAATTTAGGGTTTAGATCCTATGGTCTATGGTTTTAGGGTTGATTCTTAATGATGGAGAGTTGAGAGTTGAGGGTTTGTGGATTAAATTTTATTATTTAGGTTTTAGTGTTAGATTATTAATTTTGGATTTTGTGGTTTAGCATATACAGCCAAGGTTAATTTCTTAGGGTTTAGTTCATAGGGCATAGGGTTTACAATTGATGAAATAGGGTATATATTTTAGAGTTGAGAGTATGGGATTGATTTTTAAGGTCTATTATAGCTAACTATTTGACTAAGTGATAAAAATTTGGGTTAAGGGTGCATTTAGGTATAGATATTATTACCTCTAAGCATTATTCATCTTACCTAATAAAAAAAAAACTATTAAGGATGCCTCTAGGAATGCTCTCTTAAGTCTAAGCTAAGATCAATATGTAGGATAGATTATCCACTCTCACTAGTTAGCATTTGACCACATTAAATATATTAATGAACCCATAGTTATCTTCTTTAAGATAAATACATGACCTTGAAAGTGGAAATATGTTATAATAGGGTGGGCACAATTTTAAGAACTAATAATTGGTGACATTACCTTGAGAGAATTTTAATCTAAAATTTGAATTAAACTTGTTGGAAATTTAAAAAATGTTGTTTACATTTTCTCTATGTTAAATCTTGCCTCCTACCAACTTATGCCTAACAATTGGAACCGTTGCTAGGGGTATAAAAAATTTAAAATTTATTTTGAATATTATGGCAACTCATTTTGAAAAATTAGAGGCCATCATATTTTATTGTACATTATTTTGAGTAAATTTGATAACCCATTAGCATACACCTAACAATTGAAGTTATATTTGGGGATTTGAGTTTAGTATGAAAGTTATTATGGACACCATGGTTAGTCATAAATTTTGTTTTTTTTATTTTCTAGGAGTGTTGAATTTAGCCTCTTACCAGGCTATCTCAAACAATGATAAATTCTTAGGGAAATAATTCTAGCTTCTATTTTGAGAACCGCAATAACATTAGTTTACAACTATGAAGTATTATTTGTATAAGTTTCACATCCCATCAACTTACTCGAACATTAAAGGTGTACAAAAAATACAAAAAAAAAACCTTTGTGTGCTTTGAAATTTTAGCTTCTAATATAAAATTTATCTCCTTCAAATGACAAGTGGTGATTCTATATTATCAGCATGAATCAACAATTAATTTAAAAGAATTTATAATGGTGATCAGAAGGAAGCTCAAAGACTGAAAAGGAAATGTAACTTCAAATTCTACTAGTAAATGAATGTGTCCATCTTGAAAAGTTAAGAGTTATGGCAGGTCATTCATAAATGCTTCTCAATTGTTATAGGTACTTTGGATATAGAAACAATTTATATGTTGATTCTAGTAATTAAAACCTACTTAGTTTTGAAAATAAATTAGGTTGCATAATCAACAACACAAAAAGATCCATAAGTCTAGTTTTAAACAAAAAATTATAAATATATTAGTAGAACAGATTGAGATATAAATTATGATATACATTCTACTCATGAGTATCTCATTTCTCCCAACACATAATATAGATCAAATGTAGAACATAAAAAATTACTAGATCAACTAGAAGGTGATACAAAGAGAAAAGGAAGTTGTTGAAAAAAATTAAGCTCAATTAGAAAGGGATCATATGCTTCATGGAAGGATGAATAGAGGTAACTTTAATACACATAACTATAGTATTATGTATCTAGCTATCAAACCATATGGTATAGTACAATATTGTCTTCCTCCCAAGATGTCATACAAAGAGGAAATTGAATATGAAGAAGATGTCCAATTGCCTTGAACAAAAGTAACAACTACTTGTAGAGATGAAATCATAAGAGGTTCAACTTATCTCTCCCATGATTCTAACTATCCTTTTAGTGAGGCAAGAGAGGAAGGTCCTCTCAAAAAAAAATTGTGTGTATGATAAAGAGTAAGATGATTAGTCCTTTACATAAGAATACAACACTATTCATAGACAAGATGAAAGCACTTGTTGAAAATATTGTCATTGATAGTGCATTGATATCAAGTAAGAATGCCAAATCTATAAATGTCATTCATCATTGGTGTCAAAAGAATCTGGGAGTCTATTGGAAATATATAATTTATCTTGTCGATGACAAGTCAAAATGTAATAGATGTATATGTTATCACTATTATCAAGAGTTGTTACAGTCTTGAATGATGTCTTAGTCAATTGGAAATGTCAAGATGGAATGTCATATTTGTAGACCGAACTCAACATTTTTTTATTTTCTACTATGTTCGTTGAGGCTTGGAAGAGTTTGCACTAGATCTCTGAGGGTGGTTACTTGAAGTTAATATTTGCACCTTGTTGTATTTTCATTATTTTGGGTGACACATTTTACCACATTTAGTTATCGTAGCTTGCGTAAATTAGTATGCATGTGGAACTAGCTATGAAGTATGTTGAATCCAAGTTTCAAATGATTTGTGTTACTATTGAAATCTCTAAAGGCATCAACATGGACTATATTAAATGTGTGACTATGCAAATATTTTGATGTTTGCACCAACTAGAGTAAGTGTGTGAAGGTAATTTGGGACATTAAAATCTCTAGAGGTGTCAATGTGGATTGAAAACATTGTGTAACTAGATGCAAATTATTCATGTGAAGGTAATTTGGGGCTAGAAGAGCTTATGATATGAAGTGCATACCATTTATTCATTCATATGTTACTACATATGATTTGAGGTCTTGTTGATAACACATTACATAATTTTGGATTGACC
Source organism: Chamaecyparis obtusa (assembly GCA_027943335.1). Taxonomy (NCBI): domain Eukaryota; kingdom Viridiplantae; phylum Streptophyta; class Pinopsida; order Cupressales; family Cupressaceae; genus Chamaecyparis; species Chamaecyparis obtusa. The sequence goes on along the minus strand of BSBK01001180.1, from coordinate 829,977 downwards.
TATGACCAACATAGAGAGTTGTAATGGTGTTAAATTTTCTATGTTGATACTGAGATGTTTATAACATGACCTAATCATGTTATATAAACATCTCAATATCGACTTAGAAACTTTAACTTTGCACAACTCTCTATATCAATCATATACATTCATTTAGGCAAAATAAAAGTGTTTGTATTGTGTGAAATTTAATGCTTTGTCTACATAGTGACAATATGTGAGTATCTATGTCTAAATGAGTATATTTGTTCATTCTCAGTTGTTGAATAAAAGTATTAGGAAGTGGATAATATTGTGAATATTGTATTCTCACTATACATTTAGTTTTGTGTCCATTTCAAGAGAATGAATTAATGTAATTATGTGTCAAAATTATTCTTGTACAACATTACATTCTTTCTTTCATGCCACCATTCATCTATTTACACACTTTTCCACATCCCATTATCCATATTTGTGAGTATTTCATACATTCCTTAATTATTATATCCATTATTTTACACATCTCTACCATTCATTAGCCACCTTGATTTTACTATTTTCATGTCGAGTGAATCTAGGAAGTTCGAGACCATCCCACACTTATCAATCTAAACCTCAAGAATTTAAAATTTTAAATCTATATTTGACTTTCTTCCTCCCATTTGAATAGTCATAATAAGTCAACTAAGCACATATTTGTTTGATTTATTTATATATCCTTATATTCAAATGCATTCAAGCATACACATTTATCATTAAATATCAAAGAAAAATCATTTGCATTCAAAGGAGTATATTAGGAACAATTCCATGGGTGCATTGAAATAAAATAGAATCTACACAATTATCCTAGAAACATTTGCATGTTTGAAAATTATTTTCTTCGACTATACAAACAACAATAAATCTTGTTGTGTGGCTTTTTTTGGTGTTGTTGCACTTGTCTTTCTGGAGCTTAAACGCCTATTTTGTATTGTTGATGTAAAAGGTTTCGGGTCCTTTCAAAACCTGCTTTTACGTAATCAAAACAATCAATCTTATTTTTTCCAAAGTTGTATCTTGTACTAATGTGACAACTCTCCAAAGATATTTTTAACTACCATCAATCCTCTTAACAAACCAAACAACATGACAAAATAGACAAATATAATATATTAGATCAAAGATTATTACAAATATCATATGTACTTATAAAAATAACTCAGAACTACAACTAACTACAATCATTGACAAACATGACATATTAAATTCTAATTCCAAAATAAAATACAAACAAAAATCCACCAACTCTAACTCTGAAACATAAATACTTTATTCCATCAATAAATTTATTCTTCATCACATTCTAAGACTAAATATCTTAATATAGTATCTTCAAATTGTCTACCTTTTAACATTTAAAATTTCCTTCATCACATTCTTAAGACCAAATATCTTTATATAGTATCTTCAAATTGTCTACCTTTTAACATTTAAAATTTCAATCATCACTCCCAAAATTAGAGTTGATTAATTCAATTTAATTTATATTGAATTGCATGCATCTTATTCAATTAGGTTTGTAAAAGACTACATACCTAATTCCTTTACACCATATAGACTGGCCACACCACATATTTCTTTTGACTAATTTTTTAAAATTTATGTTGTGAAATGAGGATATTCATTTTGTGCTTTGGGATATGTTTTCCCCGGTTTGAATGGGGTAAGGTGAGAGCATTAGGCTTGAGTCTAATCAGAGGGTCATATGACCATATGACCTTTCGACTCCGGGCCCGTTGGTTCCCTCAAACAAAATTAAAATAAAACTAAATTCGTACCGAAAACCGAAACAGCCCACATGCAGAGCTCCCTTTCCGAGAAGGCAGGAAAGTTGAAATCAACGAAGAAGGAATATACAAACTTAGAAGCCCAAAGTATATAGTGCATAGAGAAAAGCAAAATATTACACTAGAAAACAAAAGAGAATATGTTATAATTTTCTAGGTTACTGCCCCAATTCAAATCGACTACAAAGTCTTTCCTAGTCTCTTGCAACGTTCCTTCCCAACTCCATTCAAAGTCATCATAGTGTGTTTCATTTTCCTTGGTTTAACCCACCTTTTAACACATTGAATGCATTGTTGATTGCTCATTGAAACATGTTCCTATGTCATTGGTATGGTGCATTTTGAACTTGGAAATTCAACCAAGATGGGAACAATACAAGATATTTGTGGGGTGGTTGGTTAGAGGGACACTTTTGAGGAATAGATCATGGAACATTTCAATTGTTGATAGCTTGTTCCCCATAGTCTATTTGGTAAAATTTGTGTATTGGAAGTTCAAAAACTAGGTGAATGATGGTTATAGGGAAAGTTAATAGGTCATTATTTTAGTAGGAAATAGATATAATAAAAGGATATTGTGTCATATTAGTTTTTAATATAATGTGATAAAAAAAAATTATACAATGGGATCAAAGTATAAATCAAATATAAGATAATATTTAGTAATACGTGAAATAAAATCAAATATACAAAGTTACAACACAATGTTAAAATTAGGAATGTTTAAGAGGTCAAGATTGGGTTGAAATCATACTAAAATATGTTATGGGAGGTTGACATCAAAGTGAGCCCGAAATATGATGTGATACTTACAAGGTCTACAAATTCTAATATGAAACTTGACCTCTATTTTAGCAAGGTGATGTCCATAAGTGATAAGCTACACTAACTACTAAATGTAACATCATTAAAAAAGGACATGATGTAATTCTTCTTGTAAGGGAACCATGCCCTCAAGCTAAGAATATTCAAAACCATATGATAGACAAATAAAAACACACAACACAAAGATTTCTAAAAACATAAAACCTATAAAATAAAATAAACAAACTAAGTTAGAACATCACAAACATGATAAGGAAAATAATATAGAGGAGATCTTATGTGATGAGAAAAATGTGATTAAGAGAGCTTTCGATTTAGGAAAAAACAATGTAATCAATAGAAGAAAAAAAAAAAACATGATTCAAGTTCTAGCTTACTCCGTCATTAGAAATATGAGAGTCAAGGAATCACTTAGTTATAGTGTGTGTTGTTCCTAGATCATCTGAGCTATATAGTGAAGGATTAAACACTCCTTAAATAATTAGCATGTATGTTCTTTAATTTGGAAAGAATGTTGATACCATGCATTTATGCACATGAACATAGATATGTTGTTTGAATATTTGGAAAGAATATATGTCCCCTTAACATAATTGCACATATGATACTTAAATATTTCAAGGTATTTTATATGAGAAGACTGAATAAAAGGATTCATAGGATGAGTGTATACCCTCCATTCATAAGTTTCTCATGTCCCTTAAAATCTAGTCAATGGACAACAAAGGTTTTGTATTGTTACCAAAGAAGATAGATTATGGGTAGTACTTAGAATTGAGCCCTCGAAAGATGAAAACCCTTTTGGAAATCAAGGTGAGACTACTACTATATTAACTTTAACAATATGAATACAAATCTAGAAGTAGATTTTTAATATTACCCACAAATATTTCTATGTAATTAGCACATTCAACAATAATGGTGTGAAGAAATTGACACATAGGCAACATAGTATTCATGTGGAGAAACCCATGCTAGGAAAAATTTCCACATGCAAAGAGATCCAACAAGTGTATTAATCCTTCAAAGAAGTTTGCATCAAAACAACATTTTCCTCTAAATTGTTTTAGCACTTCATTACTTCTTAGACCTACAAAATAAACATACATACCACTCACCATAGGCACCAATGTAGAAGAGTTGGAGATAAGAATACCATTGTAGTATCTCAAAATATATGGTGAAACCACATGCAAACTATAGATCTTGTAAACATAATAATTTTTAATAAATGATCACATGGCCTTCAAGTGGGCACCTAGAAACCACAACCAATGAGAATTGGCCAATTCAAAGTGATCTATTACTCTCCAAATCTAATAGTTGACATGAACAAAATGCAAAACTCAGTGCCCCACTCATGATAACATGCACGGTACATGCAGCAATATACACAAACATGCAAGACCAAGTGGTCCCCACTCCCAAAGTGGATGCCTAAAAGAAATATTTTTCCAATATGAAATGTAAACCACCATCAATGATTAAATCCATCTCTATGAATGCAATGACAACTTGTCATAGGTACATAAATATTAAATAATTTTATCTCTCATGCCCTAGGCATCCAAGTACACATTCCAATGATCATGTATACGCACAAAAATGACTTAAGACAACAAGGGCAATGCCGCTTTATCCTAACATTTTTCTGTTCGACATTTTAGATTGCAATTACATCCATGAGGAAACATAAAATTATAATCGAGTATAGTGATAAAATCCCATGGTTGTCTTGCACCAAGAGAACTTATTTATGTTCATTGGCTTCATGAGAGAATCTACAACATTATCCAAAGTGTCATGTTTCTAAAAAGCTCTTACATTCTTAATTGTTTCTCACACAAAGAGATTTAATATCAATATTCTTAGTATGGGAATATTACATAAGATTTCTTTCCCAAGCATGTTGTACTTTTAGTATCACATCAAATCCTCATAATCCTACAATCAAAACCTATAGTACATATATTGAGCCTTTATAACTATACCACATCTTTACAGACGTGTGCAGTATTAGAAATAAGGCAACACACACAACTGAGAAGGGTGGGGGGGGTGAATCAGTTGAGTCAAAACCAAAACTTATTATTACTTAGCTTCCTTACTTGATGTGATTATTAAAGAAATGAACCACAATTTTAAAAAAAACACAATAACACCAAAAATTAGCGTGGAAACCCGATTAAGGGAAAAACCACGGTTGGGATCAAACCCACTAGATGATGTACTAGCACATATAACCTTGTTAAAGGTACAATTGGGGAATGCACATGCATTCAAAATCATTACCTAGATCTCACTACTCAAATACAACTGAGGGAAATAACTCTGAGATTACAACAAGGGAAATAACCCAAGGTGGACTACAATCCACTGATTTATGAACTGACTCATAGCATCTTTTATATGCCAATATAATTCTAGTGAAATACGGCTCTATTATGACTTTATTCTAGATTCCACTCATACATCTTTCAATATCCACTGACATCTCTCTTTCTCTCTCTCTCTCTCTCTCTCTCTCTCTCTCTCTCTCTCTCTCTGTGGAAAAGATTATGTCTTTAAATACATTACATCTGCATATTATAACAAGTTTGGCCAAGGACCTAATTATAAAATATTACAAAGAGTAATACACAATCATCGATGTAATCCAAGACATGTCAGCAAAGACATAGCTAGGATGCAATCCTTCATCCATGAATAAGCTTTGATCCATAGATCACTCTCTAAATCTTTGCAACACGATATCCATCAAGTCAGCCAAGAACACCAAAATGCCATATGAAAATCACTAAATCCAATCACATAACCCATTGCGATCCACAAACATGAATGGGAAAAGATTTAGAAACACCAACAAACAACATGAATTACCACAACAACAACACAAACATCTTTGTATCATAATTTACAATTGTCTCTGCACTGTTCATCAGGAACACTAAACATCAACCTCTTTCACTCAATAAAAATAGCTTGCCAACATCCAAATCATGAACCATCTGAGCTAAGAACACACATCCATGTCCTTAACTCACCATGAGGTTAGCAACCAAAAATATTTCCTAACCAATCCTCACTGAACCAAAAAGTTGCAATACCATGATCTCCAGAATAACTAGAAAACTGTCCTCTGATAAATCACTCATAAATTCCTCATTTATCAATTTGAACCTTTGAAACTTAAACAAGATCAAGTACATACATTCCACAACACTTTTACAACTTCGCAAAAATTGATCTTCAATATACTATCCATACCATTTAGAACCTCTCATTGAACAAACCAAGGAATAAAGAAATATGTTGACATCAATGACAAAACATTAATGTCGACACATATATGCATGAATCTCCAATAATCTCCCCCTTTGGAATTTATGGAAAAATATGATTTGAATCACCAAATCAATATAGAAAGCAACACTCAACCACAATATATCAACCACTCCCTTAAGTCTAATATTGATTTTCTCATGGTAATCTCTCCCTTTAGTTCTTCCTTATTTTTCACATGGCAATTTCTCCCCCTTTGACATCAATGACAAAGACACATATATGCACTAAGTCATAGAATTCAAAAATCAAAATTTGAACAGCATATCTTACACGACCAACTACTCCCCCTAAGGAGTAGTCCAAAAATCACTATTCCAAAATGAAAATAATCTTTGTATAAGCACTAGACCAATGAAAATCTATGCATCTCTAGTTTTGATCAGGAGGGGCTATCACCCTAGTATTATCTCAGAGATACTCAAAAGTATCCTTTGGAAAGGACTTCGTGAAGATATCTGCATTTTTTTCTTTTGTAGATACATATTCCAATCTGACTTCTTTTTCATTCACCTTATCCTTCAAGAAATGATACTTTATAAATATATGTTTTACTTTTTATTGCAACACAGGGTTATTTGAAATATTAATAGCACTTGAATTGTCATAATAAATAATAATAGGCTCACCGAAACTTATTCTGATGTCTTCCAGCATTTACTTCATCCAAACTACTTGATTACATTTCATAGTAGTAGAAACATACTCAGATTTAAAAATAAATTAAGATATACAAGTTTGTTTCTTACTGGACCAAGAGACTAACCTCTTCCCCAAGAAGAGTTCTCCACCTACAATACTTTTCATGTCATCCAAAATACCTTCCCAATCGGAATCAGTATAAACACACAATGTAAGATCATCATCCTTATGATACCATAGGCCATAGTCCATTGTCCCTTTCAAGTATCTGAAAAATCCTCTTAATAGAAGCAACATGTGATTCCTTCGGTTCTTCTTGAAATATTGTAATAATGAAAATAACATTCATTATGTCTAGTCTACTCTAAGTCAAGTATATAAATCCACCAATCATTGATCTATACATTTTCTAATTAGCAAGAGGGGAATCTTCATACTTTGTTAATTTGCAACCAGTAACCACAAGGGTTCCAATAGGTTTAGAATCATCCATTCCAAATCTCTTCAACAACTCCTTCACATACTTAGATTGTGATATGAAAATCCCTTTTTTTGATTGATTAACTTGAAGACCAAGAAATAATTTCATCTCTCCTATCATTGACATCTCAAATTCCTTTTTCATCTCATCAGAAAAATCTTTACTCAACTTGTCATTTCCACCAAAAATGATATCATTCACAAATACTTCAACAATCAAGATATTGCCATGATCAATTTTGAAATATAAATTGTTGTCAACATATCCTTTACTAAAACCAAGTTTTATCAAATATTTGTCTAACCTTGCATACCAAGTTCTTGGTGCTTGTTTCAATCCATAAAATGCTTTCTTCAATCGGCAAACCATGTCACTTTTATTAGTCAAAGGAAAACCATCAGGCTATTCAATGTAGACTTCTTCCAATTCTCCATTCAAGAATACAGACTTAAGATCCATCTGGTATACCTTGAAATCTCTGCATGTAGCATATGCAAGAAATATTCTAACATCTTCAACTCTAGCAATAGGAGTAAAAATCTCCTCAAAGTTAATACCTTCCATCTGTGAATATCCTTTGTAAACCAATTTGGCTTTGTTCCTTACCACTTCACCATATTTATTGATTTTATTTATGAAAACTCATTTTGTTCCAATTACATTTTTGTCCTTCGGTCTAGGAACTAAGATTCACGTTTTGTTCTTTTAAATCTATTCCAACTCTTCTTTCATTTCCTTAACCCAACTTTCATCTTTTCAAGCTTCATCAACATCTTTAGGTTCAACTTTAGAAATCAAACAAATTTCATTTATGATTCTAGCATGTTCTCATCTAGTCAAGATACCCTAATTTCTATCACCAATGACCTGATTTTTAGATTGATTCATTCTTACATACCTTGGAGTCTTCATATTTTCTGTTGTAGAAAACTCTTGAGTTTCCACTTCTTCCTCATTTAGAACTTCTCCATCCTACTATGTTGATCCATTATGAATCTAAAATTTATTTTGTACTTATATAATATAATTTTCTTCTTCATCATCATATGATTCATAATTGCATGAATTGATATATTCCTGATAATTCTCATCAACTTTCACATTAGCAGTCTCAACTATCTTTCTCAACGGATTGTTAAAATATTTATAATATTTTCTCCTTGTATAATAACCAAGAAAGATACCTCCATCACACCTAGGATCAACTTCCCTAAATCTTCATCTCTCTTGATATAGAATTTGCTTCCAAGAATTCTAAAATACTTCAATGTAGGAACATGACCATACCAAAGTTCATAAGGTTTCTTAATAGTACCATCCTTTATCTAAACTTAGTTCAATGTGTACATTGTAGTACTCACGGCTTCTCTTCAGTATATCTAAGGTGCATTTCCTTCCATTATCATAGTCCTTGCAGTGTTAAGAATAGATATGTTCCTTCACTCTGCAATTCCATTATGTTGTGGGGTTCAAGGAGGTAACATCTATTTTCTTATTCCATTCTCTTTGCAATATGCATTAAATTCTCCTGAAGTGAATTCTCCACCTCGGTTTGATCTCAAAAATTTTAGCCTCATTCTTGTCTTAGTCTCAACCATAGCTCTGAAGATCTTGAATTTGTCAAAAGCTTTATATTTTTTCTTTAAAAATGTAACCCACATCATCCTTGAATTATCATCAATGAATAGTATGATATATTTATCACCATAATAACTCCTAGTTGTAGTAGGACCACATAAATCTGTATGCACCAAATTTAACAATCCATTTGAAGAATATGTTTTTCTTTTAAAAGTAGATCTTGTTATCTTTTCCAACTGACATTCCTTACACATCACATCATTAAGCTTTAACAATCTAGGTATATCTCTTACAACATCTATAGCACTCATCTTCACAATGTTATCAAATTTTACATGACAAATTTTTTTATGACATAACCACTTGTCATCTATTCTAGCGATCAAACATTTATTCTCCGTTCTACTCAAATGAAAAAAAATTACCTCTCGTCTTGGTACCTAATGCAACCTCATTTCCAGAGCTTCCTCTGATTGTGCACTTTCCATCCTTGAATTACAACATGTATCCTTTACTAAAAATTTGTCCAACACTCAAAAGATTATGCTTCAAACCATCAACCTATAGGACATCATCACTATTATTCTTACCATATAGTGTAATTGAACCTCTTCCTCTAATAAAACAAGGAGTATTGTCACCAAATCTGATAACACGACCATCATACCTTTATAATTTCACAAATTTGTTCTTATCTACAATCATATGGTGTGAGAAACCACTATCTATCGCCTATTCATCTCTTAGTTCAACATATGCAGCTAGGGATTTTTCTTCATTCAAGAAGGTAGGATTCTCACATTTAATAGAAATAAAGACAATCTCATTTTCACTCTTTTGAGATTCATCATCAGTCACACAATCAACAGTAGATAGATAAAATTTCTTGTGATACTTAGGCTGAAACTTTCAAGGCTTATACCTCAATACTCTCTCGGGACACCTAGAAGAAAAATGACAAATCTTATTGCAAGAAAAAAATTTAAAAGGTTGCTTCCCTTCATACTTACCTACACCCTTGGGTGCTCTTTTTGCAATTAGAGCTTCTATCTCTTCCATCTTTCTTTCCTTTTTTTCAATCTATTCCCATTCCTTAGCATATCTAGATCCAATCTTAGATGAAATTTCTTCATACTCATACTTTGACTTATCCTTAGAAATAGTATCTTTAAATGAAAATTCATACTTAGGAATATTTTCACAAAATCTAGTCATTTAAAAAGTAGATAACTTACCAACTAGGGAATCCCTTGTTACTTTAGAAATGGTCCCAATTTTCTCTATTTCAACAACTTTGTTATCATAGGTAGGAAGCAAGGATCTCATAATTTTAGAAACAATCTATCCTCATCCATTGTTCCACCAGTACTTCTGATTCCACAAACAAGTTCGATCACCTTCTAAACATAGGCTTGAATATTTTCATCTCCGCTCATCCTCAAAACCTCTAGCTTTATTTTCATGCTCTGCAACTTCACTTGCTTCACAAGAGAATCTCCTTCATGCAATGCTTCCAATTTTATCCATATCTCATGTGTAGTATCTAACTACATGACATTTGTATATTCAACATCTGATAAGGCACTAAACAACTATTCCTTGTCTCTCATGTTATATCCAAATTTTGTCTTTTCATCAGTAGTAGCAACGGCCAAATCTATAGGAGGTTGGTAATCTTTCTTTGTAATATACCAATACTCTTCTCCAATGCATTTCAAGTGTGTAATCATTATTCCCTTCCATATAGCATAGTTTGTTCCATACAATATTGGACTCTTCTTCTTAAATGTTGCCATCTCATATCACCTCAAGCAATTAAGATTCAAGAAGAGGATCTAGCTCTAATACCAATTGTTAGAAATAAGGCAACACAAACAACTAAGGGGGGTGTGAATAAATTGTGTCCAAAATAGTTGAGTAAAAATCAAAACTTATTAATAGTTAGCTTTCTTACTTTATGTGAATATTAAATAACTAAACCACAATCACAAGAACACATAACACTAGAATTTTCATGTGGAAACCCAATTCAGGGAAAAACCATGGTGGGAATCAAACCCACTAGATGATGTACTAGCACATGTAACCATGTTAAAGGTACAATAGGGTAATTCCAATGCATCCAGGCTCATTGCCTAGAGCTCACTTCTCAAATACAACTAAGGGAAACAACCCAAGGTGGACTATAATCCATTGTGGACAATAATCCACTAATTTATGAATTGACTATGAGCATTTGATATTCCAATATAATTCCAATGGAGTACAACCTTTTTTGACTTTATTTCAGATTCTACTCATACCTCTTCACACATCCATTGATATATCTATCATTCCACTCACTAGCTATCTGTCTCTATCTTCAGCAATGGAAAAGATTACATCTTTAAATACATTACATCAGTATATCACAACAAGGTCAGCATGGGACCTAATTAAAAAATATGACAAAGAGTAATATACAATCCATGATGTGATCCAATACAAATCAACAAAGACATAGCTAAGATCCAATCCTTAATTCATGAACATGATTTGATCCATAAATCACTCTACAAATATTTACATGTTATCCATCAAGTCAACCAAGAACACCAACACGCCATATGAAAATAACTGAATCTAATCACATAACCCATGATTTACAAACATGAATAGGACATGATCTAGAAACATCAGCAAAAAAAATGAATTACCACAAAAACAACACAAACATCTCTATCTCATAATTTACAACTGTCTCTACACTATTCATCAAGAACACTAAACATTAACCTTTATCACTCAAAAAATAACTTTCCAGCATCCAATTCATGAACCATCTGAGCTAAGAATACACATCCATGTCCTTAACTCACCACCAGACTAGCAACCAAAAATATTTCATGACTGATCCTCACCGAACCAAAATCTGCAACATTATCTTCAGAATAACGAGAAAATTATCCTCTAATAAATCACTCATAACTTCCTCAATTCTCAACGTGAACCTCTGCAACTTGAACAAGATCAAGTACAGACATTCCACAATACTTCTACAGCTTCGCAGCAATTGATCTTCAATATAATGTTCATAGCATTCATAACTTACTGAAAAAACCAAGGAATAAATAAATATGTTGACATCAATGACAAAATATTAAAGTCAACACATATATGCATGAGATATCCAACATGTAGCACCCATAAAGTCTACTTTTATGGTAGAAATAATAATTTTATAGGTTATATTTTACTCATCAAACTTACCACACCTCCAAATAGAGAGAAAACATAGCCACTAGTGGACCTTCAACTATCCAAGTCACCTTCCCAATCTACATCAACAAAACTATGTGTTTAATGGTTTAACTCCATCATTAGTACTATGATAAATAAAATAGTAATTAGAAGTTCCTCACAAATATATAAACACCCTTTTAATAAATAATCAAATATATCTACCAAGGTTAGACATAAACTTACTAAAACCACCCACTACTTGGATAAATATCTAATATAGTGCAAACTATTACATACATCAAACTATCATTAAAACTAGCATAAGGAATCTTATACATCTCTTCAAAATCATCATAAAAAATTAGGATAGACGTTTAAAATCTAATAGCATTTTTAATAAAATAATGGAATACTTACTAGTTTATATCTTGCATAGTAAATCTTTATAAAATAGTATTAACATACTCTAATTTAACTAAAACTTTGTGTATTGAATCCCTAATTATCTTTATCACAATAATATATTTACTATTGACACACAATGGAAATAAAAATTGACACCATAGAAAAGGACATTCAAATGATCAATAATAACCTTGAGAGGGTTGTCAATATCATTCATTGCTCCACTCAAAATAGTATTGAGGGTATTTTCATTATTTTACTTTATTTTAAATCCTCCAAGAAGGCTAGCTCAAGGATGACAATGGGAAGAATTTTGTGCAAGTTGGGCTCAATACTCACACCAGAGACAACAAAAAGAGGCTCTTTGAAGATGAAAGGAGAGAACTAGTCAATTTTTCAAACCTTGAAAATGCATTCTATCATCAAGATCTTGTCATTGAAGCCTTAAAGGAAATTTATTCTTGTTGTGTCTATGTCTCTATTTTTTTTATGCTACTTTGTTATTGTCTTATTGTTAGTCCCATGTGGGTCAAATTTATTTTGTTAACTGGCTATAGCAACTTAGTCTATGATTTTATTTTTCTTTGGAATATTTATTGGTTAACTTCTTGTGAAGGATTTTAAGGTCCCTTTAAAAACCATTTTTCCCTAAATAATTAAAAAACACCATAAATGAAGATAAGCCTAAATGTATGTGAGAAAGCATAAGTAGAAGGAGATAAATAGGGAGGTATTCTAAATATCATTTATTAGCAATAGAAGGGTGTATCATTAGAAGGAACAATGATAGTTTTTTTTATTAATAGGGCTTTATATTTTATCTTATAATTATTAACATTAGTTAATCACCTTATGGTTCACCTTTATCACTTTCATCTGGCCCTTTTCCCTCCCTGCCAAATTATTGTTGAAGAGGTTCCCGAGTCTTCTACCCTACCCTTAGCTATCCCTACTGACACTCCTAGCCCTAGTCGTAAGCAAAAAAACCCTACTCTCAAAGTCAAACAAGGATACCTCCCCGGACTCCTCCAAGAGTAAGCAGGAAAAAGGTACCAAGAGGGCGGCTCCTCCCATTAAAACTAAGCCCAAGCCTGCTAAGAGAGTCAAAATACAAATTGATTCTGATGTTGAGATCACTAAGGATACCAATACCCCTGTAGGTCCACTAGTCTCAAGGGAAAACTTGAAAAAGAAATCATGAAAGAGGTCTCAGACTCGAATAATGTTGATTCTAAGGATATTGGAGGTGATGAGGTTTCTAATAATACCTTGGATAGTATCTCAATCCATGTCTCAACCAGCATCAATTCAAACCCTGATGAGCCTACCCATGAGAATGATGACTCTAAATATAGTTCCTATGGCTATGGATAAAGGTAAGGCTCTACAATGTTGGCTCTACCTCTGGGGAGGCTGATTTACCATCTAAAGACTAGTGGAGGCGGAAAAAATATTACATTGGTGGACGAGAAGATTATGGAGGTGGATGTCAAGTTGTATAATGTTTGCATGTTTGCATTGAAGGTGTTGCATAGATCAGCTACCACTCTATGCTTAATGCAAGCTGACACTAGCAAGGCTACCAAGGATGCAGTAGATCGCAAGGAGCTCTTATAGTTCCTCATAGAAGATTGGATAACAATGATGCTTACTAGTGAATGGAAGAATCCAAAGAACTAGCGCTATGCCCATCCTCTATTTTATTTTTTTGGACTATCTTGGCCTTCTCGTCCTTGTGGATGTTTACTTATGATTTACTAGTTTTCTCTGGACTTATACTCTATTTACTGATGTTAATGACCCTAAGAGGTCTTTGTTTAAAACTCTTTTATATGATTTGATGAACTCTATGATTTTTTGGTTTGATATCATTAGGAGTTTTAGTACTATTATGGTTATCATGCTCTATACCAGGTATAGTTTAGTTGTTCCTTCTCTATTCCTTCTTGTTTTTTATAGTGATGTGAGGGCATTTACTATTGTTTACCCTTGGATGGATCATTTTAATCTGTTGAGGTTGTCCTTGTGTTGACAATGTTACTATGTTGTTAGTTTATTTATGCTCTTTCTCGCCCGTGTGGCTGGTTGTATAGGTTCAACACCCTTGTTTTCCTACATTACTTTATCAAAAACATTGGTTAATGGAATGTTCAATCACTTGATCATATGTGCAAGATGGAAGTGTCAATTGGTTGTACTTAGGGAAGTTATTGCATATGGGAGGAGGAAGAGTGATCAAGTGATATTTTAGGAACATGTGTATTTTAATATATTTACGAGGATAAAGAAGTGGTTTACATTAGTACTCTACTTGTCTAGATATAATAGGAGAAGAATGAATTTTTTTAATGGGTTCAGAAGAAATTCATGGTGGAATTAACCCTTCTTAATAGAGAAAAAGGTGTAATCCATAAAAGAAAAAGTAATGGGGATATCAATTTATGCGCAAAGAGAAGATTTTTAAAAAGTTCAATAACCAAGACCCCATAATAGAAAGGTATGGTGCAAATTACAAAGAGACCTTAACTCCTTTACCAATTCACACAACACCACTTATATCATATCCATGTTTATATAAAATCTAGGTAGTTTTGCAATAATTTTCTAATTCAAAAAGAGGACCCAAATTATTGGCCTTATCAAAATGAGATGTTTATTCATATGTTGGAGAAGTAGTAGTGAATTAATAGAAGATAATAGAATGATTACGCAATAAGAATATGGTTAATTGGTCCATGTAGGAATGCCAAAATGAGTGGTCAACCTTATATTTGGATACATAAGAAGGGGTGAAGTCTAAGGATCCCTAGTCATCATCAAGATGTGTTAGAAGAATAACTATTTATGAGTGGTATAAAGTCAATAACAAGAGACACTAATGTTATCTCTATTGTTAGTTAAGCAAAAGATACTATTGTAAAATATGAAATAGAAAGAGCAATATTGATAAGACAACACATGTAAAGTGGGTTACTATTATTTTAAATCATAAAACCCTTGCCTCCATAAGTGTACTTCATGTATTGATAAAAATAAGAAACACCCCTAGTGCATTAATTCATTGTCTACAAAGAAGGATATTGTAAGAAATATTCCTAGGAATGACATGAACTTTAGTAGAAATGGTGGTAGTTTGTAATGATATAAGTAGATTAGTATTTCCCAATTGAGATCTCCAATTTAATCAACACACTTAGTGTAAATGAAATAATATTAGAGGTGTAAAGGTGAATTTGACTACAAATATTAAGGCTAGATCTATTATCAATTAGTTTTTTAATACCCGTGGAGTCAATATTAACCATGATAAAAAGACAGTTTTTATTTTAAGGAGATGAATAAGAAAACATTGAGTTACAAGAAACACTTCAAAGAATCAAGGAATTGGAAGATAAGTTGAAATAATATTAGCTAAAAGAGTTAAAATTGGAAGGTAGGGTTAAGGGCTTTGGAATCCAATTGCAAGTTCCTCAACAATAGTGGATAGGGCTAGATGAATTGGCACAATTGGTCATTATAGAGACAAATAAGAAAGCACCCGTCCTTTCTCAAAAGAGTGACCTTCCTACGGAACCTCAAATTCCAAAAACATTAACTCTTGGATTGGCACTATGCAATAAAATGGGAGAAGTTTCTCAAATGAGACAAGAATGGAATAAAGAAAGAGAAGACATCCATGCAAAACATAAAAGTGAAATTGAAGGGAAGAACTCAAAAGTCAAAAAAATGGTGGTTAGAATTAAAAAAATAATTGACATGATAACTTAGCTCATGTGTTGTACACCTCATCCTAGATTTTATGCTTTATTCCTATAGAATAATTTTTTTAATTTCCAGTTTAGTCAAATAATAAGTCATCTTTTGATTTCCTTAACTACCCCAAGGTCATTTCTATATGTCAACTTCAAAGCCACCCTTGAAATACAAGATCAACTTTGTGAGTTTTATCTACATGAGTTGGTTGTTTCCTACAACATTGTGTAGAGGTTTATATTAAAGCACTTGAATCATTTATCAAAAACAAGTGTTAGAGGGGTCTACTGATACAAAACTACCATAAGAGAGAGAAGTCAATACCCCACAAAATTAGGGTAGAAGTTAGGGATCCAAATAATGTGGTAGAAGAATGGATTGGGCTTATCAATAACCCAAGGGTATAGAGTAAAATTCTAGATTGTAGAGAAGAATATAACAAAAGGTTCAAGAGATTGGTTTCAGGACGTGACAGAGAAGCATTGGAATTTTCTCAAGGTAGGTGGGATGAGCTCACACAAGAGCTAAAGAAAAAGGAAGCCCAGTCCATTTTCAATTGCATAGCATCAACCTCCAAAGAATAAAGGTACATTAAGGCTTCCTGTGACAATGATATCACTTGGATCCACTTAAATTACATCCTACATTTCTCCTATACCCAATTTCAAATTAGTCAGGAAGAAATATTGTTGAAGCAGTAGCAAAAAAAGGATGTGTGGGAGAAAATACCTGAACAAGGATAATTCCACCTAAATCAAGGCAAAGGAGTGATAGAACCAATGGATTACAGGCTTACAACATTGTAATATAACCTAAGATCCTTACTTTTTTAGGGTAGCAAGATGTTTAGTTGGGGGTGTGATGAGCCCCATAATTATCCTCATTTCCTTTTTTAAGTTTACACTTTCCATGGCATTCCTCATATTTTTAAGATAATATTTGGAACTGTACTAGCTAGTTTAAGTATTTTGGATGTCATATTTATCATGTTGATAAATGAATGTGGTTTTGTGAATGTTTATGGAATGCTATGAGTTTTGATGTTAAAATTGATAGGTCATATTGATGAGATACTTTTGATGGTACAAACCTATAGAAGAGCCCAACTATCAACCTACAACCAAAGAATGGATGTTTACATCAAGATCAACTGTGTAGCTAATAGAGGTAGCAATCGTGGAGGTAGTAGTCATGAAGTAGCAATCAAAGAATGTAGAACTATTCCTTCCAGCTTTTTTCAATGTTGTAAATGAAGAGTAATTGCAATAAAAAAAAGAAAGGAAAGACTCATGGAATGACAAAACATTATTCATAAATCATGTTACCCTATTCTTGCACATTTCCACCTTTAATGGTTTTTTAATAATGCAAGAGTTTGAAGAGGACTATGATACTCTCAACTCTACTTAATTAGGTCTTTACTATTTCGTATGGAAGAATAAATCTTCTCCCTACTCTTATGGGGGGAATTGGCATTCATTAGTAAGTTGTTTAGAATTTGCAAATAATCAACTCTAAGGATTTTGTGTATAAATCTTGAATCCTTTCATCTAAGTAATGCTAGTTATATGTTTTACAAGCTACTTAGTTACTAGCCAGTCATTAGATTATGTTGTTAGTATCTTTGTTAATCAGCAAAATCATTGTTAGTTTATGTATTTATTTTGAATTTGAAGCAAATGATGAATGTTGATAATGAATCTTTGAGTTGAAGAATGGATATTGGTAGCTAAGATTACAACCACATGAGCAAGGGTCACTTAAGGTATTGTAATTTTCTTAGTAGTTTAGATTGTTGTTGTTGGTGCTAATTTAGATTGTTGACTAGCTAGTAGAATAATTTGTTGATTCAGATTAAACTTTTAGTGTTAATAATAAGTAGTTAGGATAGTGTGTGTAATAAATTGTAGCAAGTAGAAATAGTCACTTGTATAAATTAGCGTGTCTTTGACAGATGCCTGAAGTAACTATTATACAATTAGATTTATTTTCAACATAGTTATGTTTTCAGTTGATTCCCTATACATAGTTGATAGAATAACTTAGACTCTCCTCAACTACACATACAATGTCAACACCATCCAAGAAGATATACTTCTTTGGTTGATAGCCCATCTGAGTTAATAGGTTACTTGATAAAGGATTTGTTGAACCATTGAGACAAATGCATGACATTTTTGCATCAATCTTTTACACTTAAGAGTTAGTCACTTACTATGGTCTATACACACATTTAGCTCACATTGATGCATTTTATTCTCTAGAGTTGTTGCATTTACTTTACAATATCCTACTTCTAGAGCTCTACATATTGGTCTACCATATTGCACAACTAGAGTTACTTTTACTTTGGGGAAGTGTCATTGCCTTCCTCCATCACACTTGGAGCTTACTTTGTCATATTTTAGATTGGGGCCATGCCTTCCTCCAACATGTTATGGTTTCATTTACCATCTCTTTATACTTCAAAGAAGCATACCTTTCCTTAGTACGTAATGTGTTCCTATTGATATAACTTTAGCATTTACATTGGGGGCATCATGCTTCCCTTTTTTGCACATTATGCCTACTACTGTTATATCTTGGGCCCTTGCCCCATTATCTTGGTCTCATGCATTGTCATGGCCCCTTGCCCCATTATTTTTGTGTTGTGCCTTATTGTGGACCCTTGCTTCTTTGTTTTAGCTTCATGCCTTTTGATGGCTTTATGTCATATTCTTTATGCACTTTCATGGGTATTTTGGTCATTGAGGGCCACATGACCACTTTTATTTCCTTTCCCATCCTTTGCCTAAGATATTTACTTTATGTCCATGTTTGTGAGTGTTATAGGATCTGAGATACATGAGCATTTTACAACTCGCATGCACCTCAAAGTGGGGATAGAATATAATGGTGAAATTTGCATATTCATGTCATTCCCCATCTAATTCTGTGCTCATTTTGAAAAAAAAATGTTTGATGCAAGTACATAGTGACAAATGGCACAGTCTTGTGAAAATGGGCCTCATTACACTAGACTTTTTCCATCCATATACATAGATACCTCATTCATGTATACACTCTCTTATGCATTCATCTTATTTGCCCACTTAAACACTTCAAACATTAGGGGTGCCATGCTTCCCTCTTTCACACATTATTCATGTTATTGTTATATCTTGGGCCCTTGCCCCATTATCTTGGTTCCATGCCTTATCACAGGCCTTGACCCGTTATTTTTCTCCATGGCTTATTGTGGACACTTGCTCCTTTGTTTCAATTACATACCTTTTCAGGGCTTTTTGTGTTATTACGCACTATTATGGGTGTTTTGATCATTGAGGGTTTGTCACCATTTATCATTCCTTGCTCCTCATTTACCTAAGATATTTACTTTGCATGCATGCTTGTGAGTGCTACATAGTTTGAGATACACAAGTATTTTAGAATTCACATGCACTTCAAAGTGAGGCAAATATAATTTTGAAATTTGCATTCTCATGCCATTACCCATTTAGTTTTGCGCTTATTTTAAACAAAAATCTTGATACATGTGCATAGTGACAAATGGCACAATCTTGTACAAAACTAGGCTCGTTCCACTAAATATTTTCCATCTATACAAAAAAACATACCTTGTTCATTTATACACAATCTCATGCATTTAACTTACTTCCCACATAGAACACTTACCTATGCACCTACTTCGATTGTTTGCACTATAGATTTGATCATTAGCACATTCTAAGATAAGTTCGTAGTCAAAGGGGCAACCATGAGATTGTAAACTAGTCCTCTTCCACTTTAAGAATTCTTAACTAAATTTATACAACTGACCCATTCATTCACCCTCTTGCTATGAGGCAGCCCAACACGTGTTTGACACAATTTGAGGCTATGTCCAAGCATTTTAAGGCATTAAATACATTTATTCTAGTCATCCAAAAAGTCAAGCAATCATTGACTCTAGAGTTTCATGAGATTAACACTTATTCTTCAATCATTGGACTAAGTACATTATATTTACATTTCCTAGAATAAAAATACAATTCATGTATTTACCTAATCTCATCGTAAACTGATTGTGTTTTTCCAAATCAAAAAAATCAATACATAATGGGACCCATGAAGCACACCAATTTTGCAAATATCTTATTCTTAATGAAATGATGCCAATGAAGCAATCCTCTAGTAGATTAGGTCAAGACTCTAGTAGATTAAGTCAATCTCAATTAAGTCCAGTTGATTGCAGAAACTCTCTAATTTATGAAGTCAAGATCCAGTTTTGAAGGGAAAACCTGCTCGTGGGCACTTTGGTGAGCTACACCCTAGTTAAATAGGGCCAACTCTCTTATAGAGAGGTAGAGACAGATGAGACAGATTGGATTCCATGTGTTGTTATATATGGAGGGAGCATAATAATTTCACTACAGCTGCGATGATTTCTTGGGCTTTGACCCGTGACCCCAAAGTCCCACCCACCCCACATCAAAATCAAAGCCCAAAACAAAGACCTTGCATTGAGATGACAATTTCGACTTGGTTTCACCATTTGCAATATTTATAGTTGAGACCTTTGGTATCTTGCTTTCTTTTCTTTCTTTAATGCAACGCCATAGTTGTTTACCATTAGTTTTTCTCCAAGTCAATGGGGTTCCCTAGTCTCTAACAACAATGCTTTAAAGGTCTCCATGCAACTAAGATTGAAACCCACATGCCTGTTGAATCCGTAACCCTAAGACTACATCAAAACCAAATCTTCTCTTGCATTGCTCTTTCTAGAGCAGGCTACAGTGCAGAACAGGTGAAATCTTGACTATCATCTTGTATACAATATGACAATGACTCTTTACCGGACTTTAAAAGCTGAAAAGCAACATGAAATAGGACACTGCAAATTTCAACTATATAATCCAAAGTTCCCACATGTCCTCTCTCCACTCCGTGAATCACGAGAAGTTCCCATTCACATCAACTGACACAGCTTCAAGATAATGATACCCTCACGGGATATTGCGAGCTGTACTCACTCTCTCATGACTCATCTATGGAGGTCTCAAGTCTTAGTCAAATAAGCTTGTCATCCAAAATATATAATATATATTAACGTTGTTGAACGTGACTCTACATTGGCAATCATTAATCATTAGGTTAGGCTCATGGTGGCTGCTACTGGTGAGGCCCATTTTTTTCAGATTTTCTTCACATTGTAGTCTGATAAAGAGGGTGATTATGTTATTTGATTGTACCATTCACCAAGGTTCAAATCATTTAAGTTAAGAAGTGAACAAATCATTTAAGTTAAAGAAGTGAATTTTGAACAAGGCAGGTTACTTTGATCAAAATCTATAGCAGAAAAAGCATGATCCCCAAAGAAATAATGGATTATTAGAAATAGAGGTTGGGACTCATTGGTTTGATCTCTTGGGCGTCGTTTCCAACTCAGGTTTCTTAAACAATGGCCTTGTGTGGTCTCATGTACATCATTAAAAAAAATTCTTCATTTCAACTTGCAAAGGTATATGCAAGCTGATCTCCCACAACTACATAAACACCTATAGACTTTCCTCCTAACTACCTTCGAAGAATTGATCAAAGGCCCTACTGGCGGAACCCTTAAAATGCAATAGGATGTCGCCCTTTGGAATAGTAGGTGACGACAAGGCCATTCCCAAGGCCCGAATCTATGGTTCCAAAGGCTTGCTAGAGCTACTTACAAAATATTCTAGAAAGGTTGTTAGATATAAAGGATGAGGTTGAGATTATGTTCTGGCTGACTTTGACAGACTGCATTATCCTCAGTCCTTAGCTAGCTCTCAGTCAAAGATGTATCAACATAGCCATGTGATCCAGCTCTGATAGCAAAATAAACTCTTGAATAAAATAAAATACTCCATACAATAAAATAAAATGCAAAATCATCCTGAAACATACAACTGACAGTTGTAAAGAGATATCCATCATATAATCCCTTCCTAAAAAGGTGGACTACCCATCTGACAGAGCCACACAAACATCTTCTACTAGATAACAATATTAAAGAGTTAGATTAGGTAAGGATTACACAACCCAATTTAGTAAATTTTGTAAAGCCGTGTTTGAATTACAGTACATGAACCATCATCAAGGAAGTCAGGATAAGAGAATACAACCGAATTTACATAAACTAGAGTCACTGGACTGATCATGAGATTTAACATACTGATACTTTTCAGTTCATCAATCCAGATGCACCATTATCACTTTCAACAATGTTGAAAATGCTCTGTCCTAAGTGTCTAAACTTGATCAATAAAACCTTCCTACACTCGGAGTCATGTAACTCTAAATTTGTGAAGCCTGCTTTAACTTGGAAGTTCGTGACTGATAGTTTGATCTCTTATAGTAGCAAATTGACAGCATGATTTGAAACGAAATAACCTCTGCAAAAAGGCCCATA
The DNA here is from genome assembly GCA_027943335.1 of Chamaecyparis obtusa. NCBI lineage: Eukaryota > Viridiplantae > Streptophyta > Pinopsida > Cupressales > Cupressaceae > Chamaecyparis > Chamaecyparis obtusa. Next base: position 807,494 of record BSBK01001180.1, on the reverse strand, counting down.
ATCTCCAATTCTTTGATTTCGCACTTCTGAATGTATTGATCTTGTTTGAGATCTAACCGAAAAAGCTTTGCTTTTCCCACACGAGGAGAAAAATCGCAGCTGCTCCCTATAGAAGTTTACTAGCAAACCCAATAAAAATGGTAATGAGAAAGGGGTCAGAAAGATTTAAGGCACAGACATGAGATCCATATTGAATAACCCTGTAAGGGGCTGTCAGTGATTCCCACTCTTAAGTGGGAGCAAGGCGAACATCTGGGATTGATTAAGCCATCCTGAAGCAAAGAATACATGTTGCTTGAAACCCTGCAGATATGCACCGAGACAAGATCATCTGGCAAAAACAGTGAAAACTTTCCACAGCCCTTATTTGATGACCTGGACAAGATCACATTTAGAGAGGGCATTGTAGCCTTGATTTTTGTAGAATAATGCACAAGGGGTTTGATATGTGAATCCAAACATCGGGGCTGCTATAGGATGAGAGCAGCATGCAAAGATAGGGCAAATCTTAAGAATTTGGCAGTTTGAATTAAGAGGACATAATCAATTTCATGAGGAAAGAAATGCAAATATGAACTTCATTAACAGCCAGAAATGGTATCTCAAATAATACCTGAAAAGGCTTCAATTGACCAGAGTAGTGTATTACACAGTACCACAAGTTACAAGAAACCATAGTAATATCCTTCATACAGTTAAGAGGGCCGTTCTTTGTTTTGGGATGAACTTGCCCACAATATTATGCAAAAGGAGGCAAAATAGGATAAGAAATAAAGACCACTATCACAGGGACACACCATCTACAATCTCTGAGCAAGAGAATATACATGGTACTCAAAGGGAGGAAGGAATGTCTACAGCCATGTGTAGGACAGATACGATACAATTGTTTTAGAAAATTTTACAATGGTACAAGGTGAATGCCCTTATGGACATATTTCTAAGGACATTCGGAATTTTTCCCAGGTCCTCCATAGTAGAAATAGTTTCCCCAGTCGCTGTTGTAGCCTTTCTGAACATTATAGCATTTGGATTGTTCAGTGAAGGTGCCTAATCCTTTTGGTGCTCTTAAATTATTTGAACCATCCACAATTTGGATGTTGCGGAAGTAACTAGATTTGCCAAAACCTTCATCTGGGAAATGGCCACTACCCATCTGAGTGGAGGTATGTTGACCATCTGGTTCAGAATTAACAACCTCGCCACCCCATTCAATCATGGTGGCACTGTCTGCTAGGTAGGAAAATAGGGGTGCTGGCCAGTATCCTAAAACATTTTCATTTCCAAATTGCATCCACCAGTTCCCTTCCTTAGGATCCTGCCAATTCAAGAGACTCAGTATCCGAATGACAACCTAGGACACTATGAACTTGAAGAATAAAGAAAAGATTCAGAATAAACCAGTTTTTCAGAAATTCTGATTAATTTACCTTCCAGATAAGGATGCTGATATCATATTGTGAGTTACCGTAGTTTGAAACAGGAGATATGCTAGCCCCCATTGCAATATCACTACTTATTTGTATAAATCCTGAGCAAAGCAAGTTGTAGCATCCAGTAGCTTGATAAGCATCACTCTGCATAATATACATTTGATGTTAGTGTCATAATGTCATCAGAATGTTTGAAATCGATTTCTCCCTCATTAATCCCATGCGTGGTATCCTAATACAACTTTGAGGAGCACCTAGCTTGGAAACTTACTGTCCAATATGTAAAGAGCCTTGTATTGTTGTCCCCATATAGATCTGGGCTAACCTGCACAATAATCAGGCGAGAAGTTTAATTTAGAAGGGATCTCAAAACCAGCTTTTAGGAATTGCTTCAAATATGATTAGAAAAGGATGCTAGCTCCATCTTCACCTGCCATCCTGCTTCAATACTGTTTAAATCCCCATCAAAAGAACCAGCCAAAATCCAAATTTGAGACAAGCTGAACTCATTTGAAAGCTGAATCTTAGGCTCCCATACATTTATGGTAGCTTTGGCTCCATAGTATTTGTCTCCTTCAACATATGTTATAGCATGCTGCATCAGAAACAGGTTTTCCACGCTTCCATAAGAAAACGGAAAAGCAAAGAAATAAAAAGCTAAACAAGCTTCCAAGGATAGATGAGAAACAGAATAAGAGGGCAACCTGATGTCCGCTCTCGTTCAGTAAATCAGGATCTGCAGACTTGGGCTCAACAGGCCTTGAAACTTGACTGCTCTTTTTTCGGCCAAAACTCTCAATAGATTTTGCTCTGAGAATATCTTGTTTATGAGTCCTGCGAATGGGGACGGTTCCTGAAGGGCACCGTCCATTGGCATGCCACAGTTGGGGCAAGGCAGGACCATTAGACCTCGCAGCCTTGCCAGTTTTAAACAGCCCATCTGGAAGGCCATTGGGCTTCATCTGTAGACAACAAAGATTTCCAGTGCCATATTAAGACTCACAGCCTTGGCAAATCTTTTCTACGGCACCCACATAGTTCCAAACCAAAAATGTACAGACCTGAATGGTGTGGTTTTGGAGAAGTTCGTGATCAAAAGCCGGCTGGTGAGAAATGTGCACACAGTCAATAGTATCTCCATCCGGGCTCTGCGGGATAGAAAAACATCAGAACTCAAAGGAACCCGCCCTAGAATCAAATACGAGGATGGCATTTTAAACATCAACTAAAACGTCATAGATGAAATCAAATTCATTCTATGATATTGAAATTTATTCCAAGATACCCTAACAGTGTTTAGGACTGGAATACTCTCAGCAAACAGATTCTCACATACAACAAAGCAAAACCAAAATGACCAACCATGAAGAAATGCAGATATCAGCAAGCTTAAACTCAACATTAGCTTGATACAGAACCACAGCAAAGCAATGCATTAACCATCTCATATACCACACAATATACCAAACCCAAAGAAAAAGCTCTGCACTATTCTAATAATAGGATAACTGGTATCTACTTTGCCAATCCTTTCCTTCGAGCATGGAAAAATCTCCACACCTTTAAGACAAGTTTATCCTTCTGAACTGCAGCAAGTACCAAACCCCATAAAATAGGGAACAACTAGTATACATTAAAAAGCTAAAGCCTGTTGTTTAACTAAAAAAACCAACAAAACCAAAAAGAAAGCGGAGCTTCAGGGGAAAAGCAAGTTAGAGCGCAAGAAAACACAAATCACCTTAATGCTTTTGACAGCAGGCTTATTAAGGCGCTTGAGGTGCTTCTCAATATTGAGGTGCAGCTGCTCCTGCTCCCTCACTCTATTCACCTCAGCTGCATCCAAATCAAATGCTGTGGAGGGCCTTCCAGCTACAGCCTTGCTGACCAACAATTCACTAATTAACACCATCAGCATAAGCAGCCCATAGTTTTGGTACATTTGTGCTGCTGTTCTTCTGGTTCTCCTGTCCATAGCCATAATGAAGAAGACTGAGGCCAAGGCCAGGGCCGAGGACAAGAACCCACTTCAGGCAACTTCTTCTTCTGCTGCTGCTGCTAAGCCCTCATCAATCTCTCTTCTCCTTGCTCTGTCATGCAACCTAATGATAATTCCAAGCATTGCTATGCCCAAACATCTATATATCAATCTCTCTTCCACATCATAATGCCATTCAATCCAGCAAAACACACCAACAATATATACGTCGGAAGTTGAGATTCAAGCGGGGAGGGACCCGCCTGTTATCTCGATGGGACATCCTCCAACAAGTTTTAGTGCACCACAAAGCACAAAAAAGACTTGTGCTTGGAGCATTTTCGCCTCTTAATCTTAATCTTCCCCCCTTTCCTCCACTCTCTGTATACCTTTTGTCGTTTTGAAGCACCTCCTATTCCATCTGGGTAAAACTCACATGCCTTTTACAAGCCTTTCTTGACCCGTGTTCCGCGATCCAAACTTCCCACGGGTGGAAAAAGATCAAAACTTTTACAGAGTTTCACAAGCAGTGCGAAAAATTCAGCCTACCCATCACTGCAAAATCTCGCCTTTACCAACCGTTTTTACTGGATTTTAATCCAGACCGTCCACTGCCAACGGACACTGCTGCAGCCCCTGCTCCGCCGGTCACCTCGTCTTTTCAAATGCTTTTAATACTTTATCGTTTAGCGGGATTTCTCTCTCGGAAATGCTTTCATTACAGTGCATCGCTAATTTTTCTGCCTTGTTAATTATTTGTTACACCTCTTTTTTAATGATTTAAGCACATGGCCACACCCGCAACGGAATCTTTCCCCCCCCCGTGCCAATTTGCAAGTGACTATTTAAGCGGAGGATCACATGAGGGCTAAGCTTCACGTGCTACGGTCAGCATATATTTGATCCCTTTAAAAAAAGGACAAGATTTTCATCCAAAACTATATGTACATATGGCTACACACATGATGGGGAACTTTCCCTGCTGGAATGGAAAACAAACTTTCCTTGAGCTTGATATGGCTCATCCAATGAAATGCTCCCACATAAGCATAGACTAACCTATGATTAATGAATAGTTGTGGGAGACTTTCACTTTTGTAAAGGAAGACAAACTTTCCTCCCAATGAAATGCACCCACATAAGTGTGAACTAACCTATGATTAATTGATAGTTATGGGTGAAGAAGTCTTTAGAAATTGGAATATCATGTAGAGTAAATTTGGTAAATGTAAGTATTTTACTTTAGGTGTGAAGATGATGTGTGAGCTTATAATAGTACTTAGATGAAGATGTCTTGGAATTACAAATGGAAGATTGATGTTTGTGTGTTGCCTTGAAGTCTACATAAGTCCTAGTCTCTTTTTGGGTTTGAGTACACTTCATGTTCATTTGTCCATAGATTCATATCTAATATACAAACTTGATCTTACGTAATGTGTGACTTTGCTCTTTCCTACTAAGTTTGCTTATATTTGTTTTATATTTTTGTCCTATTTTAAAGATTAGGATATTTAGAAATTTCTTTCCAGGGTTGTTGGTATATTTGATAGGGCATAAGTTATTTTGAGTGGACTTTTGAAAAATTATCTTAGATCAAACCCTTAAAAATTAGAATATAATTCTTCTACACCAACCCCCGAAAAATTATGGACATGTTCTCCTACTTAAACCCTAAAAAGTTTATGTAAATGATTGACAGATATTAAGCTTTAACCATGTATATGCTTCTAGAATGAATTTCTAAATCTAGCTTCATTTAAGTGCATCAATGGAAGTGTCCCTAACATGTTTTTCTCCTTGAATAAGACTAATATGCAATGATTAATGGATGACCAAATTAACGTAATTAATTTCCTTTAAATAAAAGTACATAACAATAAATCATGAAAACACTCGTTTAGTCAATTAGTGGTGGGTGAGGATGGGGTCGGAGTTTGCCAATTTTGGAATTTAAATTTTAAAGTGTTAGAGGTCAAGTCTAGGAGTCTAAGGTCAATCCTACGTGCGAGATCAACCCTTCAAATTCCAAAAGCAGTTCAAAGTTCATCATCTACTTCTTATGTAAATAAGAAGTTGCAGATGAGTCACACTTCAAAAATTATTATTGAAGCAATGGACAATATTTCTTTGGTTGTTAACACAAAAAGTTGGTTAATTGAAGGTGGGAATAAAATGTTTGCAAATAAGCACAAGGACAATCATATAAATGAACAGTGTACAAGAATATCAACAATATAAATATGGATAAGAGCTAAGAATGCATGTGAATAGAAGCACTAAACTGATTAGGCAAACAATTTGACTTTATCGAGGATTGTATCATTTGTTAATATGTAATTATATTAAGCTACTCTCTCAAAATATGCCTAAAACTAAATGGGAAATGTTATGGATATGCAAGCGACATTATATTTCGCACTCAATTTAAGATGCATGTGAATTCTAGAACTATCATGTATCTCAAAGTATGTATGTAGTGCCTCTCTCACTCTCACTCTTGCACTATGTTAATTTATATGTGGATTTGGCCTTATGCTTGAGATTGTGCCTCTTTGTAATTGGATGAAAATCTTTTGTGGTGCCTTGATCTGGTTGTGGATTCTTCCATGATGTTATATGTAATTTTGTGTTTGTCTCTTGTGCTTAGATGGTCATGTGTTTTATGATTATTTTAGATTGTGATGTGTTGATTTCCTTTGGATGACTTTGAGTGTGATTTTGCATGGAGATGTGTGTCTAGTTCTCGTGCATGGTGGTGATGACCCTTTGATATGGCTTTCAATTATGTTATGAGAATATCTTCGTTAGATTGTGTTGAGATAAAATATTGTTGTGCTTTGGAATATCAATGTTAGAATAGAAAGATAATGTGGTATACTCCAATTAATTAATAAAGGAAGCTAGAAATATATGTGGATTCAATAGATCATTGTGATGAGTTGATTACATTATTGATATTGGAGATATTTGATTGAGAGCTTGTGTTACTAATCATGTGTTGTGTTGATTGGTTTGGAGAACTGTTATATGTGCGTAATTATTTTTAATGATGTTTAATATGCTTAATTTAAATGAGATTATTATAATTTTAATGTTTAGATAATAATTATGTCTGAAAAGGGATGATGTTGTAATATTCAAATACATAAGAATGATTACATCGTTAAAATTCCCTTTTCAGTGATTTACATTAGTAGACTAGTTTATACGTGTTTTGCCTATTTTATACATATATGAGCAGGTACACTTGACATGTGAATGTTTCATTGTTAGTAGGTACCAAGCATCGACTTGATGAGGTTAGAAAACCCGTGACACAGAAGGAGACAGTAAAAAGAAACAAAGTAACCTTCTTTATTATCTGATTAACATAAATTTGATTACAATGAGATTACAAAAAAAAAGAACAAACTACATGCCCACTAACTATAATAGTTTACACAGAGTTTTCAAGCTACCCTCTCTTACAATCTCATTGTCTTGTTCCCAAAAACTATCTTTTAACCTTGAAGATGGGACCCAAAATAACCTACTTTTTTATTTAGAGCCAAAATTTGAATTTTGAATTTTGAAATTTGGCGGTTGGGTGCCAAAATAGAGAATTTGAAATTCAAATTTGAGCCCAATTCGAAAACAAGGCAATTCCCAAAAAATGGTCCAACTTTCAGGAGGCATAACTTTTGATTCAAATATTTGATTAATGCATTGTTTGAAGCATTGAAAATATCTTTGACTGAACTATGGTCCCATAGACTAGCTCTACCCATCCCCACATTTTTTAGGCCCTATAGGACCATTTAATGTCTCAAACCTTACTCTAAAAACAATTTGGTAAGATTTTGGAAACTTAAAACCTTAATAACTTTCAAACGATGCATGATTTTGACCTAATTCTTTAGCCAAAATGCGTAATTTTCCATTTTAAAGCTTTCCTACAAAATTTACCCCTATTTTCCTTAAAATTAAAACCTACTAAAAATAACAAGTTGACCTGAAAATGCAGCAATATAAATCAAAGAGTTAAAATCTCTGATTCACCCAAATGGGTATCCAGAAATACAAAAACATCAAATAGAAGTTAATATAAAAGAGATTTTTTGGGTGATGCATGATTGCCCTAACATCGTTGGATACTCCTACATCAGACACCCAAGGTAATTTGAGAAGTGACCCTGTTAAATGTCTCAAATACCTGAGGAAAACCCACATGACCAACCTCTACTTTGGACAACCATGAGGAGTCTCCTGCAAGCCTTCCTTTCCACTTCACTAGATATTCATCATACTACCTATTTCTACTACTCCTTCCCATGCTACTATCCAAGATTACTTCAATCTCCTCATTCTTTGAAGTAGGTGTTGGGATGCTACATTTTTTGGTACATGTTCCTCCTTTGTTCCACCTTCCTGGTATTATGTTAAATATGATGTTGAACACACAGGAAATATTGATTTTATCTGACAATTATACTTCATATGTGTTCCCTAAATCATGCTTTTTTAGAATCTTATGAGGACCAAACTTCTTCATCTTCAACTTGTTGTAGGTCCCCACTAGAAACCTTTCCTTCCTCAAGTACACCATGACTTCATCTCTGATTCGAAACTCCGTATGCCTCCTCTTCTGATCTTCCTTGGATTTATATTACCTATTCATCTTGTTAATATGCTCCCACACTTCTTCATGTAGACACTTGGTATGCTCTACAAAGTCCTCAAATTCAACATGTGTCCTACTTTCTTGGTCCATATTCCTCAATTCTAGTATGGTCCTTGGACTACCTCCATATATAATTTGAAATGATGATCTACCAATGCTCCCGCTAACAAAAGTATTGTATGTTTTTTTCCTATGGTAAAATTAGGTCCCACCCCTTAGGTTTATCTCATACTAAGCATCTCAGTAGGTTACCCAGACTCCTTTTCACTACTCCAGACTTCCCATCAATTTGTGGGTGGTGTGCAAAATTGAACTTCAAATCTATCTTCAATTTCTTACATAAGGTCCTCCAAAAGTATCCAACAAACTAGTTATCAAAATCTGAAACAACACTCTTTGGTAAAGCATGTAGTCTTACCACCTCTTTGAAGAATAAATTAGTAGTGTGAACAACATCATGGGTCTTCTAACAAGGAATGAAATGTGCCATTATTTAAAACTTGTCAACCACCACAAATACTAAATCATTTCTTCTCTAGGTCCTTGGTAAACCAAGAATGAAATTCATACTTATATCTTCCCAGGGCATTGATGGCACATGTAACGGATGATAAAGTCCTATATTTTGACTAAACCCTTTAGCCAACTGATATACTTGGAAACTTTGCAAAAATCTTCTCACATCACATGTCAATTGTGGCTAATAATAATGCTCGCTAATAATGGTAATGGTCTTATCCTGAACAAAGTTTCCCACCATTCCTCCATTGTGCTTCTCTTTGATCAAATTCTCCATCATGAAACTCCTTCAGATGCACAATTGGCTTCCCTTAGATAACATACCATCTTGGATCATGTAATCCAACCACCTTGTCTTGTCTAGAGTAGCAAGTTCCTTGCAAGCCTTCCAAGCCTCTGCAAAATTAGGATCCCCAGGGTACAAGGTCTCGAGTTCATTGAACCCAACCACTTTAATCTACATTTCTATCAACAAGGTTTGCCTCTTGCTTAAGACACCTACAACTCTATTAGACCTCTCACTTTTATGCTTTAGAACAAAGGTATAGCTCTATGAAAACTCTACCCATTTCAAATGTTTTTTATTTAATTTACCCCGACCATTCAAGTATTGTAATGCTTGATGATGAGTATACAAAAAAAGTTCATTTGCAAATAGATAATGCGTACATTTCTTCAGTGCCAAAACTATTGCATAAAATTATTGATCATAAACAAAATACTTTTTCTTTGCATCATTTAAATTCTTAATGAAATTTGCAATGGGCTTAACTTCTTGGTTCAGAATGGCCCTAATGGCATTACCACTAGCATCGTAGTCCACCTAAAACACCTTATTGAAATCAAGGAGAGCCAAAACAGGTTTTTATATCACTTTCTTCTTCAACATGTCAAAACTTCTTGCTTCCCCTACAGTCCATTTGAACTCCTTCCTATCCCCTCTGATTGTCTTAGTGGTGCACAAATACTACTAAAGTTTGTAATGAACTTCCTATAAAAACTATCCAAACCATGGAAAGACCTCACCTCAATAGTATTCCTTGGGGTAGGCCATTCTAGAATGACCTTCACCTTCTCTAGGTCCATTTTGAGATTGTCCAGTGAGACAAAAAATCCCAAGTATACTAAATACTTTTTTACAAAACTATATTTCTTCAAGTTAATCAAAATTTTCTCCTCTCTTATCATCTCAAAGACTTTACAAATATGCATTAAGTGATCATCTAGTGTCTTACTGAAAATAAAAATATCATCTAAATACACAATAACAAGTTTTCCCAAGAATTCCTTTAGTACCTCATTCATGAGCCGCATGAAAGTTCTCGGTGCATTGATTAGCTCAAAATGCATGGCTAACCAATCATGCATGCCTTCTTTTGTCTTGAAGGTTTTCTTTCGTTCATCACCCTCTCAAAACTAAATCTAGTGATACCCACTCTTGAGGTCTATCTTTTTGAAATACTAAGCTCCACTTAGGAAGTCCATAAGGCCATCCATCCTCGGTAAGGGAAATTTGCATTTGATTGTTATCTTGTTTATGGTTCTAGAGTCTATACACATCCTCCACTCCCCATCCTTCTTTGGTGCTAGTACTTCAAGTACCGCACATGGAATTAGGCTCTCCTGAATCAATCATTTTCTCAACAACTCTTGAACTTGTTTGTTCAACTCCTCATTCTCAATAGGAGTCATCCTATGAGCTGCCTTATTTGGAAAACTAGCTCTAAGGATTAAGTCAATCTGATAAATGATCTTCCCTACTAGGTGAAATCCCTCAAGAACATTATCATACACAATGTCTTAAAACTCATTCAATAGACCTGAAACCTCTACTAGCACTTCCCTATTATTTTCTTTATCTAATCTAGGAATTAAAGCATAACACATATTTGTGTTTCATGCCTTCTAAAAAATTTCTCCCATTAACAAAACATACTCTAGAACTACTACATACCTTTTCCTTTGCCTTCATAAGGGGCTTGATCTTATGGCGGACTTCATCCTTTGTTAGGGAATATGTATAATCACCTAAAAATGGTCAAGATCAATTCAAGTGAGCAACTAAGGTAAAATCAAAGCATTAATTGCAATCAAGCCAAAATCCAATAATAATTGAAAATCAAAAGCCAATAAATCAATTTAAATTAATTAAATAAAGATAAATCAATTAATTGTACAATTTATCTAATTAATTGTATAGTTCAATTTAAATCAAATCAACCCATTTAAGGGGTACACATGGCGAAACAAATCAATTAAACTCAATTATTTAATTCCTAATTTCCCTCACCTACCATATGGGAGGAAAATATGTCAACCAATAGGAATTAAGGATTGGGCCCACATGGATCAAAAGCAAATTGAATCTCAATCACACATAAGGTGAGAGCATCTTGACCACTCATTTTATCTCTTTGTCCCAAGCTTTGAGGACAAACCATTTAAATTGTCCCTAAAGATGGAACTATGGACTTAACCTTAAATCAACCATGATCAAATTAACTCAACCCCCTATGCTTACCAAAATCTATAAAAGCAAGACCAAAATCAGGAGAAAAGGATCCACACATCTAAGAATTACATCAAACCTCTTGAGTTTTTAAGCTAGAAAGGCAATTTTATCTTAATTTGAGCATAGTTTCTTTGAAATAGGCTTGAATTTTTTAATCATTTAGCTTCATTCTCATTTTAAGGCTGTCACTAATAGAGGCTTGCTAAGAGCTTACTATTAGCATACTTAAATAGAGAGCCATAGAGTTCTCATTAGCTTTATTTGCATTTAAATAGCTCACTAATTGTGGTATTAGTTTATTTAGATCATTTATTGCTAAGATAACCCTATGAAGGTACTTTCAATAGTACACAAAATGGCACCCACCATGGGGCATTAGGCCTCATTCATTTAAATTTCAAAAAATTTGCTAGAATTCTAGGATTTTCTTATTTATAACTCTATTTTACAGGTGAAGTTGTGCATTTGAGACTTCCTGCAACGCATCCAAGAATTCGTGCAACACATCCAAGGCCTAAAACAACACATGTGAGATAAATTTGTGTGCCTTTACATGGAGAAACAACACATTTAATATTTTTTATATTATGTCTTTCATTCTTTCAACGCTTTCACCCTGACTATGCAACACATTCTATCAATCCTACAACGCATTCAAAGTTTTATTTATGCACATTTGACTTATTAAATAGCACATTTAATTTCTATTTCTGCACATTCTAAGTTTTAAATAGTGCATTCAAGCATTTCTGTTGCGCTTTTGTCTGTTTTCATAAATTGATAAATTTGACAGTCAGAAATGTATTTCTTGTGTTTTTTTATGGCAAGGCATAAAAAGGTGAAAAATCCAGAGACCAGGAATAACAGTGAAGATAAGGCCATTACAAAAAGGATCAATAATGAAAACATAGCCCACGTAAATCATGTTTTGGAGGATTCCAAGCAGGAAGGTAAGGAATATGAACGTTATTTACAAGTAGTTGATGCTTATAAATCAAAATTCATATCCTTGAATTGGATTTTCATGCCTTGATCATTTTGGTTAAAATTAAAAACTAAACGCTTAAAATTCATGTTTGCATTTTTTTCTTCACTTTTCTTGGTTGTGTTGGACTAACAATTTCAAAGAGGAGGCAAAGGAACTGGAACAATCGCCACTAGGTGAGTGAAATCATGAAAATTTCAATAAAAAATGCCCCTAGCCTTAGGTAGCTTCGAAACCAGGTAAGCCTTGAAACTTTAGTGAATTTTTGCTTAAATTGTGACATTTTCACTTTGAATCTAGTAATTAGAAAGCCTATTATTGTTTGAGAAATTTGGTAATAGGCCTATGCTCTTCACTTTTCGAGTGAATCAAAATGCCAAACCTACCAAGTTTCTTGATTAAAAGAAAGGCAAGGGAATAAACAAGCACTAAAATTAAAAACCCCTTATTTGTGGAAGAAAGTAGAAATACTTGATTCCCATTAGTTAGAGGGTTTTGGTTAATTGAACATTTTTAATTGTGCTTGGGAGTGAAAGAATAGTAGGGATATGCTCTTCACCTTTTGGTGAATCAAACTCCCAAACCTATCTCTTCGTTTCATTTATTCTCTTTAAATGAACATGCTATAACTATAGTGGGCTCACCTCCTGAGAATTTGCCTTAACGAGGCCAGTGAGAGGGACTACCCAAAGTAGGATACAATTGCCTTTTCCGTAATAATCTAACCCACTATAAAATGAAACACATTCATCCTTAATGGGGTGAATGACAAAATGATATTAAGTATCAAACTCCTCTAGTAGTCCTTCGGGATTTTGCAAAACTCTGATATACTAGTGGTGGGAAGCCCCTTATTTGTGGGGGATGAAACTTGATATTTCTTTTGAATGGAATCATTAATAGTACCTTGTTAATCTAGAAATCCTACCTATTTAGAACCATGTTTACGAACCAATTTGACAAATAGGTAGATTTCTTGGAGTTACTTATTGTTCAAAAACCCATAATAATGTTCAACAAATTTCAAACACTTTGTGTTTAGAGTGTTAAAAAGACAAGTGTACTTGTGATTGCTTTGTTTGAAGATACATATAACAAGTAAGAAACATCCATTGAAAAATCATCTTAAATTTTTAAATATCTTCTTAAAAGAACGATCACTAATTTGGGGAAAATCAATTTCAATTTAAACCTTTGTTGATGCCGATTTTTACACGATCACATAAATTGAAAATATCTTTACAAGAAGACAACACTTGCACAACACAAGAGGTCCCCAAATTTGTATTTAAAACTTCTTTTATTGAAACTCAAGAACAAGAGGATAGTCTCCCAAACTTATTTGAAGAAAGAGTCAATCCAATGGATAGAAACACTAAATTTTATGACTATCTTCATGGGGAAAATAATGAAGATCAAGGAGAAACAAACCAAGGGCCAAAAGAGACAACTGAAGAAAGAGCCAATAGGGCAGCCCAAGATCCTGAATTCCTTGAGATCATGGAAAAACTTTTAGAAAGAAATAAGGAAAGATACTTCCTTAACTTAGCCCAATCAGGGGTCAAACTTCCTCATGATTATGATATTGCAACATTAAATAAAGATGAGGAAGACGATAATCCTTTAGGTGTGATGAATAAACAACTCAAAATGTTTCAAGCACAAATCGACACCATGAAGAAAGTGGTCGAACCAAAGCCCTTTTCTATTGAGGCTTTATGTCCATTTCCATTTGATCAAAATTTGGTTATGGTACCTTTCACACCTAATGTGGTCTTTCCTAGATATGATAAATACATGGGTAAATCAGACCCCCAAGACCATCTAAGAGAATTTTGTGCTTTAAGTAAAGAATTCATGCATGATACCACCTATTTAATGAGGTTGTTTCTGAGAAGCTTAGAAGGCCAAGCCATGGAGTGGTTTTCCAAATTACCTCAAGGGATCAAAACATTTGAAGAGCTAGCCTCTAAATTCATGACTCATTATTCCTATAACATAGAGCATGAAATCACTATGCTCAACCTATGTGACACAAAACAAAGAGATGGTGAGTCTTTTCTAGGGTTTCTCCAAAGATGGAGAATGGTTTTCGCACGATACCCACAAAGTATACCTGAAAAAGAAAAGATGGAGATCTTCATGAACAACCTAAACATGGAGATGAACTATAGACTCCATATTCAATGTCCCCCTACATTTGAAAAGATTATTGAAAATGGGATAAAAATTGAAGAAGTGTTGGTAAAAAGAGGCGAGATTAAACTATTCAAAGAAAACAAAGGTTATACCAACACTAATAAAAATAATAATTTAAATAATTATAATAATAACAAAGGAGCCAATAACAATAATGAAAAACCAAGGTTATGGTTGAAAAACACCAATAAGAACATTGTGAATGATGGATTTGTAGACATACACAACTTAAAGGCTACTCCTTTTAACCTATTGAGTGGGTCAAATCAAACACATAATGTTAATCAAATGACCAAGGCTCCTTTTAACAATAACAACAACAACAAAAATAATAATCCTTTCAATAATTTGAATGTCAACAAGCCTAAACCTTTCTTCCCTCCATTCCAAAGAAGGAAATTCACATTCCTAGGTGAACCTTTGGAAAATGCTTTGAGAACTCTTGTGGCCAACAAAATCATTGTTTTACCTGAATCAAGGCCATACGAACCTCAAGTAAAACTAACATGGTGGAATGACGCACATCATTGTGAATATCATCGTAACAAGGAACATAAAACTAACGAATGCATGAAGCTTAATAATTTAGTCATAGACTTAATTGATGATGGTACCATAAAGGTGGAAGGGCCTCAAAATAATGAAGATCACACAACTTTTAAGAAACCTTTCTCGAATCACAAAAAGGGGGAAACATCAAATGCCAACCACAATAACAAGAGGGGTAATGGAAAGGTAAATTTTGCCCATACTTATGAAAACACCATAAATTCCCTAAGTGGTTGTGAAAATACAATCAATGTGATTATGGTGAAGGAAAAACAAAAGGAAGAAGCATCTAGTTTTGTGACTAGGGGGCAAGCATCAAAAATTACCTTATCAAGAGATGCCCCTAGAATCATCCCACCTAATCAAACATCCCCTTCTTCAAAACAATACAATTTGGTAGATCAACTCTAATGAACCCTTGTGAAAATTTCCATTTTGGAGTTGCTCAAACTTTCACCTACTCACAAAGAGATTTTGGAAAAGGTACTTGTTGAAACCAATGTACCTTTGAATTTGGATGCGGACAAGTTTCAAAATATGGTAGGACACCTTGTTGCACCCCATTGTTTATCCTTTTCTAAGCAAGATGATATGTCCTTAAATCATCCACAAAACTTGTCATTTCGTATCGAGGTTTTGATCCATAAGAATAGGGTTAAGAGAGTCCTCATTGATGGAGGAGCCGGCCTAAACATATGCACTTTAAACCTTGTTAAAGCCTTAGGATATTCTGAGGAAGCTATAGACCCTAAGAAAAAAATAACTATTAAAGCTTATGATGATGAAGAAAGGGCTTCTAAAGGGATAATAGTACTTCCCATTTGAGTAGGTCCAATGCAAAAAGAGACCATTTTTCAAGTCCTAGATCTGAAATTAACCTATAATATCCTATTAGGAAGGCCATGGATACATGAAATGCAAGCGGTACTCTCGACGTACCATCAATGCTTAAAATTTCCTTATATGGGACAAGAAGTCATGGTGAGTGGAGATTTAAATCCATTCCAATATTGTAATAACATTAAACCCATAAATGATTCATTGGTCCCCCATAATGCAGAAGGATCTATGTTAATAAGGATAGAACAAGGACAAAGCTCAAAGAATCTTCCATCTTTAAAAGGCAAAGAAAAGGTAGAGAAAGAAAAAATTGTTGTTGAAAATCATCATATTCCCACTAACTTAGCTACATCGACTAAGGGAAAGGAGAAAGTTAGTGATGAAAGTATTCATGAAGAAGAAAAAGACCAAAGAAAATCTACCCAATTACACACCAAGGAAGCTCATTACCAAAAAATGGATAGTGTGATGAAGAGTTTCAAGAAACAATGCAAAATCAAATAAAAAGGTGTGGATGAATACTCTTTATCTATGATGGATCTACCCTTATCTCCAAAGTCCTATGGAAAAACCTCTAGCCTACATACACCCCATTAATACAATGACCATTTTTTAAGGGCTAGTACTTCTTCATCTATGGATGAAGAGGAAAATGAATTTTGAAATGGCTATATAAAGACGATAAGTCAAGTGCTCATGAGAAACGAATCCAAAATATTAGCATTCCTACTCATCAATATGGAAAAGGTTTTCAAATAATGCAAAAAATGAGTTATAAAGGACAAGGACCTTTGGGTACAAGAAATGAAGGGTTAATTGAGCCCATCAAAATGTCTTAGAGGGATAGCAAGGAGAAATCTGGATTGGGGTATCTTGAACAAGGATATCCTCAAAAGAGACACCCTATGGTTTATGACCAAATTCTACAATTAGGCTCACAAAGTGATGAAGATTCAAAAAATTGGGAGTGGGATTCATTGTCAAGTGAATCTTGCCAAGATAAAGAGGTGGATTTAGTTCACACTTATGCTCCCAACAAAGGAAAAGAACAAGAAATAGCTTCAGGATCAAATTTTAGTCAAGCATCGAGTACTAATCAAGAGGTTTGAGAAAATGTACCAAATCAAGAAGCCAAAGAAACTCAATGGGTAGGATAACCCTATGTGTCATCATGGTTACCTACAATAGAAGGATCTAGCGATAGGTTTAATCCAAGAGATTTTTACCCATTAGAAACCTGAGATGATTCAAGTGAGGAGGATTTTGATCCGAGTTCTCTAGAACACTTAGAAGAAGTGCATGTTGTGGATTTAAGTGATACAATGTTTGAACCTTCCAACAAGGTCATGTCCTTAAATCTTATCGAGCCAAACCAAAACATTGATCCCTTATCCCTTGTTTATCTGGAACTCACTGAATGAGATTACCTAGAACCTACCATCCTTCCAACATTCTTGAATGAAAAATCAGTGTCCCAATACTTAAATGCAATTGAACCTTATTCTACCAAAAACTATCAAGAAAAAATGATGAAGGGAAGTATCCAATCTCTTAGTTTAGATATAAAAGAAAAAAATAATAAAAATAAAAAATTGAAAGAATATAATGTGGAAAACCACAATGTGGTAGCATTAGATAAAAAAGAGAAAGAAATAAAGAACATTTCCAAAGGTGAAAACCCAATAGAGGCACCTAAGGAAGAGAGGTTGGATACTTTTCCCGAACACTACGAGGAAAGATCACCTATTTTGATAGAACCAATGGAGAAAGTCAACATTGGATAAAAATCAGAACCAAAGGTTATACATCTAGCAACATCCTTATCAAGTGAAGAAAAAGAGGAGTTCATAAAATTCTTCAAGGAAAGACAAGTAAATTTTGCATGTTCATATGATGATATGCCCGGACTAGATCAAACTTGATAATGCATCATTTAAACATCAAAGAAGGAGTAAGACCAGTCAAATAAAAATTGAGGAAGATGCACCCACACATAGTACTTCTTATCAAAGTAAAATTGGAAAAGTTATTAAAAGTGGGATTCATAAGAGTCATTGACTATGCTGAGTGGATATCAAACATTGGGCATGTTTCAAAAGCAAACAAGTCTATCAGAATTTGCATGAACTTCATATATCTTAACCTCACATGTCTGAAGGATGATTTTCCATTACCAATCATAGATGCTATAGTGGATTTAACAATGGGTCACTCAATATTCTCTCTCATGGATGGATTTAGTGGCTAAAACCAGATTAAAATCACACCTGAAGATCAAGATAAAATATCTTTCACATGTGCATGGGGGACATTTTGCTAGAATGTTATGCCCTCTAGTCTTAAAAATGCAGGAGCAACATACCAACGAGCCATGACTACCATATTTCATGATATGATGCATAAATTTCTAGAGGATTATGTGGATGACATAGTTGCAAAATACCATTCAAGGGAAGAACATCTACCTATTCTAGAAAATATATTCACAAGGTTGGAGCAGTTCAAAGTAAGTTTCAATCCAAAGAAATGTGTCTTTGGGGTACAATCAAGAAAATTGCTAGGGTACATAGTTTCGGCTTAAATAATAGAGGTAGACCCCGCAAAAGTAAAATCAATAATGGAAATGGGGGAACCTAGAAATATATGTAAAATGAGATCACTCCAAGGGATAATTCAGGCAATCAGAAGGTTCATATCACAACTAGCAGAAAAGTGCCATTCTTTTACTCAACTCCTTCACAAGGACATAGTATTTAGATGGGATGATAAATGTGAAGAATCATTCACATTACTTAAAAAGTACCTAATGAATCCACCTACTTTGATGCCACCAATAAGAGGAAAGCCCTTGATCTTTTACATTTTAGCAATAAAACATGCTTTAGGGGCACTCCTGGCTCAAGAGGATGAAAATGGAAAAGAAAAAGCTATTTATTACATAAGAAGAACCTTGGTAAAATATGAGTTGAATTACACCTTTATAAAAAGAGCATGTTTGGCAATAGTTTTTTCTTCCCAAAAACTATGACATTATATGTTATCTCATAAAATCAAACTCAACAAAAATTGATCCACTAAAGTACCTCTTAAGCAAAATAGCTCTGACGGGAAGATTGGCCAAATGGGTCATGGTATTGAGTGAGTTTGATATAGAGTATGTAGATAAAAAGGAAATCAAAGGCCAAGTGATAGCAGACCAACTAGTAGATGCACCGTTAGAAGATGAACATCCTATTCAGGTAGAATTTCCAGATTATGAGATAATCAATGTTGAAGCAAAAATATGGAAATTATATTTTGATGGCTCTTATACCCAACATGGATCAGGAGCAAGAATATTATTGATTACTCCTAAAGGATCAACAATCCCTAAATCATACAAGCTACTATTTCCATGTACAAACAATATAGCCGAGTATGAGGCACTAGTCATTGGCATCAAACTGGCCTTAGAATGGAAGGTGATAGAATTGGAGATATATGGAGATTCTCAATTGGTTATTAATCAGATAAATGATGAGTATCAAACCAAAGATGATAAGTTGATACCTTACAAAAACATGATAGAAGATCTCAAGAGATACTTCACATTGATCGCATTTGAGCAAGTTCCAAGAGACAAGAACAAAGTAGTAGACGCCATGGCTACATTGGCTTCACTTCTCCGAATGTCAGACCAAAGCACAAGATATGAATTCTTGGTAGAATAAGTGGGAAAACTAGCATTTGACCCTTCCCATCCCCACACCATTTTCTTATTAGTGGGACATGAATCACCTTGGTATGGACCCATTTATATGTACCTAAAAGACCAAACTTTACCCATGGACCAAACCCAAAACCAAAAGAGAAACTTCATAAGACAAGCCTCCCGTTACACCCTTGTATCTGACACATTGTATCGTAAAAGTCTAGACATAATGATTTTAAGGTGTTTAGAGAAGGATGAATCAATTTTAGCCTTAAAAGAAATCCATGAAGGAATTTGTGGGTCACATTCAAATGGTTTAACCTTAGTGAAGAAACTTCTTAAGATAGGATATCATTGGCCTTCTATGGAGAAAGATGCATGCCACTTTGTGAAGACTTGTCAAAAATGTCAATACCATGGAAACTTGATTCATGTGCCAACTCAAGAACTCCATTCGATGACTATACCTTGGCCCTTTTATCAATGGGGATTTAATAGGTATGATTTACCTGCCTTCATCAAATGGTCATAAGTTCATTATTACTACAACTAAATACTTCACCAAATGGGTAGAAGTTGTACCATTATCCACTACCACGGAAAAGCAAATTTATATGTTCATATTGAACCACATAATTTGTAGGTATGGTTTTCCTCAAGAAATCATAACTAATAATGCTAAACATTTCAAGAATAAAGAATTGAAAGAATTATGTGCAAAATTCCATATGATACACCATTCATCTTCAATATATTACCCGCAAGATAATGGACAAGTAGAGGCCACTGATAAAAATATCTTGAAAATATTGAAGAGGACAGTGGACAATTCAAGTAGAGATTGGAATATTCAAATAAAACCTACTATATGGCCATATAGGACAAGTGTCAGAACATCAACATGAGCTACACCATTCTCATTGGTTTATGGAGCTGAAGTAGTTTTGCCTTTGGAGGTATAAATCCCATCCTTAAGAGTTTCACTACATGGATTGCTAAGTGAAGAGGGCTATAGGGTTGCTAGGTTACAAGAATTGGAGTTTCTAGATGAAAGACAGCAACAAGCCTTTGAACATCTAAAAGTGTATTAGAATCGAATGTCAAGGAATTATAACAAGCACATCAAACCAAGGACATTCTAAATAAGTGATCTAGTGTTGAGAGAAAACCCTAAAAAACAAGCAGAAAGAGAGAAGAAAGGGAAATGGGAAGTAAATTAGTTAGGACCTTTTGTGATTACTTCTTCTTTTGGAAAGGGCACATACAAACTAGCTGATTGTGATGGAGAAGAGCTACAAGAACCCATCAATAGCATACACCTAAAAATATTTTACACATGAAGCAGACAAAAGGGTATAAAGAAAAAGAGTATCAAAAAATCAGATGAGGAAGTATCCTATTTATTTTATATAGTCAAAAGTGATCCTGAAAAAATTGAAAAACATTGAAAAATAGAAAAGAAGATTAAAATTAGAAATGCAGAAAATATCAAAAATAGTGGAAAATTGAGCATGAAGAAATCCAAAAACATTTAGAAATGATCCTCAAAAAGATGTTGTCTTGGTGAAAACCTAGAAAATAGGGGCCTTGATGATTAAAAAAAATGAAAAATAAAAATATACAAAAAAATGAAAAAAGAGAAAAAGTGCCTTGGTGAAAACCTAGAAAATAGGTGCCTTGGTAGCAAAAAAAGAGAAAAGCTTAAAAAGAGAAAAAAAAAGAGCAAACTAGTTCAATCAGTGAAAACCTAGTAAATAGGCACCATTAAAATTCAAGTTAGGTCTCATGCCTAGTTTTCATCCTTGTAGATATTGCATTCGCCAGCATTTGTATATATTGCATAATAAAACCCCAGAATTGCATTTGCAAATACCTAAAGCTTTCATCATACATTTGAAAAGTGTCCAAGTCCAACAACACAATGACATCAAACTGGGGGAAAATCTATCCTAAAGACAAGAAAGATTCATCAAACAAATATCAATTGACACCAATCAATTTATCAAATCACAAGCGAAACACTTAGACAATCAAATCCTAATCCAAACTTCAATTCAACAATGCAAACTTTTGATCCACAATCTCACAATGACCTTACTTTTATCAAGATTAAAATGAATAATCAAATATGAAATGGATGGAACTATACTTGAAATATGGATTTGAAAAACATGGAAATTTTTTTCTAAGTGATTACTTGATTGATGAAATCATGTCTTTCTAAGCAAATTGATGAAGTCTGGGACTAGATAAGCAATGGTGAAAGCATGATATTTTTATTGGTTTCTAAATAAGTGTCTTAAGATCAAGGTTTTAAAATATGTATCATTTGTCTGATGACATGATCATCAAAGAATCATCGAGGACATGTACATATGGAAAACCTGAGATCTATGTTTGTTTACATAATAGGATACCTTGGATATTTTGATGTTCAATATCATAATACCAAAATCCACTTGCAACATTGAATCTAACAAAAGGGATATTCATACTCTCATGGTTGAATCCAATTAGTGACAATTGTACTAGGATTAGGAATGCAATATGGAAGGGAAAAGGTATTCATATCATCATGGTTGAACCGGTGGTGATTGTACCAATTTCAAGTCTCAAAATTGCTCAATGATGAAAATAAGCTCCTAAATTGTGAATAGTGATAGCTAGCTGCATCCATATTAGATTAAATGCATTTAAAGTTGCATGGATTCTTATCTTAAAAACTGATTTGGAAAGAGAAAAAAGGAGGGGGTGGAGTAAACTAAAATTGAAATTTTTGTCAATACCTTATGTGATAGAATGTGTTGGAAATCAAAAAATCAAAATCAAACTCATATTAAGGTGCATTGCATTATATTAATTGCATTATTAAATCACATTTCATTTTAGTTACATTCATCATATAATTTGCAATCATTTTGAGTCATTCTTAAAAGTGCATGCATTTTAAAATTGCATTGCATTAGTTTGCATTCATTATATATTTCATCATTTTAAGTTGCATTTATTACATTGATCACCATAGTTTCATTGCATTATTAAGTTTTTATATCATTGCATTGCATTAAGTTCTTTTTAAAAATTGCATTCACTTCATATCATTAGGTCATTGCATTATTCATTAAGATGCATTCATTCAAGGTTCATTACATTTAAAATTTGAATTACATTAAAAAATATAAGTGTATTGCATCAGGTCATCCAATTTGCATTAAGTCTATTAATTACCATTAATCTCATATCACTAGGTTGTGATTTCATTAATCATTAAAGTAATTTACATCCAGTAAGTTTATTGTGTCTATCTATCATTAAGTACATACATTGATCATTAAATTCATTAAATCATATAAGTGCATTAAAATCCTTTCATTGCATTTACATTTCATTACTCGTCTAGTTCATTACATTGCATTACATCATTCATAAAACATAAATTACATCCAACCACATCATTACATATCATTAAATCATTAAAACATTAAATAGCATCATTAGAAATCATTAAGCATTAAACCATGTAATAAATGCATCCATCTAATGTATGTCATAAATAAGACATCCATTTGCATGGCTAAGCATAACATGTGCATTCATATCATAAACTACATTTGAAAATCATAAAAACAACATATAGAGATAGAGCATATAGACCTGCATATCATAAAGTAAATCTAACACATGATGACATCACATAAAGTAAAACTATCAAAATAATCAAAGTACATGGTATCATCAAAGTATACGAATCAGAGTCCAAAAATATGATAGTATCAATAATATAATGAACATCATCTGATAAAATAATATAATGTATAATGTCTCGATAACATGAATCATAATATACATCAAAAGGCTCATCAGGTAGAATTAACTACTAGCACTACCCCCAGCACCATCTGTGCCTGGACCTGTATCAGGACCTCAGCTCGTGCTAACTTGTAACCCATGCTGACTCATGGAAGCAATAAAGGTCTACATCATGGTGCTCAACTGAGTAATCTGTTGTCTAATCTCTGATACCTCAACTTGTAAAGACTGAACATCAGAGGCCTGCGCTGGTGCCTGTGTAGGAGGTGTGTGTGTGGGGGGAGCCTGAGAGAAAGATTGAGTCTATGAAAAAGATGGAATCTGAGAAGAAGATGGAAGCTGCGAAGAAGAAGGAGGACCCTAAGGAGGAGGAGCCCGAGGTTCCCGTGCCACCTGATCTACCAAAATTTGCACAACCTATGTCCATGTCAGCTACCACTTGAGGAGAAATCAGTCTAAAAACCCGAACTCTATACTGACCCCACCTGCCTAGTCTATCCTGGTGGACTTGATGAATAGCCCAAAAGGGGCCACCTCAAACTCATACCTGACCACCTCTCATCCGCACACCACCTTTGATAAGAGTGGGGGAAATAACCATAGGTATCACAACTCTGCCACCCCACCTAGCCCTTCCTGCTCTTCGACCACGATGACCACCTCTGCCATCGCAACCACCACCATCATCATCATCATCTAACCCCTCATCAATAGTAGGTACATGCTCATCCAAATTTGTAAATCTAGGGAATGGGTTCTATAAGAACCACTGTGCATAATCATCAGTCGTACCTACATCTACAATATGCTCCCTCATATCCTAGGCCAAATGAGGGAGGGCTAGTAACTCAGCTCATTTAGTCCTATAGTCAATTTGGGGACTCCAAAGAGATGGCTCCACCTATAATCGAGCATACAAAGCCAAACCCTATGGCATGCCCTGTGGTCAGCCAAACTATCGAAGAACCCTGAAAAAAGAAGAATCTCTCAATAATCAAGGGTGTCTTCCCTATCATCCATCTAGACATGCACATAAAAGGAAGCTCTGATGTATCCTCAACCAATGGCTTGCATCCTAGATATGACCTCCAAACCACTTGATCGATGTCATCTATGATGTGCCGCTAGTAATCCAGCTTGCCCAAGTGAGCCTAGACAACCATACCCTCGAAGATGAATACAAATGACCATCGGGGATCACGCCGCCACACTGCAATAGGACATATCATGGGGATATGCTCCCAGGTCCAAAGCTATAAGAGGACTACTCCTACAAATAGAGTAGCCCCATGTTGATATACAACATCATGTAACTTGTGATAAAGTTGGGCGAGTACAAATGAGCCCCAATCAAATCTCTAAGGATGCCCAATCATATTCTCCAGGATACAACCCCATCCAATTGCAAATCTGTGACCATGACGATTAGGAACAAGGAATCCACCAACCAGTACTTCAAGTACTACGAGAAGCACATGAAATGAAGATAACTGCAACCAGAGAATACTATCATCATCGATAGTAGGGTCGCCAAATAATTACCTACATACGGTGCCATCATATACCTGGTCATAATAAACTATCTTCCCATGTGTAGGGATCCACAACAGTCTATACACATCCTCAGGGGTGATATTCATCTTACCCATAAGAAAATGAAAAGTGTTATGGTCAGAGTGCCACCTCTCTGGCATACCTATCAGAATGCCTCGATTCACTCAAAATTAAGGTAAGGAGAGTAGGAAATATAAATCGCATCGCCTAATCAGCCCACTCTCCTACCCACTAAGATCGTCGATCATCTCAAATGGAAGAGGGAACAACCCTCAGATGACTAACTTCCTTAGGTGAGCCTGTGTAAGCAAGTTAAAACATATTATAAATCAAAATCATTAAATGTTGAATCATCACAAGTCAATCGACTATCTAAAAATCAAACCACTATTAATTTTCCTAATTCTATTTAGAGAGGACAAAAAATTCATCATCACAATCGACCAACCAATTAGGATTGACAATCAAAATTCAACATCACATGACTAGAATTGACATCACAGAACTTGTCTCAGACATGACTCAACAACCAAGCCAATCGATCAATCGACGAAACCAAACAAGCAGGAAAATTGAGTGTAAAATTCAAAAATTTGTAGAAAAGGGTGTACGCGCTATTTAACTGATTGTACATGCTAAAACACAAATGCACTATTTAAAAGTTTAAATGCTCTACTAAAACTATTGAATGCACAACAAAAATGTGTACGTGCAACAAAATCTTGAACATACTACATGAATCACCTATACGCGCTACTAAAATGTTTAAAAGTGCAATTGGATTTGTACGCACTGTAGGAGAGGCTAAATGCAAAATCTTAACCTAGGGCATGTTTTTGAATATGCAATAGGAAATATTGGATGCACTGAAAAAAATCGTGGATGTGCTAAAAGGAGGGTGTACGCACTGTAGAAATGCTTAAACATGTAGCTAAAATTGAAAAAGAAAAAGAATAGAGTTTTTCTTTAAAAAATTCAATTTTTTTGAATTTAAATGCTTTCAATCAATAAAGGAGGTTGTTAGGGGTACATACCAGAGGTCCATAGTCACTTGGTCACTAGTATCAACGTTTGTGCTTGAATCTATGCTCACGATAGGGGACAACCGTCGTAAGATTCTCAAAGAGGTCAGAGGAGAAAAGACAAAAGGAATGGTGAAAATGACTTTTTGATGCAAGGAGGGACAGTAAGAGCTAGGGCCAAAGGCTCACCTAACTCTCTAGCCACCTTGTAGAGTAATACACAATGGAAACAACAATAACACATAGAACAACACCAAGGAGAGAAGGAAGATAAACACTTATTGATTTATCAAAATTTTAGTATACATGCCCGATTGTGAGGCCTTCCAGGTTACGACCAACAAGATTTATAAAAATCTAGACTTAGCCTCTCACTTCTATCTAACTTCTTCTACCCATTACTGATCATTCCTCTACCTACAACTAAACATCCTTATTTATACTTGCCAAATGACTTACATAAGATTCTAGATCATTACAAAAGAAGGTCAACCATAAAAAAGTCTGTAGACATCCCAATACAAGATTCCAATCATTAAATTCGTGACCCAAATTAAATACATAAGTCATCTCTAACCAAGAATCAAACCATAGGAAAACTCGGTCAAAGAAGAACTGAGCATCAACAAATAACAAGTTCACTCAGCACAGGAAGGAACGCTTGGCCAACACTGAACAACTCAGCACACACAAGATTACTAGACCAACACTAAACAACTAGACACATAGGAACGCTCGACAATTATTGTAGCTCAACAATAACTAGTAGAATGAACAAAAGAGTAGGATAGCAAAGAAACCTAGAATACTCCTGCATCACTTTTTACCCTTATATATAGCCTTTTTAACCTAAAAAGGGGCACTTTTTACCAGAAAATGACACAGGACCCAAATTGAACACCAATTAGCCAAATCAGGGGCACTCGTCATCAGAGCATCACAAATACAATATCGAAAATAAAATTGAAATTAGCACATTTTTAAAAATATTCAATGAAAATGATAAAAAAATGCAAAATTCTTCAATAAAATCAAATTTCATTTCATTTCCGAGGGGGCATATACTTTGATTATTAGGATCATCATTGACAAAATCAAATCAATGGTATAATATTTCAACATAAAATTTTTCACATTTATCAAATGGGGCATCAAAACATCAAATCAAGTCAAACTGGATATCGCATCGAGAATCTATCATCGAAACCAACATCAAGGAATTCAATCAATTGAGACTTCATTAGATCTATCATCAGTATCACCATCACTCATCGAGATCAAAATCAGACATCAATTACTCATGACTTTCCATTAGGACATCGAACATTCTTTGAACCAATGCACTTCACACATCGATTCAAAGAGGGGCATTTGTAATCACATAAAAATGGTCAAGATCAATTCAAGTGAGAAACTAAGGAAAATCAAAGAATTAATTATTGTCATGCCAAAATCTAATAATAATTGAAAATCAAAAGCCAATAAATCAATTTAAATCAATTAAATCAAGATAAATCAATTAATTGTACAATTAATCTAATTAATTGTATAGTTCAATTTAAATCAAATCAACCCATTTAAGGGGTACACATGGCTAAACAAATCAATTAAATTCAATTATTTAATTCCTAATTTCCCTCACCTACCAATAGGAATTAAGAATTGGGCTCACATGGATCAAAATAAAATCAAATCTCAATCACACATAAGGTGAGAGCATCTTGACCACTCATTTTGTCTCTTTGTCCCAAGCTTTGAGGACAAACCATTTAAATTGTCTCTAAAGATGGAACCATGGACTTAACCTTAAATAAACTATGATCAAATTAACTTCACCCCCTATGCTTGCCGAAATCTATAAAAGAAAGACCAAAATCAGGAGAAAAGGATCCACACATCTGAGAATTGCATCAAACATCTTGAGTTTTTAAGCTAGAAAGACAATTTTATCTTAATTTGAGCATAGTTTCTTTGAAATAGACTTGAATTTGTTAATCATTTAGCTTCATTCTCATTTTAAGGTTGTCACTAATGGAGGCTTTCTGAGATCTTACTACTAGCATACTTAAATAGAGAGCCATAGAGTTCTCATTAGCTTTATTTGCATTTAAATAGCTCACTAATTGTGGTATTTAGTTTATTTAGATCATTTAATGCTAATCTAACCCTATGAAGGTACTTTCAATAGTACACAAGAGGTATTTGTAGAATAATAATGTATTACACATCTATCAAACTATCATGGCCTCCCTAGCAACATTTGACATGCATCCATGAGTATGATGTCACACAGTACTTCATCATGGTAACTACCAATCTTGAACTTCACCAAGAATTTCTCATTGACTAGATCTTTGTGGTCATTCTATAACTAGGTAATACGATATGGATGCAAATGTATCTCCCTCTTCAAATTTAATTTTGTGACCATCTCTTCTGACACCATATTATCAATGCTTCCACTATTAATAATCACATTGCAACACTTATCCTCACACTTACACTTGTTGCGGAGTAAACTCTTCCTATGGTTTGGTTCCTTCTCTTCATTTGATAGGGTTCTCTTAACAATGAAGGTTTCTCCCCATTCAACATTTTTAGAGTGCTATGACTGAGCTTATTCATCTACATGTGCAACCTGTGCATGGCCTTCAACCTTTCTATCTTTCATCCCTTGGTATTGTGGACATTCATAGGCTTGATTTCCTTCCTTACCATATTGGAAATAAGCTCCTATAAAGCCACCTCTCCCATATCCTTATCTATTTCTTCCTCTACCTCTTCTTCTTTTTTCTCCATTCTTTTGATTACGGGGGTGATTGAAACTATCATTCCTTTGATTTTGGCTAGTACCCACATCTTCATGTTTCTTCTAGTCCTCATTTTGATTTTCAAAAGATCCTTCACCACTCCTTCCTCCTTGAATTCACCCTCTTTTCTTTCCTTCAAATCTCTTGTTCATCTTCTCTTTCACCCTTCAAGAAAACTGATATGCGTCTTCAATATTGGTCATTCTAACCAGGCTTAGCTCCTCCTGAATACTTGGCCTTAACCTATTAAGGTAATAGATACATTTTTCCTTGTTGGCCTCTACATAGCCTAATTTGATAATCATTTATAAAAATCCTCTATATACTCTTTAAAAAAATTTCTCTCTTATCTTAATCCCTATAGTTTCTTTAGCAAATCCAACTCATAGTCCATTGGAATGAATTGTTTCTTTAGTTTCTCAACCATTCGATCCCACCTAGTGATCTTTCCCTTTCCTCTCCTATTTCTTTCTAGCTAGACCTCCTTCAACCAAATACTGGCACTACCTTCATCTTTTTCTTTGTAAACTTGACTTGATCTGGGTCCTCTAATTCCTCATACTCAAAATATTCCTCCATCTCATTTATCTAGTCAATAAGCTCTTCTAGATTTAGATTTATGGAGTAATAGAAAACCTCAATCCTAGGTCTTTTTTGGTGCAAGAAAACCTATGACTTAAGCTCAAAGTCTTACCCAATTTTTGGCTTGTACTAACCTTGGCTAGGTTAGAGGTAGATGTAGGACTCTATAAGGAATCTAGGGTGTGGGTCTAGGTGGTCTAGGTTAGACCTAATCTAATCTAGAAGTGTTTTTTGTTAAGGCTTAGTTGGGTTGCTACTAAGTCTCTTTTAATCTTGGTATTGAAATTGGAAAAATTGACCTAAAAAGGTTAGGAAAGGGTATAATTTGTTGGCATTAAGTATGTTTTTCATTAGTGACAACACTTATTCAGACTCTATGTGTTTACCAAGCAGACAAGAAAGTGTTTACCGAGCAGACAGGACAGTGTTTATCGAGCAGACAGGATAGTGTTTACCGAGCAGACATGACAGTGTTTATCGAGCAGATAAGATAGTGTTTACCAAGCAGATAGGACAGTGTTTACCGAGTAGACAGAACAATGTTTACCGAGTGATGAAATGAGTAGTGTTTACCAAGTGCCAGCATGGTAAATAGGGAATTCAGTTTCTACCGAGTGACACTATATCTACCGAGTCTCCAGTATATACCGAGTTTGAAACTACAACCGAGTGGTTAGTATGGACCGAGCCTCCACTTCTACCGAGAGCATGATGATGCTGAGTAACATAGTGGATGCCAAGTATCAGAAAGTCACCGAGTTAGTTTGTAGTAACTGAGTAACTATATTTGGGCCGACTCAGTAATATTTGTGTTAAGAGCTGACTTTGTAATTGTTTTGGATTGATATATAAACAATGTTTTGTATCATATCCAAGGTGTGAAGTAGCAAAGCATGAAAAAGAGAGAAAGGCAGAGATAAGTGAATTACAAAGGGCTACAATAGTATAGGAAGCAACAAAGATCTATCCATCACAGAAGGTGATCAGTACATTAGAGAATCTCAATCAGCAAGTACAGTTGCAAGTAAGAGATCTACTATTTCATCCTAACAGGTGAATTAGCTTAAAATCCTTTAACTGGGTAGACTTAATAGTCTTTGTAAAATCTCTTAACCGAGTGCATACTTTATTGTATGTTTGTAAATCCTCTAACAAGGTGGACCTAGCAGTCCTATTGCTCCTAATAGGGCAGATCATCAGAAGTGATCATTGTAAGCCCTAACCGGCAAACTTTATATTGTAGTATTGAAGTTTTGTGGGTATCATCCCCACCCCAGTTTTACTTTCTACTTGGAAGGTTTCTGGGTCACCAAATCTCTGTGCTCAAAGTGTTATGAATGTTTTATTCTTTCTGTTACTCATACATGTAGTCAGATTATCAATCTAATGTTATTTGCAATATGGTTAAGATCTGTATTTGTTAAAAGTTTTGAAGTTACTGATTCACCCCTCCCCTCTTAGTAACTTGGGTAGTCTTGAATATTTCCAACAATTGGTATCAGAGCATTGTGGTTCTTAGGATAAAGTTTGATAGCTTGAGAAAAGATTCAAGACAATGGAGATATTTAGACTTAACAAAGTAATTGAGAATGAAAAGCTAGATCTGGAAATGGCCATAACTCAACTCAAGGAAGCAAGAGAGCATCTTTCCCTATCCCTAAAAAGAAGGAAGGAACTTGCAAATCAAATTAATGACCACCAGTATGTTGAATAAAAGATTGAAGAGTTTTTCCCTTCAAGTAGCTCAGATGAAGCAAACAATGCAATCAAAGAACTTCTAGAAAAGAGTGGATCTCTGCAAGAAGAGATAAGAAAATTGAAAAGAGAACAGGAAATTCAGTCAACAAGATTTTGTGAAATCTTGGAACAAGGAAACAAGATGAAAGATGAAATAGATGGAAAGAACAATGAAATCCAGAATCAAACCCTTCAACTAGAAAACCTTATTGATCAAGTCTCCAATGCAAATGAATAAATCTTGACTCTGAGATCAGAAAATGAAAATATAAGAGAGGAGCTGAGATCTAAAAAGCAAATCAATTTAAGATTGATGAGTGACTTAGACACTGAAAGGAAAATCAATGAGAGAATGTTGAAATCTCAAGAAGATATAAATCAGGTGTATGAATGAAACCTTCATAGGCAAAAAGGAAAAGCAGGACTTGGATACAAAGAGGAAGGTGAATCCTCCAAACAAGGTACTCAAAAGAATCAAAAACCCACTTGTAATCATTGTGGCAAAATTGGTCATACTTAAAACAAATGTTGGAGCAATGGAAAAGCACAATTGAATGGAAAATGCTACAATTGCAATCAGCATGGTCATAAAGCAAATGAATGCAAGGATAAACCAAGATTTAAAGGCAAATGTCAAAAATGTAGCAAGCAAGGTCACAAGGCATTAGAATGCAGAACTAAAACACCCAATCCAACAAAACAAATTATGAAAGCAATGTTTGGTTGGGATTACAACACTTGGTGTAGATGTCATTACTGTGGAGAATATGGGCACATTGGCATGAATTGTGTAAGACATCACTTGAGAAAAAGGGATACTACCATAAGATGTTATAAATGCACTAAGCTTGGTCACATAGCTAAAAACTGCATGAATTTAGGCAAAGTTGAAGATGAAAAGAAAGCAAAAGCAAATAGCATCAGGAAGTAGATGAGACAACAGTGGATTCCTAAACCTACTGAGCAAACCAGTCCAAGTAATGAAGTCACTCATGAAGTGAGTGGCTCTATCAACTCTAACTAAGTCTCCAAGAAAGCACTGGAACTGTATCTTCATAGACATATTCCAAACGGTTCCTGAACTGAAAGGAAGAAAGATCCAAATTAGTATGCAAGATGCAGCAGGATCACAAGAAGGTCGGTATCAGTTACCATTGAGCAAGGTCGGGAGTAACCTAATTTCATTTGGTTATCGAGTAAGGTCGGAGCAGTATGAATTCATATGTTCTCCGAGTTGCAGAATCTTCACCGAGCATTTAATGCATAGTGGATGAAAGTCTGTCGAATTCAATTCCCTAATTCCTACAGAGCATTAATGACAAAATTTTAACAAAAAGCATGAAATCGAGTTCATTCTTCACCACGAATATTAGCATATTGAGCAGAGAAATTTCTAGTGCGATCAAATGATTCGAAGCAAAATTTTGCAGCAGAAATTTCTTCGAAGAATTTTTCTTTTTCTACCTAGCTACCATGGCATCATCCAGCACCAAAGTAAAGAAAGGTTCAAAAATGTTAGTTCAAGGAGAATGGAAAGCGCCAGATTTCAAACTCGTGCCCGTGATTGCAGAAACCCTAGATCTGAGTGGAGCTCAATCTCAAATTCCTCCAAAGGTACTTCTTGTAAACGACATTTGCAGTCATTTTAAAGGTACAATTCAAGAGCTTGGAACCCTAGAGATAGATGTTGTTCATGATGAACTATGTGTTGATGGTGTTCTCAAACCGGAACATAAACATTTGGAAGATAAGGGTTTGACACATATCACCCACTTGCCTCAGAGTTTCCAGATAAAATGGATTAGATATATCCTAAGCCGAGTGCACGAAGGTAAAATTTTGCTTGAGCAACTAGTGGAAATAACAAAGAAGATGATTCACCGAATCACTGGTCTTCCCATGCTTGCCAAGGCTAAATCTACAAAAACCCTAGGTCGGGTAGAGCTGGAAAAGAAAACCCTAGCCGAATGGGATGGTAGAGGTATGAGAATAAATAGTATTACCGAAGTAGAACTAAAATTTGGCACATATGTCATAGCTCACAAGATATACAGTTCAAGTCGGTAGAATAGTGTTCCGTGTGAAGCAGTTGACCTAGCTTATAAAATTGTGAAGAACAATCTATCATTTGACCTAGCAGATTTATTGTTGAAACAGTTCAACAAGAATATGGAGAGCATTCAAACCTCAAAGAACAATCCATGTAAGTTTGGCTCGCTGTTGGTTTGTTTATTTTTCTATGCTCAAAATTTTTTCCCATCAAAAGGCACGGTAAAATGGAGAAAGGATGTGCCTATTATTTATCAGATAAATGAGTATATTGTAGAAATGGGTGAAAATTTTGTAAGCATAATGGATAACTTTTTTGAATCTTTTAAAGAAAAGATGAATAACAGATTCTGGATTCCACTAAAGCTAGTGGAAGATTATAAAGATGATGTTTGTTTCATGGTTGATTATGATAGAGTATACATTCAGGTAGTAAGGCCTAGGATTGTATGGGTGAAACCTCTTCCTTATGAGGTAAACATTGATGAAACAAAGTATATAATTGAAGCCCTAGTAAATCAACCTGTTGATCCAAAGGCTCCATACTTTGGAACATATGATGAAGCTAAAATAAGAATTGAGCTAAGCATAAAACTTCCATAGGTGGTTAACAAAGGCAGAAAGAGGATGGCCAAGATGCAATCTAGCACACCTCTAATGTTAACCGAGGGCATAGGAGAGGATATTATAGAAGAAGAAGAAAAGGATGAGAGTAAAGAAGAAAAGGATGAGAGTAAAGAAGAACTAGTGCCTGTAAAGAAGAAAGGAAAGGTAACTATCACCAAGGAACCCAAGCAATCCACTACAGTATTCACAAGGAAAAGATCAAGGGGCAAGGAAGGTAAAGTCAATGATGATATAATACTCAAAAGGCCTCCTCCCTCATTTGAACAAAAGATTAAGGATTTGAGAGAAGGATCTGGAATTGCAAATTTCAAATCTCTCAAATATGAAACAAGGTCACAGGCAGAGCAGTAGGAAATTGAAGATGCTGTTATTGAGAAAATGGGAAAATGGAAGTAGTCACCTAAGGATATGGCTTCTCAAATCCCAAGAGTTTTATTAAACCAAGTCAAGATGAGATGGTCCAATGCAAGGCAAACTGTCAAGGACATATATGCTCAAACCTTAAGATAGTTGATGCCAAGTTTGAAAAATGCTGAAATAAGTAAGGCATTGATAGAAAATGAGTGCAAGATAACACTAAAATTTAACAGTTGTTTGATTTTGATCAAGGATATAGAGTCAGTTGTGAAGAGTGCAAATTTTACTTGGAAAAACATCTATCATCTTCACAAATCGAGTACTGAAACTGTGATAATTAAAGATATTGAAGATGACAATGATGATGAAGAAGAAGAAGCAGTTCAGATTGATAATGTTGAGATAGAAGAAGCCACCGAGGAAGCTAAGAAGAATGTTGAGGAAGATGATCTAGTTTGGATAGCTGCAGAGGTGATTGCCTCACTTCCTCACTCTCCAGTAAAAATTGCTACATCTAGCCCGGAGAAAACTTCAAGTGTGATTATGACAACTCCCTCAGATACATCAAATATCCAATCATCACTAGCATAGCTCAATGTATCAATGACAGAAATGGTGACCACTTCATCTATTGAGCTTCAGCCTCCTTCCACCGAGTTGCAGTCTTCAGTACCTTCTTCAATTTTGAGTTTTTCAGCAGTAAGTACTTCAGATTCTACAGTTGTAAATACTTCAGTTTTTTATTTATCAAGTATTCCAGTTAGCATCCCATCAGTCAAAAGTTTATCAGTTTTCACTACAAGTCCTATTGTGTCTACAATAATTTCTACTACAAAGGCAATAAGTATAAAGACTCAACCAAGTACAAATTTTTTGAGTAAGAGTGTAGTAGAAGATATAGATTTAGATGAGGAGATAGAAATTCCCCCATTAGATTTTGCAAACCTCATAGTAGACCAAATGCAAACAGTTGGTGAACTCCTCCAGAAGAAAGCGAAGCAGAAGAAACTAAAAGAAGAAAGAGATAAGGCATATAAGATCATTGAGGATGCCAAGAACATTTTGGCAGAAACAATAGGTGTTGAAGTTGATTCCTCTCAACACATTTTGTTGCAGTTGGCAGAGGTAGTAAACAAGTTCAATGAGGATTCCTCTAGATCAGATAAGTTTCTTGAGAAGGCTGAGAAGAAGTTTGAAAATAAAGTGCTTGAGCACATTGCTCAGCAAGTAGCTATCAATCAGGCAAGGTTATCTTCAGTTTTGACTAGCATTGAGTCCTCCTATTCCAAGGTAACATCATTTTTTGTCAAAGTATGTAATGTTGCCGAGTTTTCAAAGGAGATTAAAGACAAAATAAATAAGATTGATGAGGATCTGAAGATCAGTGCACAGAAGTTGCAACTTGAACCTAGTTCAAGCTCTGCACATCATATGACAGTCAGATTCCTATCTGATAAGCGGTTAGAGTTATTGAAAGAAGATGCAAGGATCAGATCAAAATTAATAGATATTCAGAACATGATCCTTCCCATCATGGATACAATGCAGAAGCATATTGCATACTCAAAAACATTGATCCATGACAATCAGTTTTCAATT
This sequence comes from Chamaecyparis obtusa, assembly GCA_027943335.1. Classification (NCBI taxonomy): domain Eukaryota; kingdom Viridiplantae; phylum Streptophyta; class Pinopsida; order Cupressales; family Cupressaceae; genus Chamaecyparis; species Chamaecyparis obtusa. Next base: position 771,984 of record BSBK01001180.1, on the reverse strand, counting down.
GCAGATCACATGATTGAACTCTCTGCAGAAGTCCAAGTTGCACTCCATAGATGCAAGATTTTGTAAGAGAATTGGGATAGAACTCTAACACTAATTGGAAAGGTGCATTCTGATTTTCTCTCACATTTTGGTATCTCCGTGTAAAATATTTGTATATACACCTTTGGCATTATTTTCAAAAAGGGGGAGAAAGTATATGAGAGAAATAGGAAATATGAGTATGAGGTGAAATAAGATATTTGTATATATATTGTATAAGGGAGACATGACATGTATATACAATAGTATGACAAAGATAAATTTTTGAAAAATCAAAACTAGTATCAGCATGATTGTGTATATAAGTTTTGGGCAATAAGTGTTTTGTCACTAATGCCAAAGGGGGAGATTGTTGGCATTAAGTATGTTTGTCATTAGTGACAACACTTATTTAGACTCTATGTGTTTACCAAGCAGACATGACAGTGTTTACTGAGCAGACAAGACAGTGTTTACCGAGCAGACAGGACAGTGTTTACCGAGCAAATAGGACAGTGTTTACCAAGCAGACAAGACAGTGTTTACCGAGCAGACATAATAGTGTTTACTGAATGATGAAATGAGTAGTGTTTACCAAGTGCCAGCATGGTAAATAGGGAATTCAGTTTCTACTGAGTGACACTATATCTATCGAGTCTCCAGTATATACCGAGTTTGAAACTACAACCGAGTGGTTAGTATGGACCGAGCCTCCACTTTTACTAAGAGCATGACGATGCCGAGTAACATAGTGGATGTTGAGTATCAGAAAGTCACTGAGTTAGTTTGCAGTAATCGAGTAACTATATTTGGGCCGACTCAGTAATATTTGTGTTAAGAGCTGACTTTGTAATTATTTTGTAATTGTTTTGGATTGATATATAAACAATGTTTTGTATCATATCCAAGGTGTGAAGTAGCAAAGCATGAAAAAGAGAGAAAGGCAGAGATAAGAAAATTACAAAGGGCTACAATAGTATAGGAAGCAACAAAGATCTATCCATCACAGAAGGTGATTAGTACATTAGAGAATCTCAATCAGCAAGTACAGTTGCAAGTAAGAGATCTACTGTTTCATCCTAACAGGTGAATCAGCTTAAAATCCTTTAACTGAGTAGACTTAACAGTCTTTGTAAAATCTCTTAACCGAGTGCATACTTTATTATATGTTTGTAAATCCTCTAACAAGGTGGGCCTAGCAGTCCTTATTGTTCCTAACAGGGCTGATCATCAGAAGTGATCATTATAAGCCTTAACCGGCAAACTTTATACTGCAGTATTGAAGTTTTGTGGGTATCATCCCCACCCCAGTTTTACTTTCTACTTGGAAGGTTTCTGGGTCACCAAATCTCTGTGTTCAAAGTGTTATGAATGTTTTATTCTTTCTGTTACTCATACATGCAGTCACATTATCAATCTAATGTTATTTGAAATATGGTTAAGATCTGTATTTGTTAAAAGTTTTGAAGTTACTGATTCACCCCTCCCCTCTCAGTAACCTGGGTAGTCTTGAATATTTCCAACAATAATTGAGCCTAAAATGGATTCTATGATGTTAATATATCATTTCATTAGGTTTGGAATGCATTTGGGTGGGTTTGAGACAAAATTGGAAAAAATGTCAAAATGTTGTCATGACAACATTTGCAATTTTGCAAAATTGCATGACAACATTGTCCTAACCAAGAAAGGGAAGAAGTATTAGGGAATGGTCAGTGTCTCAACCACTTTCCCATGTGAGGAGGGTTTATATAATCCCTATGGAGCCCAAATCCCAAGGTTGGAAGAATTTTACAAGTTTTTGAGTTATTTTACTTACATTGTATTTTTCTGGTTTACTTGCATAGTCAGAGAAAATCTTAATAAAATTTGGTGTGGAATGGATTGAATCCAATATCTTGTGGTGTATTATAGTAATAGAGTCTATTTAATTTCATTTTATAGAGGATATAATTTCTTGTATTTATTTTTACTTAGTTTTGTAAATCTTTTGTGTGCTTGCTAGTCACTGGTCTGTCCAGGACTTAGTTGTGCCAAAATGGCTCCCTAATGAAACCCTATCATGAAATCATCATAGGACTTTGGGTAATGTTAGGGGAACCTATTTAAAATGTAAATATGTTTGGAGGAGGCCTACAAGTTCCAGATGCTATTTTTACAAGCAAGCCCTAGGCAAGTCCAGTGAATCCCGACTAGGAGCTTTCATTTGAAACAATGTGTTTGATTACAGGAGTTCGATTTAGGAGTGGGATCTAAGTGGGTTGGAGGATTATTTAGACCAATAAAAAGACCCTTGAAAAGGATTGGAACTTTATCAATCCAAATGATGGCATTTTGAAGCCTAGAAACAATGATTGGTTAATGGAGTCCTATTAGCCCTAAAAGCCCTTGAATATAGGAAGGACATGTACGGTCAATTTGGAGAAGGGAGACCTAGTGAATTTTAAATAAATTTGAAAAAGGGTGTTTGGAACTTATATTTTTTCAGTAGTTTGTTTAATGACATTTTCCAAGAATAGCCAAAAACTAGCCAGAGAGACCTAATTGAGGGCTAATAGGTCTAATAGGCAATTTGAAGCAAGAACTTGAGATCAATAGAAAAGATCTTGATACCCCAAGCCAAAGGGATCAAGAGAGAGTTATAAATAGTGACAAAAGGCATTTGAACCCTTGAAAACACATATCCATGACAAATGACAATAAGGAGCCATAGGAAGGAAGCTAATGGAGATAGGAAGTTAGTTACTAAGTAAAGATAGATACCCTAGTAAAGCACTAGAGTTTGTAACATTGAGGGGAGACATGGAGGAAGTCCTAAAATATATTAGAGGGGACTTGGAGGATCCTAGGAGTTAAGGTTGGGATCTTGAAAGGATTAGGAACTCAAGGAGTCCTAATCAAGCAAGTGCAAGCAAGCTAGGTGAGTATCTATCAGATTGGTATCAAAGCCTATAAGATTAGGCTTGTGGGTGGATGTTCCAACCAAAGGAGTCAGTTGGAGAGTAAAAAATGGTGACTAATGTAGAGTTAGCCAAGAAGGTGGATGAGAAAGAAGAGGAGGAAAAATTTCTCAGAGAGATACTAACTCAATTGGAGTAGAAACTAGATGAGGTAGAGGAAAAGACTAAAGGAGTAAAAGGTAAGGTGGAAGGAAAGAATAAGGGAGTGGACTTAGATGATGAGGTCCCTGAACTAGACCCTGTCATTATGGAAGAACCATTCCTTAAAGAATTGAAATCTCTAAGTGGGAAATCTTTAGAGGGGGTACCTATATTCAGTGGAAAAATGGAACCAAAGGTGGTGATGGATTGGATTGAGGGGCTTGAAAATAACTTTGAGTGTGATGGCATAAGTGAAGCCCAAAAGGTGAAAGTGGAAAAATCAAGACTTAGGGGATCTTCCCTCACTTGGTAGAATTTCATTCAAGATAAGAGGGAAAAAGAAGGAGAATCCTATTGCCATATGGAAGGCTATGGTGGAAAAGGTTAGAGAAGCATATGTACTAGAGGATTATGAAATTGAATTACATAAGAGAAAAAAGAGCCTTAGACAAAAAGAGCTAGATGTCAACTCTTATACAAAGGAGTTCCAAAGATTGTGCATGAGGTCTAGAGTGGCCGAAGATGAGAGTGTGAAGGTAGCCAGGTATTTAAATGGCTTGAGGTGGAATACTCAAGATGAGCTTAGTCTCTTGAATCCTACCACTGTGCATAGATGTCATCAATTAGCTATCAAAGTGGAAGAAAAACTAAAGAAGAAGCAAGATTCAAGAAACAATAAAGGAAGAGGAAGAGGAAGAGATGGCAAAGGCCATAGAGGAGGTTTTAGAGGTAGGAGTACAGAACCAAAGACCCAAGGTGAGACAAATTTGACATAGAAACATGAAGGTAGCTCAAATAGAGGATGTTATAAAAAAGGTAGAGGTTCAAATAGAAGTGGAAGAGGAAGGACTAGTGGTCAAGGAAGAGGATCATAATTTGCCTCCATGAAATGCTATCACTGTAACTAGTTAGGACATCCAGCTTATAAATGTCCAGAGAAGGGGTCTACATCACAAGGAAATGAAAGAAGGGTAAGTTATGTCCAAGAAGAGACATCTAGTAAAAAACATGCAAAGGTACCCTTAGATTCAGAAGAGGGAGAAAATTTAATGACTAGAAGAACACTTATTAAAGAACCTACCCGAGAAGAGCCTAGTCAAAGGATAGCATTGTTTAGGATAAAGTGAAAAATCTTGTAGAAAGTTTGCAAAGTCATCATTGAATTAGGGTCAACTAACAATATTGTGTTAGAGGAAGAAGTTAATAAGCTCAAATTGTAAAGGATTCCTCACAACAATCCTTATAGAGTCACTTGGTTTAAAAAGGGGAAGCATGTACTAGTTAATGAGCAATCATGGGTAGATTTCACCATTGGGAGGTACAAGGATAGAGTGTTATGTGATGTCTTTCCAATGGATACATGTCATATCCTATTGGGATGGCCTTGTAAATTTGATAGGAAAGACATGCATGATGGAGCTAAGAATTCCTATTCATTCAAGAAGGATGAAGTTACATTCAAAATACAATCCTTATTAGAAGAAGGTGAAGCAAGGTCAATAGGGACCAATGTTCTTTTGGTAAGTAAGAAATAATTCTTAGAGACTCTAGAAGAAGGTGAAGGAGTAGGGTTTTCACTAGTCTTGAAGCCCAAGGAAGGTAAGATAGAGAAGAAGATAGAGTTTCCTATGGAGGTTCAAGAAATGTTGAAACAATTCCAAGATATAGTAAGTGATGGACAACTAGCTACCCTACCCCCTAGGAGAGACATTAGCCATCAAATTAATTTTATCCTAGGAGCTACACTTCCCAATAAAGATGCTTATAAAATGACTTCACAATAGAATGAGGAGATTTCCAAGAAAATCCAAGAACTCGTAGACCAAGCACTGATTAGGATAAGTATTAGCCCATGTGTTGTTCCTACTATCTTTGCTCCTAAGAAAGGTGGTACTTGGAGGTTATGCACTGACTCTAGGATCATCAATAGAATTACCATTAGGTATAGATTCCCCATTCCAAGAATAGAAGATCTAATGGACTATTTAGGGGAAGCCAAGTACTTCACCAAGATTGACCTTAAGAGTGGGTATCATCAAATTAGAATCAAGGAAGGGGATGACTGGAAGACCACCTTCAAAACCACTAAGGGATTATATGAATGGCTTGTCATGCCATTTGGGCTATCTAATGACCCTAGCAGCTTTATGAGGTTGATGAATGAAGTGTTGAAGGAATTCATTGGTAAGTTTGTGGTAGTATACCTAGATGATATCTTGATTTATAGCAAGACTAGAGAAGAACATCTTAAGAATTTACAAGTTGTATTTAAGAAGTTGCATGAAGAAAAGATAATGACAAACTTGGAAAAGTGTGAGTTTATGAAAGAGGAACTAGTGTACCTTGGTTTTGTGTTGTCACATGAGAATTTTAAGATGGACCCAAGAAAGGTGGAGGCAATCATAAATTGGCCTACTCCTAAGACTGCTACAAAGGTGAGAAGTTTTCATGACCTGGCTCAATATTATAGAAAGTTCATTAAGCGATTCAGTGCTATATGTGCACCAATGTTAAACACCATAAAGGGTGGTATGAAAACCAAGTTCCAATGGAATGACTAAGAAGATCATGGTTTTGAGATCTTGAAGGAGAAGATAGCTACTCAACCCATCTTAGTTCTCCCTATTTTTTAGAAACTCTTCACTGTTGAGTGTGATGCTAGCAACATTGCTATAGGGGCTATCTTAAGCCATGAGGGAAGAACAATTGCTTTATATAGTGAGAAGCTCAGTGATGCAAAGAGGAAGTACTCTTCCTATGAATTAGAGTTATATGCTCTAGTCCAAGCCTTAATGAAGTGAAGACACTATCTCCTTTTTAAGGAATTTTTGGTCTATACAGACAACCAAGCCCTTATTTTTCTAAATTCACAAGATAAACTTAGTCATAAACATATGAAATGGGTGGAGTATATGCAAGCATATACATTCACCATCAAACACAAGAATGGGCAACAAAACAAGGTTGCTAATGCACTAAGCAGAAGACTCTTAATAGTACACAAGGTTCAATTAAAAAGCATAGGAATTGACATCTTCAAGGACCTATAGTTAGAGGATGGAGACTTTGCAGAGGCCTACAAGGTATGTAAAGAACACCAAAGTCATTTTCATGGTGAGTTCTCTGATTACACTTTTCAAAATAAACTGTTGTTTAGGGGGGATAGCTTTGTGTTCCTAGAGGGCCAATGAGGGAAAATTTGATTCAAGAAAAGCATAATGGAGCCCTTAGTGGACATTTTGGAGTCAATAAGACTCAAGAGTTAGTTCAAAGGTACTATTATTGGCCTAGAATGAACCAAGATATCAAGAGGTAATGAGAGTGTTGTATTGTTTTCTAAAAAGCCAAGGGCACATCCTCCAATGTTGGTCTCTATCAACCTCTCCACATTCCTAATAGACCATGGGAGTGTCTCGGTATAGATTTTGTGGTTGTGTTACCCAAGACAAAATAGGGGTATGATATCATCTATGTCATAGTGGATAGATTTGGTAAGATGGAACATTTTGTACCTTGTAAGACCATCCATGATGCTACTCGGATTACTTAATTATTTTTCAAGGAAGTTGTGCAGATTCATGGATTAGCCCTTAGTATAGTATCAGATAGATACTCAAAATTTATTAGTCATTTTTGGAAGACACTATGGCACAAGCTTGGCACCAATCTATCCTTTGGGTATACATACCATCCTCAAACTAATGGTCAGGCTAAGGTAGTTAATACAAGCCTAGGTAACCTTCTAAGTTGCCTCACTAAGGAATATGGTCAAACTTGGGACCAAATCTTAGCACAAGTTGAATATGGATACAATGACACAGTCAACATGACCACTGAAAGAAGCCCATTTGAAGTAGTCTATGGAATACACCCAAGGGGTATTCTTTAGCTCAAAGAGTTGGGTGAAGGAACTTAAAGGAGTGGGTATGCTGGAGACTTTTCCCTTTTAATGAAATAAGTTCATGATTTAGTTAAGAAGTCCCTAATGGAGAACACTACAAAAAATTAAAAATAAGGTTGATGAGAAGAAGAAAGATCTTCCATTCCAAGTAGGCTATCTTGTGATGGTGCACTTGAACAAGGTAAGGTTATAGAAGGCAATACCCAACAAGTTTCAAATGAGAAGGTTGGGACCTTGTGTCATTCTAGCTAAGTATGGAAATAATGCCTACAAAGTGGAGCTTCTTGAAAATATAGGACTATCTCCTATATTCAATGTAGTAGACCTAGTACTCTACAAGGGTCTAGTTCCCAATGTAGATAAAAGTCTCATAGAGGTGATCAGTGAATTAGGAGAACTTCAGTTACCCTCTACACCAAGGCCTAAGGCCAAGAAGGTATTGAGTTCGAGAGTAAGGAAAAAGACCAAGCACAAGACCTATTGGGAGCATTTAATCAAATGGAAAGGAAAAGAAGATGCAGAGGCTACATGGGTCTAGTAGACCAAGTTTTAGAAGTTAGGAATTTATCCTAACTTGGTCATTTCAGTGGTAACTTAAGTTCTTTTTGTTTGGGAGAATGGTGCAGGAGCACTTAAGACTTAAGCTCAAAGTCTTACCCAATTTTTGGCTTGTACTACCATTTTCTAGGTCAAAGGTAGATTTAGGACTCTATAAGGAATCTAGGGTGTGGTTCTAGGTGGTCTAGGTTAGACCTAATCTAATCTAGAAGTGTTTTTGGTTAAGGCTTAGTTGGGTTGCTACTAAGTCTCTTTTAGTCTTGGTATTGAAATTGGGAAAAATGACCTAAATAGGTTAGGAAAGGGTATAATTGAGCCTAAAATGTCTTATATGATGTTAATATATCATTTCATTAGGTTTGGAATGCATTTGGTTTGGTATGAGACAAAATTGCAAAAAATGTCAAAATGTTGTCATGACAACATTTGCAATTTTGCATGACAACATTGTCCTAACCAAGACAAGGAAGAAGTATTAGGGCTTGGTTAGTGTCTCAACCACTTGACCATGTGAGGAGGGGTTATATAGGCCCTATGGATCCCAAATCCTGAGGTTGGAATAATTTTACAAGTTTTTGAGTTATTTTACTTACACTATATTTTCTGGTTTACTTGCACAGTCAGAGCAAATCTTAATAAGATTTGGCGTGGAATGGATTGAATCCAATATCTTGTGGTGGATAATAGTAATAGAGTATATTTAATTTCATTTTGTAGAGGATATAATTTCTTGTATTTATTTTTACTTAGTTTTGTAAATCTTTTGTGTTCTTGCCAGTCACTGGCTTGTCTAGGACTTAGTTGTGCCAAAATGGCTCCCACATGAAACCCTATCATGAAATCATCATGGAACTTTGGGAAATGTTAGGGGAACCTATTTAAAATGTAAATATGTTTTGAGGAGGCCTGGAAGTTCCAGATGCTATTTTTACAAGCAAGCCCTAGGCAAGTCCAGTGAAGCCCGACTAGGAGCTTGCATTTGAAACCGTGTGTTTGATTGTAGGAGTTCGATTTAGGAGTGGGATCTAAGTGGGTTGGAGGAGTATTTGGACCAATAAAAATACCCTTGAAAGGGATTGGAACTTTATTAATCCAAATGATGGCATTTTGAAGCCTAGAAACAATGACTGGTTAATGGAGTCCTATTAGCCCTAAAAGCCCTTGAATATAGGAAGGACATGTACGGTCACTTTGGAGAAGGGAGACCTAGCGAATTTGAAATAACTATGAAAAAGGGTGTTTTGAACTTAGATTTTTTTAGTGGTTTGTTTAGTGACATTTTCCAAGAATAGCCAAAAACCAGCTATAGAGACCTAATTGAGGGCTAATATCTAATAGGCAATTTGAAGCAAGAACTTGAGATCGATAGAAAATATCTTGATACCCCAAGACAAAGGGATCAAGAGAGAGTTATAAATAGTGATAGAAGGCATTTGAACCCATAAAAACACATATCCACATGAAAAATGATAATAAGGAGCCATTGGAAGGAATCTAATGGAGATAGGAAGTTGGTTAGAAAGTAAAGATAGATACCCTAGTGAAGCACTAGAGTTTGTCACCTTGAGGGGAGACATGGAGGAAGTCATAAAATATATTAGAGGGGAATTTTAGGATCCCAAGAGTTAAGGTTAGGATCTTGAAAGGATTAGGAACTCAAGGAGTCCTAATCAAGCAAGTGCAAGCAAGCTAGGTGAGTATCTATCATTTTTCCTATCTTTGAAATGGACCTTAACATCCACACTTGATTTTGATCTTCATCTTCTCCTTCATTCTTATATGGATCTTCAATATCTTCTTCCTCTTCACCTTCTTACCTTCTACCTTGGTTGAACCCTCTTCTCAACTCCTCCTGGAATGCATTGATCTATCTCTAGAGGGCTCTAAAACCCTCATCTCCTAGAGAATTTCTTTTATTAGTATTTCTACAACCATGCACACCATGAATCATTCTTGGAGGCACCTTAACCTTGATTGAACAACCATAAGACTTGGTGAAAATTTCCTCACAATCGACACTCTGTGTACACACTAAGGAACAACCTGCTCTGATACCACTTGATGAGGGTAGAAAACCCGCAACATAGAAGGAAACAATAAAAAAGAACAAAGTAACCTTATCTATTTTCTAATTAACATAAATCTGATTACAATGAGATTACAAAAAAATAGAAAAAACTACATGTCAACTAGCTATAATAGTTTACATAGAGTTCTTGACCTACCCTCTCCTACAATCCCACTATCTTGTTCCCAAATATTGCCTTCCAACCTTGAAGATGGGCCCCAAAACAGCTTAATTTTTTAAAATTTAGAGATAAATTTTGAAATTTGGTGGTTGGGTGCCAAATCAGAGAACTTAAAATTCAAATTTGAGCCCAATTAAAAAATAGGGCAATTCTTGAAAAATAAGCCAACTTTTAGGAGACATAACTTTTGATGTGGGTGTCCAATTGACGTATAGTTTAAAGTGTCAGAAATCTCTTTGAGTGAGCTATAGACCCGTGGATTGGCTATTCCTATCCTCCCCATTTTTTAGGCCCTGTAGGACCGTTTAGTGCCTCAAGCCTAACTATGAAGATTTTTTGACAAGTTTTTGAAAACTTAAAACCTTAAAAACTTTCAAACATTGCATGATTTTGACCTAAATCTTTCACCAAAGTGCTTAATTTTTCATTTTTAAGCTTCCCTAAATTTCTTGTCCCTATTTAACTTAAAATTAAAACTTACTATAAATAGTAGGTTGACCCAAAAATGCAGTAGTGGAAATCTGAGAGTTGGAATCTCTAATTCACTCAAAGGTTTGTCTAGAAATGTAAAAACATCAAATATAAACTATTAGAAAAGAGATTTTTTTGGGTGATGCAGGATTGTCTTGGCACCGCTAGATGCTCCTACATCATGAATTCACTTGGTTTCATAGGTCTGAGTGTGCTTATATTCCTAATGTTATTGACATGAGATAACACATTGGTGACCTATGTTAGCCAACCGTAGCCATCATTCCTAATTTTGTAATGGTATCTCTATGTTGCATGTGTTTACACCTCCAATTACCATGTAGGTAATGATTGATTACCCTCATGCATAATTGTGAAAGACCTATAACAAGTGTTTGTGCATAGTTGGTTATTTGTGAATTGTTGCTATTATGTTTCTTATACTAATAATATTTAAATAATATAGTGACAATCAAATATTAAATTTAAGTGTGTCTTATGTGTGCTTGATTTTATGAGGATTGGATGATTTACTATTTGGGGGACTCTTGGAGTTATTTTAATAATTTGTATTTGAGTGGGTTTTATTCTTGTTTTATTGGATTTTCAAATAGTGACTTTTAATTGGCAATGATAGTTCATTTTTAGACACTTACTATATTTTTTCTCTCATCTAAAAAAACCCTACATGTGAAATTTTGAATGGAGATTTTGGGAGATGGCTTGGGAAGGTTTTTGTGGGTATTGGCTTAAGGGATTTATGTTGATGGATTCTAATCGCTGTTTGCATTTTTCTCCCTCTCAATGACTATGTAGATTTCTTTTCAAATTTGAATTTTTCACCCAATTTGAGGTATGGATATTGATTTATCTTTGTAATCATGGGTAATTTGGTATTTGTCGGTCTATGCAATATCAACACAAATCTTAACCATAACAAGAGTTGTTAATAGAAATTAGTATAATCCCTAATAAAAAAAGAGGGAATGAGGTAAACAAATGCATAAATAATTAACAAATTGAATCAATGAAAATCAAAGCATATGTAAACCAATTTTGTCCTTCTTTGTTGTTCTCCTTCTTGATGCAATGTGGGATCTCAGTTTCAAGCTCAATTGTGACAGCATAAGAATTCAAATCATAAATTGGTTGCAAAATATGAGAATTAGCTCTCTATTTATAAGAATTTTGCAGGTTTCAATCATGATTCCTTGATTGATGAGACTGATTGGTTGTGATTGAAGAGTTGACTCACTTGATTGCCTTGTCAACAAAATAGATTGATTTGTTAAGTGAATAGATTGATTAGTGAAGTGAATTGATTGAGTTGACTGGATAGATAGATCATAGGACTTAATAGATTGATACCATAACCGAATTGATTGATCAGTCAAAAAAGGTGATTGAAGAGTTGGATCGTGTGATTGATTAGTGAAAAAACTTAGTATTAGACAAAAGTAAGAGAATAAATATGATTAAATCAATAAAAGAATTCATTTATTTGCACATGGGGGGAATATAAATAAATAATTAACCTTATTTATTTATGAGAGGAATAGTTAGTTAATTAAATAAAATAACATTTATTTAATTATGAGTGGGAGTTTGATTTATTAAATATAATTATCACATAGATGTAATAATAATAAAGAGGGAATATTAATTAAATAAAATAATTATTTAATTAATGTAATTACATAGGGAATAATTAAAGAGTGATAATTGTTACCCTATTTTTCATCATGCAAAATAATAGACAAATAGGAAAAGGGTGCATTTAGGTGCTTTCATTCAACAGTGCTTTTCAGGTGATGTCAAGTTCATTTTGTTATTACATTCAAATCATATTTTCAATTATACTCTAAGTATTGATCAAATGTTAAATTTGCCAAAATTCATAATTGATCATTACATTATGCATTCATACTTCAATAAATAGAGTACAAAGTGCAGAATAGAAAGAAGAGATAGGGGTATGAGTGAGTCCTCTTCATTGCCTTGAAGTTGTCTGCATATTTGGAGCTGGTTGTCGTGTCTGGTCCTAGTCCTCTGGCTCTCTATCTGAGTTTGCATTGGTCTGGTTCTAAGTCTTTAGGGGTTGTCCTGCATCATGGTTAAGAGTTTGTTAGATCCAACTGGATCTACGCAATGTAGAGAACATAAACATCATAAAAACAATAAATTCTTTCATAGCTACATATATTTTTGATATTCAATGCAGTAACAAAATGAGCATGTACATAAATTAAAAAATAGTGTTAAAAGATAGCTATGCCACATTATGTTAGTGAGCACACCAGTGGTCTGATGGATGCCCAAAATTGACCACTGGGTCATGTTCACTAACATAATGTGTTCATTTATTTTGATGTTTTTAAAGCTAATCAGAGTGGTGCATTGATCTAAACAGACTGGTATTTGTCATAGTCAAGATATTATAAAAGATGCAGTGAGTTGTTCAAATATTATTCATATGCTGAGAAAATTCAAAAATATCAAGTACATGTTCATTGAAATCTATTTATGGGTGTCACAAGCCCATGCTCGAACTCTATAAACAGATTGTAATGCTGAAAGTGAAAATTTGTGCTACAAGTTTTGATATATCAAATTCATGGATCTACTACAACAAAATATCAAATAAAGATAATATCATGGATTATGATGCTCGCTGTTAGAGTGCTAAAAATGGTATAGTTTATGCTATAGTGGGTCTTTAGAAATGAACTTCAAATCAATCAAAGTGAAATATTTCAAAGGCTGAGCCTCAGCAATAAAGCTTGAATTCAATAGTCAACTTTTAATCAGCATTCAAAAGCCCAAAATGTGTGCAGATAAAAGGAAAGGTAATGGTGTGTGATTAAGGAAGAAAATGATTTTCAGAATCTACAAATCTAACTGCTATTACAAAAGCCGAGCTCTCAGCCTTGAGAACTTGAGTTCAAGCAAGGGAGGTTGTACTTTAAACCAGATCAAACTTATGTTTCATGATATCGGTAAAACAGGGTTTATTTTCAGTCATAGCCCCAAATCTAATTTAGTATCAAATCTCTAACAGCTATAAGTTGGTAAGTTCACAAGCAGTTGGTAAAAGTCCTTTGAAATGTAAGAAAGAGCAATTAGAGATGGAGTTTTAAAAGCTTTGCTATATTTTGAGGTAAAAAGTCTATGCAATAAAGGATGGATTTCATTTGATTTTAGTCACAAAGCTAACCAAAAATTAACTGCAAGATATGCTTATCTCAATCAAAACGTGAGTTTCATTCATAACCAACTTCACTCACACCAAATACTAAGTCACAACTGGCTGTCATCAAGTTTCAAGTCACAACAAGCAAAAGGAATACTTCACAATGCAGTGATGAGAAAAAGCTATAGCAACCAAGAAATTTAAATCAATGCACGTATGCAATAAAAGATAGATTTCATTTGATTTTGAATCAATTGACAGCAAATGAGGTGCAAGGAAAAATAAAAGGAAAAGCAAAGAGGGGAAACAAAAGACTTATCTCTAGTTTGAGCAACATGTTATAGCCGTGTTTCAAACCTCAGGCTGAGTTCAATATCAAGCCTCAACATTATGCCAGTAGAGGCCGAGTTCAAACAAAGAGTGCTAGTCAAGGTCAAGATATTGTCATCGTCATCTTTTAATCAAAGCTGACTATTAGTCTCATGCCAAGATCTTCCAGCAAATGAGGCTTAACAACCATAAACTTCCAATCATGGCTTAGAGAGATAAAGCAAAAGTTCCAGATGTACTCTCAGGTACATGAAACAGTTACATAGCCTAAGTTTCAACAAATTTATAGCTCGTTTGTTCAACTATCAAGAGCTGAGTTTATGCGAAATATCTAGTTCGACCTCAAGACACTAAACACAAAGAAGATAAATTGCAGATGGCGGCCACTTGCTAGGGTTAATTTTCAAAGTTTCCCCAAAAATACAAAATGCAAACACAATGAAATGCTCAAGGACCAAGAACAAGAAGATGTTAGATTTGATAAGATTTGAAATCTATGGTGAAAGATATTAAAAGCCATTAATTTGACAGTGTATGTGGATAGCCAGCTTCAACATTGAATTTGGAGTTTCCAGCTTGCATATGCTAAGGATATAATTTGCATTCAAAGGGTCACTTTGGCATTGGTTTAACTTTTGTAATAGTTTGGAATTGGAGCTTTTAGAACTTAAGCTTAATTTTTTTTTGGGGTAGGTTTTAAAAATTCAGTTAACTCCATTTTTTTTGTAATATATTGGTAATAGTTATTAAGAGATATTTTAAAGAAAATTTAAAAAAAATACCAATATTAGGGGATAATTAGGAGTCATTTTTTTATTAGTTATTGGCACATATTGTAAAAGGATTTTTTATCCTTATTTAAAGGTCAATAATTAAGGGGGTATCTTAGAGCTGGATTTGGAGTGAGTTTGAGAAGGCTATTTTATAGCAATTTTGAGCTTTTCTAGGGTCAATTGGGACTTAGATTTTTGGATTTGAAGCTTAGGCAGGATATAAAATTGATTTTTCATGATCAATTTGGGGGTTGCAGATTTTGGGGAGAGGGAAAATAGGGAATTTATTGTTCCTACATGCTTTGTAAGCCATTTTTGTAATCATTTTTGTCAGATTTTGGAGGGAATAAAGTAGAGATTTTGATTCATATTTGTGGAGTTGTTTTGATATTGAATCCTATCTTCGTCTTTTCTAACAAGTGCTAAACTCATTTTTTGTCCAAAGGAAGTGAGTATATTTATGTTCCTTCTTAGGGTAATCAATTGCTTAAAGGCCTTGTATGAGAAATGTATGTCTATTGACTATTCAAGCTATTCATGGTAAAACCCTGATAGTAAGTTTTGTTAACCTATATGTTGAGCAGAGATTCAGAGTGTTGAGATCTTCATTTATGAGTTAGGATTGATGTTTTATCTTTTCTACAAAGTTTGAAATAATTCTTGGTGTATCAACCTAATCTATTTTTAGTTAGAAGTATTCTTTTCCCTTTTCCCAACAAGTTACACATCAAGAAGTGATATTCCATATTTAATAGGAACCAGCCTAGAATCCAGAGATTCCTCCTTATTCAGAGTCTCCCCATAGCTCGAGGAGGTTTCCATTTTCAGGATAGAATTGTTGTCTAGACCTAATGCCTAAGTTAGGGTGACAATTCTAAACCTAAATAGTTTTTGGCATGCCCGGTGGGACCCGTTCTTCAATGAACAGGTCAAATTGCATTGTATTACTTGCTGATTCTGTTGGAGATTTGCTAGCAGGCCAGTACTAACTGTATGTTTGTCATTGATGACAACATATGGAAAGTAGCATACATGGAAGTCTTATGTAGTAAGCTTTCAGTATATGTACCATGGACATGATATCAACATGATATCATGGGTGCAGAGGTTAACTGTTAGTATAGACAGTTATATTGTAGCTGCTGTCAACAATGTTCCTGACAGAGTAACAGATAGTGTTATGTGTATGGTTGTCCATATAGTTATCATGGAACCTTGTGCGCTTGGATATATGTTGAAGACATATTAGTGATGTTTTAGTTATGGATGCATAGTCTGATGATGAACACAAGTAAAGTTATGCAGCTATTATTCACCAGTAGCAGTTTCCTGTATTTGTTCAGAAGAGCCGACAGAGATTTTATTGGTTCTTGAGTTGCGCCTATCTTGAGGGTATGCACCCTTGGAGTTAATCTTGGAGAAGTGTTATTGATGTTTAGTTAAGAGCGCATGAGTTAATTTAGCTTACAAAGAAAGTTTTAGTTGTTTTGGTAGAGCCGACAGTGTGTAGCGTGCGTTTACAATTATTTTATTAGACATGTCCCATAATGAGTTGCGTGCATAATAGAGCTGATAGAATGTTTGTTGGAGTTTATTATGGTTTCTCTAATATGATTTCAAGGTGGTTCTAATAGGCTAACTTGATTACATCATTTGGAGGAAAGATATTTATAGGTAGTCATTTGTGATTGTTGAAGTGTGGTTCATGGTTGATTAAACATAGCAGAGTAGAGTGTGTGAAGTGTTGAGCCATCAGAAGAAGGTCTATGTGACCAAGTAAAGTACTTGTGCTATTCATTGGAATTGATGTAGATAGTAGGTCAAAGTGCAGTTCACCAAGATCCAGATATAGTGTATATCTATTATTTAGAAGGTTGTAGCCTTCACCCATTTGAGCAATGAGCTCTCGGATAGTGCATCCTCTCCCCTAACAGGGACAATTGTAAAAGACTTCTAACAGGGTCTGACCCTTGAATAGGTCTACTGTACTTAATATATTGTAAAGCTACTCCTAATAGGGTAAAGGATCTTCTAACAAGGATCATTATACACTAGTATAGAATATTAGTGGGTATCAAGTCCCACTAGGGTTTTTACCTATTTGGGTTTCCCCGTAACCAAAATATTGGTGTTGTGTTCAAGTGTTCTTTCATTATGTTTATGCTTTATGTTTAAGTATACTTAATTGGATAAAAAATTGAATCTTGTAGATAACTGATTCACCCCCGCCCCCTCTTAGTTATCTCTTGGGACTATTCCTAACAATTGGTATCAGAGCCAAGTGCCTCAGAGAGAAGGTTTAACAACTTGAGGTTAATCAGATGGCGTACTTCAAGAAAGAAAGTCCTAAGTTTGATGGAGAGAATTATCTTGATTGGAAGAACAAGATGGTAACCCATTTGCAGTGCATTGCTTTTGAAGTTTTTAATGTAACCATCAAAGTAGCCAAGATTCCTACCTGAGAAGACCTTGGAAAAGATGATGCTATTGACACACAAAAGGAATTATTTCATCATACTTCTATTTCTAAAGAAGCCCTTATTAGTGCCCTATCTGATGGTGAATTTTCAGAAGTAAAAAAGAGAGATACAACCCATAGAATATGGAAGCACCTAGAAGACACTTTTGAAGGAGACAAAGAAGAAAAGGATGCACATAGAAAGACATGGAAGAAAAGGTACAATGCATTAGAGATGCTACCTAAAGAAAACATTAGAGCTTACAATCAGAGGATAAATGAAGCAGTTGCTGGAATCAGGAACAATGGTGGAGAGATATCAGAAGAGGACATCATGGATAAAGTAATGACTACTCTTACTCTAGAATGTGAAAGCAAGATCAACATCCTTGATGAGACCATGCATCTTACATCAAATTTCAAGAGTGAGACCTTGATCAGCAAGATCTCAGCTTTTGAGATTTCAAGATTGAAGACAGAACCAAAGAGTGAAACAACTTTCAAAGCAATAGTTCATGGTAAGAAATCTGCAAACACTTCTGGTAATTTTGATGATAATGATGAAGATAAACACTAGATGAATTTATTGCTATGGTTGCCAAAAGAGAAAAGAAAGGAAAAGGAAAATATGAAGGTCAATTACCATTTAAGTGATTTTCATGTAATAAGACTGGTCACTTTGGATCTAAGTGTCCCACTAGAGCTAGAAAGTTCAAAAAGGATTACAAGCCTAAGTAATCTAAGGAATGCTACTATGTTGGAGATGGAGTTTCAGATGAAGAATCTGGTGAAGAAGAGATTGGATTCATTGCTATTGTAGATAAAATGAATAACAAGATAGTTCATGTAGACAAGAAATAGAATCATGAGCTAGCATTGATTTCACAAGCTAACATAAGGACAAATTAGATTATAGACAGTGGTTGTTCACATCACATGATAGGTGATAAAGGCAGATTTGTTCATATGGACAAATACAATGGAGGTATGGTCAAATTTGGAGACAACACTCCTAAACCTATAGTTGGTAGAGGAGCCTTCACTTTGGATGGAAAGAACAGTACTGATGATGTTCTTTATGTTGATGGTTTGAAACATAACCTTCTCAGTGTTGGACAGTTACTTGGAAAAGGCTATCAGTTGGAGTTCAAAGATGAAAAATGCATCATTAACAACAAAGATGGTGTTATGATTGCATTAGGCACAAAGACAAGAGGTAATGTTTTTCAACTCAATTTAGAAGCAAGTTGTTTTGTTGCTAAAGTTGATAACAGTTGGTTATGGCATAAAAGACTATGTCATATCAATTTTGATAACATAGTAAATATAAGCAATGTAAAGGTAGTAAGAGATCTACCTAGCATAGCAAAGCCAGTTGATACTATATGCAGGGAATGTGTGGTGGGGAAGCATGTGAGAAATTCATTTAGGAGCAAGCAGAATTCAGTAAAGAACAAGTTGGATCTGATTCATACAGACCTATGTGGTCCAAATCAAACAAGATCATACTATGATGAAAGGTATTTCATTTTGTTTGTTGATGATTATACTAGGATGATGTGGGTTAAGTTCTTTAAAGATAAGTTAGAAGCTTTTGAGAAGTTCAAAATATTCAAAGCTAGGGTTGAGAATGAATTTGGATTAAAGATAAAATGTTTGAGATCAGATAGAGGAGGAGAATTCACCTCTGACAGATTTTATGAGTACTGTGAAGAAAATGGCATAAAGAGATAGTTAAGTGCACCTAGAACCCCTCAACAGAATGGAATTGTAGGGAGAAGGAATAAGATCATTCTTGATACAGCGTGCACCATCATGATAGAAGGAAAAGTTGCACACACCTATTGGAGAGATGCAGTCAATACATCAGTCTATACCATCAATAGAATTCAATTAAGGCTTGGTGCTGACAAAACACCTTATGAGCTATGGTTTGGTAATGTTCCCACAGTAAAATACTTTAGAATCTTTGGAAGCAAGTGCTACATCAAGAAGGATGAAGCAGTAGGCAAGTTTGATGCAAGAAGCGATGAAGGTATTTTTCTTGGTTACTCTACTAAAAGTAAAGCTTATAGATGTTTCAATTTAAGATTGAAAAAGATCATTGAAAGTGCTCATGTAAAGATTGATGAAAAGTTTATGATTCAAGAAAGATATCATGATTACTCACCCATGATTAAAGAAGAACCTAGACCCTCTACTAGTGAGACAGTTATTGAAGAAATGTTTGACAGTATTGATGTGTGTTATTCAATGACCTTGAGACAAGTGAAGAAGAAAATCCTAAGGTTGATGAATCAACATCACCTAGAGTTCCAAAGTTTACATCAAGAAATCATTCCAAGCTAGACATCATTGGAGATCAAAGCGGTAAAGTCTTAACAAGATCACAAGCAAAAAACTTAGCTAGCAGTGAAGTGGTATGTTTACTATCTCAGATTGAACCTTTAAGTGTTGAGGATGCATGTAATAATTTAGATTGGCATGATGCTATGAAAGAAGAACTTGATCAGATTGTTAAGAATGACTCTTGGGAACTGGTCCCAAGACCTAGTGATAAAAATGTGATTGGAACAAAGTGGATATTCAAAAATAAGATGAATGAAGATGGTACATTAGTAAGAAACAAAGCAAGATTAGTATGTAAAGGATATGCGCAAAGAGAAGGCATTGTTTATTTAGACACATTTGCACTTGTGAGTAGATTAGAAGCAATTAAGTTGTTTTTAGCTTATGCTATAGTTAAAAACTTCAAATTTTATCAAATGGATGTCAAATCAACATTCTTGAATGGAGACTTGAAAGAAGAAGTATTTATTGAGTAGCCAAATGGATTCACCTTATCAAACAAACCTGATATGGTATGCAGATTGAAGAAAGCCCTCTATGGACTTAAGCAAGGCCCTAGAGCATGGTATGAGAGACTAGATGGATACTTAACAAAGATTGGATTCAAGAAAGGAGCAGCAGATTGTAATTTATTCATTAGAGAGACATCTGAAGGTTTACTACTTGTAGCTATATTTGTTGATGACATTATCTTTGGAGGTAATGACAAACTCAGTGCTGAATTTGCCAAAGAAATGCAGAATGAGTTTGAGATGAGTATGATTGGTCTTATCAAGTACTTTTTGGGACTAAATGTGTAGCAGATAGAAAAATGGATTTTCATTAATCAATTAAAGTATGTGAAAGAGATACTGAATAAATTCAAGATTGATGATTGCAAGCTAGTAGGAACTCCTATGATCACTGGATGCAAGCTTACAAAAGAATATGACTCACCAATAGTAGATATAACATTGTATAAGTCTATGATTGGTAAACTCATATACTTACTCAGACTAGACTTGATATTTCCAATGCAGTTGGCATAGTTGGAAGATTTGTAGCAGAGCCTAAAAAAAGTCACCTCATGGTAGTAAAGAGAATATTTAGATACTTGTAGGGCACTATAGATTATGGTATATGGTATCCTAATTCAAAAGATGTTGAGCTTCATGTGTCCACTGATGCAGATTGGGCAGGATGTGTTGATGACAAAAAGAGTACTTCAGGTGGAGTAGTGTTTCTTGGTGATAGACTTGTCACTTGGACAAACAAGAAACAAAATTGTATTTCTCAGTCAATAGCATAAGTGGAGTATGTTGCAGCAGCCTTGAATTGTTCTACAATTAGTTTGGATCAAATAGATGATAAAGGATTTTGGAATTCAAATTGATTATCCTATTTTTATTCACTGTGATAACACTAGCACTATCAATATGTCAAAGAACCCTGTGATGCATGCAAAGACAAAACACATTGAGATCAAGTATCACTTCCTAAGAGAGAAAGTGGTAGAAAAAGAAGTCAAGTTGGATTATGTGAGTACTAAAGAATAGTTGGTAGATATATTCACAAAGTCCTTTCCTAAGGATACTTTTGAGTATCTTAGGGAGAAGTTGGGAGTCATTCCCTTCCCCGTTTCTACTTAGAAGAAAGAAGGAAAGACATTAGTCCTCCGGGACTAGTGGAAGGTTGACTACTCTACCTCAGGAGTAGTACCAGTGCTTAAAATGCATGGCACCCTTTGTCATTGATGTCAAAGGGGGAGTATATATAGAGTCATGAAAAATAAAAATAAAAAGAGGAGTAATATACTAAGGGGGAGCAACATTTAGTTATGGCAGCAATACAGTTGAAGAAATGGAGAATATTAGAAAATATTGCAGTAGATGGAGGATTCATCTTTGGGGGAGTTTTGAAGAGGAAATGGAGAATGTTATAAAAGAAATGTTCATTTGGGTTGGTGGTGGTTTTTCATTCCACATGTTTCCATCAATGCCAAAGGGGGATATTGTTGGAGATTTGCCAGCAGGCAAGTATTGACTGTATATTTGTCATTGATGAAAACATATGGAAAGTAGCATGTATGGAAGTCTTATGTAGTAAGATTTCAATATATGTAGCATGGACATGATATCAACATGATATCATGGGCGCAAAGGTTAACTATTAGTACAGACAGTTATATTGTAGCTGGTGTCAGCAGTGTTCCTGACAGAGTAACAGACAATGTTCTATGTATGGTTGTCCATACAATTATCATGGAGCCTTGCACACTTGGATATATGTTGAAGACATTTTAGTGATGTTTTAGTTATGGATGCATAGTCTGATGATGAATGTAAGTAAATTTATGCAGTCATTATTCGCAAGTAGCAGTTTCCTATATTTGTTCAGAAGAGCTGACAAAGATTTTATTGGTTCTTGAGTTGCACCTATCTTGAGGGTATGCACCCTTGGAGTTAATCTTGGAGAAGTGTTATTGATGTTTAGTTAAGAGTGCATGAGTTAATTCAACTTACAGAGAAAGTTCTAGTTGCTTTGGTAGAGCCGACAATGTGTAGTGTGCGTCTACAATTATTTTATTAGACAAGTCTCAAAATGAGTTGCGTGCATAATAGAGCTGACATAATGTTTGTTGGACTTTATTATGGTTTCTCTAATATGATTTCAAGGTGGTTCTAATAGGCTAACTTGATTATATCATTTGGAGGAAAGATATTTATAGGTAGTCATTTGTGATTGTTGAAGTGTGGTTCATGGTTGATTAAACAGAGCAAAGCAGAGTGTGTGAAGTGTTGAGCCATCAGAAGAAGGTCTATGTGACCAAGTAAAGTACTTGTGCTATTCATTGGAACTGATCCAGACAGTAGGTCAAAGCGCAGTTCGCCAAGATCTAGATATAGTGTTTATCTATTATTCAGAAAGTTGTAGCCTTCACCCATTTGAGCAGTGAGCTCTTGGATAGTACGTCCTCTCCCCTAATAGGGACAATTGTAAAAGACTCCTAACAGGGTCCAACCCTTGACCAAGTCTACTATACTTAATAGATTGTAAAGCTACTCCTAATAGGGTAAATGATCTTCTAACAAGGATCATTATACACTAGTACAAAATATTAGTGGGTATCAAGTCCCACCGGGGTTTTTACCTATTTGGGTTTCCCCATAACCAAAATATTGGTGTTGTGTTCAAGTGTTCTTTCATTATGTTTATGCTTTATGTTTAAGTATACTTAATTGGATAAAGAATTGAATCTTGTAGATAACTGATTCACCCCCCCCTCTCAGTTATCTCTTGGGACTATTCCTAACAAGTTTTGGTGTGCTATCAACAAGATTCAAACCTGAAAGAGGTCACATTTCGCATATCTGGTGGATCTGTGAAGGAAAGTCTACTGTTTCAAAAAGAGAAGAGCTGGTATGTTTCAAGTTGTTTTATATTCTGATTTCCAATCTTTTAGATGAATAAAGATGTCAACTTTTCAAGGAGGGTATGCTTACCCAGATGGTCAGTTTTCAAGTTTTCCTTCATTTCAAGAGAATTATGTTCAAGAGAATCATTTTCAGCCCTATCAAGGTCAGTAATCCCAATATAATTTTAGTTATTCTACAAATAATAATGGTTCACAAAATAGAGACACTGCAAGTATGCTGCAGAATATGTTTATGCAAATTGAGAATATTAAGAGGTAGCAAGAATCTAAATTTCAACAAGAGCTAGACATGCAACTAGAAGAGCATGCTTATCAGGCCCAAATCCAATAGTAGCAAGAATTGGCTCAGCAAGATCAAGGTTACAAGAGGTATCTGGCTGGGCAATATAAGAGGAATGAAGCCAATCTTGCAGGTGGGTTGGAAGCTCAGAAAGATGCTTATGAAAATAAGCTTCAATAAGGATGAGAGCTCTTAATCACCATTTCTAATAAAGGCGTTGAATTTAAGTTAGAAAAAGAAAAAGAATTGAAATCTAAAGAGGAGTCCTATGAAAAAGAGTTACAGGATCTCACGAAAAAGATAGAATTTTTGGCTTCTACAGCTGATACATACAAGAGAGGTTATTAGATGTAGATTTAAAAGTGTATCCAACTGGAAGAAGAGAATGATAGTATTGAACAAGAAAAAGACAACATCATTCAAAAGGTTGTGGATCTAGAGAAGGTTCTTTCTGAGCATGATGAGTCAAAGAAGATTTCAACAAATCATTATGATTGTGTTGACAGTAGTATAATTCTCCTACAAGAGAATCAGGAAGAAGGAGAAGATCATTTTTGGGATGAGATGGAGCAGTTTTGCTTGCATCTTGATGACAAGCCCACACTCTCGGAAAGCATTCGTAAGCTACAGGAGGAGATTATTCCCAACCAACATGATGAGCAGATCTATCAAACTGAGGTTATTTCTTAGGAACCTGGAACTATCAAAGAGAACTCCAAATTCACTATTTCTCAAGGCTATCCTATCAGACATTTGGCCAGGATCAATGCTATCAAAGAAATACAAGTTGTACCAGCACCTCTACATGAAGTTCTACCAAAAGAAGAAGTTGAGAAGGAATGGAATCGGTTTTCTGTTCCGTTTGATCAAGTAAGAAAAGTCCTGTTGCTATTTGCTAATTCTTTTCAGAATGATGGTGTTTACAATTAGCTTGATCAAGTAAAATTCATATCAATCAAATCCTTGTCAAGAAAATGATCATGTATATCTCATATGCTCATTTCATGATGATTATTCATAAGCATGTGGATTATTGTAAGCTCAAAAGGATGGGGAGTTATTTTTCACAATCTATGAATGGTTTTGTTTAGCTAGGCTTCAAGCAAGTTAAACTAGGTTAGGTTTAGGTTTTCATTTCAATAAGTGAAGTCCAAAACTAGGTTTTAGGTTGCATGAGTCTAGGTTTAGGTGTATTTTCATTTCAATAAGATTGCATTCATGCATGTTCTAGTTTTTTGACTCCTATTGCCCAGTGATAAGGTCTGAGTTCGTGTCTAGCAGGCAGACATCCAACAAAAGTTGCAAAAATTGTTACCCTATTTTTCATCATGCAAAATAATAGACAAATAGGAAAAGGGTGCATTTAGGTGCTTTCATTCAACAATGCTTTTTGGGTGATGTCAAGTTCATTTTTTTATTGCATTCAAATCAGATTTTCAATTGTACTCTAAGTATTTATCAAATGTTTAAAATTTGCCAAAATTCATAATTGATCATTACATTATGCATTCATACTGAATGTAATTTACAAATGTTCTCTCATATTTCAATAAATAGAGTACAAAGTGCAGAATAGAAAGAAGAGATAGGGGTATGAGTGAGTCCTCTGCATTGCCTTGAAGTTGTCTGCATATCTGGAGCTGGTTGTCATGTTTGGTCCTAGTCCTCTGACTCTCTATCTAAGTCTGCATCTGTCTAGTTCTAAGTCTTTAGGGGTTTTCTTGCATCATGGTTAAGAGTTTGTTAGATCCAACTGGATCTAAGCAATTTAGAGAATGTAAACATCATACAAATAATCAATTCTTTCATAGCTGCATATATTTCTGATATTCAATGCAGTAACAAAATGAGCACGTACATAAATTAAAAAATAGTGTTAAAAGAAAGCTATGTCGCATTATGTTAGTGAGCACACCAGTGGTCTGATGGATGCCCAAAATTGACCACTGGGTCATGTTCACTAACATAATGCATTCATTTATTTTGATATTTTTAAAGCTAATCAGAGTGGTGCATTGATCTAAATAGACTGGTATTTGTCACAGTCAAGATATTATAAAAGATGCAGTGAGCTGTTCAAATTATTCACATGTTGAGAAAATTCAAAAATATCAAGTAAATGTTCATTGAAATCTATTTATGGGTGTCATGAGCCCGTGCTCAAACTCCATAAATAGATTGTATTGCTGAAAGTGAAAATTTGTGCTACAAGTTTTGATATATTAGATTCATGGATCTACTACAGTAGAATATCAAATAAAGATAATATCATGGATTATGATGCTCACTGTTAGAGTGCTAAAAATGGTATAGTTTATGCTATAGTGGGTATTTAGAAATGAACTTCAAATCAATCAAAGTGAAATATTTCAAAGGCCAAGCCTCAGCAATAAAGCTCAAATTCAACAGTCAACTTTTAATCGACATTCAAAACCCAAAATGTGTGTAGATAAAAGGAAAGGTAATGGTGTGTGATTAAGGAAGAAAATGATTTTCAGAATCTACAAATATAACTACTATTACAAAAGCCAAGTTCTTAGCCTTGAGAACTCGAGTTCAAGAAAGGGAGGTTGTACTTCAAACCAGATCAAACTTATGTTTCAAGATATCGGTAAGATAGGGTTTATTTTCAGTCATAGCCCCAAATCTAATTTAGTATCAAATCTCTAACAACTATAAGTTGGTAAGTTCACAAGTAGCTGGTAAAAGTCCTTTGAAATGTAAGAAAGAGCAATTAGAGATAGAGTTTTAAAAGCTTTGCTATGTTTTGAGGTAAAAGTCTACACAATAAAGGATGGATTTCATTTGATTTTAGTCACAACGCTAAGCAAAAATTAACTACAAGATACACTAATCTCAATCAAAACGTGAGTTTCATTCATAACCAACTTCACTCATGGAAAATACTAAGTCACAGTTGACTGTCATCAAGTTTCAAGTCACAACAAGCAAAAGGAATACTTCCCAGTGCAGTGATGAGCAAAAGCTACAACAACCAAGAAATTTAAATCAATGCACACATGCAATGAAAGATAGATTTTATTTGATTTTGAATCAACTGACAACAAATGAGGTGGAAGGAAAAATAAATGGAAAAGCAAAGAGGGGAAACATAAGACTTATCTCCAATTTGAGCAACCTGTTATAGCCGTGTTTCAAACCTCAGGCTGAGTTCAATACTGAGCCTCAATATTATGCCAATAGAGGCTGAGTTCAAATAGAGAGTGCCAGTGAAGGTCAAGATATTGTCATCATGATCTTTCAATCAAAGCCGACTGTTAGTCTCATGCCAAGATCTTCCAGCAAATGAGGCTTAACAGCCATAAACTTCCAATCACGGCTTAGAGAGATAAAGTAGAAGTTCCAGATGTGCTCTTGGGTACATGAAACAGTTACATAACCTGAGTTTCAACAAATTCATAGCTCATTTTTTCAATTGTCAAGAGCTGAGTTCATGCCAAATCTCTAGTTCGAGCTCAAGACACTAAACACAGAGAAGATAAATTGCACATGGTGGCCACTTGCTAGGGTTAATTTTCAAAGTTTCCCCAAAAATACAAAATGCAAACACAATGAAATGCTCAAGGATTGAGAACAAGAAGATGTTAGATTTGATAAGCTTTGAAATCTGCTATCAAAGATATTAAAAGCCATTAATTCGACAGTGTACGTGGACAACCAGCTTCAACATTGAATTTGGAGTTTCCAGCTTGCATATGCTAAGGATATAATTTGCATTCGAAGGGTCACTTTGGCATTGGTTTAACTTTTGTACTAGTTTGGAATTGGAGCTTTTAGAACTTAAGCTTAATTTATTTTTGGGGTAGGTTTTAAAAATTCAGTTAACTCCACTTTTTTTGTAATATATTGGTATTAGTTATTAAGAGATATTTTAAAGAAAATTTAAAAAAAATACCAATATCAGGGGATAATTAGGAGTCATTTTTTATTAATTATTGGCACATATTGTAAAAGGATTTTTTATCCTTATTTAAAGGTCAATAATTAAGGGGGTATCTTAGAGCTGGATTTGGAGTGAGTTTGAGAAGGCTATTTTATAGCAATTTTGAGCTTTTCTAGGGCTAATTGGGACTTTGATTTTTGGATTTGAAGCTTAGGGAAGATATAAAATTAATTTTTCATGATCAATTTGGGGGTTGCAGATTTTGGAGAGAGGGAAAATAGAGAACTTATTGTTCCTACATGCTTTGTAAGCCATTTTTTGTAATCATTTTTGCCAGATTTTGGAGGGAATAAAGCAGAGATTTCGATTCATATTTGTGGAGTTGTTTTGATATTGAATCTTGTCTTCATCTTTTCTAACAAGTGCTAAATTCATTTTTGTCCAAAGGAAGTGAGTAGATTTCTGTTCCTTCTTAGGGTAATCAATTGCTTAAAGGCCTTGTATGAGTAATGTATGTCTGTTGACTATTTAAGCTATTTGTGGTAAAACCCTAATAGTAAGTTTTGTTAACCTATATGTTGAGCAGAGATTCAGAGTGTTGAGATCTTCATTTATGAGTTAGGATTGATGTTTTATCTTTTTTGCAAAGTTTGAAATAATTCTTGGTGGATCACCCTAATCTATTTTCAGTTAGAATTATTCTTTTCCCTTTTCCCAACAAGTTACAGATCAGGAAGTGATATTCTATATTTAATAGGAACCAACCTAAAATCCAGAGATTCCTCCTTATTCAGAGTCTACCCACAGCTCGAGGAGGTTTCCATTGTCAGGATAGAATTGTTATGTAGCCCTAATGCCTGAGTTAGGGTGACAATTCTAAACTTCAACAATAATTATTTAATTACTTTATAGAAGAATAATTAATGAATATTAAATAGTCATTTAATAATTGAATAATTAGTTAAAATCACTTAATTATAAAATTAGGGAGAAATTATGAATTCAAATTTAGAATATAGTAGGACACAAATTAATTGAATAATAAAGATTATTTAACAATTTAAGAGGAATGTTATTAAAATCATTGTGTTAGGTGTCTACATTTTGCCCCTCTTTGATATAATACATTTTAAGGCATTATTTCAAAGAATAATTGATAAAAATAATATTGCCCTAGTATGCCCATGTAAAAAAGAATTAGTAACTAGGCAATATGGTGCCCCCTTAAGGAAATGAATGGAAAATATAATGCAGAGCTCATTTGGTTGACATCATGATTAGGATCACAATGTAACACATAATTTGGAAAACAAAGATCATACACAAAAGTTATGGCCATTGGAAGGTAAAAGGCATCATGACCAATATAAATGCAACGTTTGCATGTCCATTGAGGTGGGGTACGGGGTATAAATAGGATTGGGGGGTCATTTTCAAATTCATATTGCACTCATTTACTTTTGAGAATTTGTGGAGGAGAAGGAGCCTCCAAGCATATTTGTATATTGATGGTGGTGTACACATCAGGGATCAGGTCACGACCTACCAGTGTCCAGTTGGCACTCCACCTCTAGTGAGTTTCAATGAATTTGCCTCTATTTTGTCTTATTTTTTGTGCATGTTCCTTACTAGGGTTAGGTTTAACTAGGGCCAAATTGTCACGCTTAGGGTTCACATTTGATGCAAATGTAGGGCCAAAATGCCACACTTAGCTAGATATAGGTTAAGGTCTTTAAGTTAATCAAGCCACACTCATGATGCTAGATCAATGCACTTATAGTGCATATCGATACACTTATAGTGTGCAACTGACACACTTAAAGTGTGTGGTTGATGTACATGTACTATAAAGTGATACACATGGAGTATATAGAGACACACTTATTTTATTATGATTATGATGGAATAGAATTCAATGATTTTTTTAATTTTTCTCATACATTTTGACATATGGTAGTGAATGAGGTAGCATAGATGCACTGTTTAGCTTTGATTTTGACTACACTTGGATTGACTATGTAATGTATTGGCACTTGTAGATTAGGGATGATGTCCTGATTACTCAGGAGAATCATCCCAATATGCTCCCCTATAGACATAGCTTAAACATAGAGGACTGAGAGAACTTAGAGAGTATACGACTATTGCATATCACATTCATACCCAAGGTTAGGGAGAATAGGGGTCTTGTCACCTCTTTGTGTGAGAGGTGGCACTTAGAGACTTCTTCTTTCCATCTACTAATAAGAGAGTACAATATCACTTCGGAGGATGTGTATAGGATCTTACATATAACAATTAGAGGAGAGAGGGTGGCCTACTCCGTCTAAGCATAGAGAGAAACACTATGTAATTTTTTCAATTGCACTATGGCAGACTTGGGTCTTAGGGGTTATGATATCGGGTGGGAAGAAATGGTTGGGTATGATCCATACTTCAAAATTCTTTATGGACTTGTGGCTGGGTTAGTGGTTCTAAATAAGAAAGGTAATGGGTTTCCTATTGGGTGGGGTGAGATCATGATTGAATTGTGGTTGAGAGGGATAGTGTTTGCATGGGGGACATGTGTTGTGTCCATGATTCATTATTGGACATGTGATATTGCATACCATAGGGATCAATCATTGGGGTGTGGGGTGACACTTGTACAGGTTTGGTCATTCGAGCATATAGTCATATTTAGGCTGATTTTTGACAAACTAGTGATTCAGGTGGGACAACTATATGTTTATTACTATGAGGTGGTGATACACAGACATATGGGTCATATGAGATATTGAAGAAACTTGTGTTAGACATAAGGAAACACACACAATTGAGAAGAGTGGGGGGGGGGGGGGTGAATCCATTGCATCTATTAATTTCAAACCTTCACCCAACACTTAACAATAAAACTTAGATTAGAATGATAAACATTAAAGCACTAAACCAAAAACAATAAGAGTTCACATAACACCATAATTTTTTTGTGGAAACCTGATTAAGGGAAAAACCATGGTGGGGATCAAAACCACAAGATGATGTACTAGAACAATAACTCTATTAAAGGTACAAAGGGGAATGCACTTGCATTCAATCTCACTACTCAAGTACAATAGAGGGAAAAAACCATGATATTACAACAAGGGCTACAAAATGGACTACAATCCACTATGGACAATAATCCACTGATTTATGAATTGACTAATAGCATTTATGATATGCCAATATAACTCTAATAAAGTGCAATAAATCCCTATCTCAATTATAGATTTCACTCATACCTCTTCACACAATCTCTGATTCACATGCTTACATCCATTCTCTCTCTCTCCACATAATTGATTACATCTTTATATACATTTCATCACCTTAGAAACATGAACAAGGTTGGTATTAACCTTAACTCCTTAATTACAAATATTTAATCAATTTCAATACAAATATTAATGTGATCCAAGAGATGTCAGCAAAGACATATCTAGGACCCAAATCTCCATCCATGAGAATGGTTTAGATCTATGAATCATGCCATGAACCTTCACAACACACTATCTCACCAAGTTAGCCAAGAATAATAGAACATTAGCACGTCAAAATAAAAACATTGAATCTAATCACATAACCCAATGTGATCCAACAAAACAAATAGGAAAAAATATAGAAACATAAGAAAGAAATGTGAAATGCCACATCAACAACATAAGAAACTCTATCTCAAAATTCATATCTGTCTCTGTACTTCTCAACAAGAACACCAAACATCATCCTCTATTACTCAAGGAAAATAGATTTCCAACATTCAAATCATAAACCATTCGATATGAGGACATATGTCCATGTCCTAAACTAACCACCAAGTTAGCAACCAAAAATATTGCATAACTAATCCTCACGAGTCCAAAAAATGCAACATAGTCACTTCCTGAACAACCTGAAAATAGTCTTTGATAAATCACCTAAATGATGCAGGAGCATCGTCGGTGTAGAGGTAATCTTGCATCACCCAAAAATATTTATGGTTTCTTTTCAATAAGGGCTATATTGTGCAAAGATTCTATTTATGAAAACTTACTATTTTTAGTGAGTTGGTCATACGAGCTCAGAATGTTTTGATTTCATAGGTGGAGGTTCATCTTAGTCATATCATCCTCCTAGTTGAGTTTCATTGCCATATCATCTGTATCAGTGAAGTTATTGAGGTTTTTGGGTACAAAATCTTTGAGCTCAATTTTGAAGGCCTTAGAGTCTCTAGATCGCAATTGACCCCTGGCTGACTGGAGCTTGCACGAGTCAGGCACTATAGACTAGGTCTTGCCATTTCCGAAGAGTCATTATAATAGAAAAAAAAAGCTACACTTAAACCGTTATGGCCTCTAGAAGTTGGGTTACCTAAAAATATAATTTGTAATAATTTTAAGCCGACACTAATGTAATAATTATGAAAAATAAAATAATTCTATGGGTAGTCAGCCTTAATGGCTAAATTTATGGAACCTTCTCGGGCACTGGAAAATTGTCTATATAAGGAAGGCCCGTAGGTGTTTTCTAGGGTAGTTCTGGTTAGTACTTCTAGGTAATAATTTGAGGCTTGTCCTACAAAATATTGTAAGGGAAATGCCCATGTGGCTTTGCATATTGTAATTTTGAAAATTTGTAATTCCACACTTGTGGAGATAATAAGAAGCCCATTTTTTATTCTTGCAAATTGTTGTTGTTTCTTTGTTTATGTCATGTGTTTGTGGTATTAAGAGGAGCACCCTTCACCAAGTGGTATCAAAGAAAGAGTTCCTAAGTTTGTAGATAGATTGCTGACTGTGAGACAATTTGCACCAGGACCGTGGTTTAGGGTTTCAATAATAAGTGCAAAAATACCTCCACAAAGGGAACATGGAGGAAGAGACAAAGGTGTGTCACTTGAGGTTAGAGCCCTCTAGAGACAAGTGTGAGCATTGCAAGAAGAGATTCATAGAGGTATGAATCTTGTTGTAAGAGAGGAAAGTGAGGATGAAGCCAAAGAAGAGGAAATTTTGATCAGGAAGGAGAAGGCAAAATTATGAACCAAGAGGAAGAAAGGCTTTTTCGGGCCATTTCCAAGATGGGGAAAAGACCTAAGTTTGAGGTTCCCACATTTTTAGGAAATCTTAACCCATAAGAGTTGATTGACTGGATCAATGAATTATAAGAATATTTTGAGTATGAAGATATTGAAGATCTTGATAGGGTAAAGTTTGCGAAGGCTAGATTGAAGGGTCATGCAAAGATCTAGTGGCAGGAGATTTAGTTGGAGTGAAATAGAAGGGGAAAGGAGAAAATCACAAGATGTGATCAGATGGTGGATAAATTGAAGTGATAATTCATTCCTATTGATTATGAGCTTTATCTCTTGAAGAAAATGCAATGTTTAAAGCAAGTACGAAGATCTGTTTAGGAGCATACATAGGAGTTCTATCGAATCCTCATTAGAACAAGCCTTGCAAAAGCCGATAAGGAGAATGTTTCCCATTACCTTAATGGGTTGAGGCCAAGCATTCAAGAGGAGTTGAATTTGGTTCAAATGAACATTATTGAAGAGGCATACCAATTTCCCCAAAGGTAGAGGACAAGTTGAACAAGAAGTTTGAGAGCACACAAAGTAGAAGAGGTCGTGGTGGAAGATCTAGCAGATAGTCTTATAGAGGCTGAAGTGAATATCAGAAAAAGAAGGATGAGGCAAGTAGCAGTCAAAATTAGAGAGGAAACAATTTCAATCATTTCCATGATTAGAATAATAGAGATCAAAGAGGAAGAGGAAGATGACAAGGATCAGGAAGAGGAGGCTTTTGTGGAACATGTTTTCTGTTGATCCTTAAATTTTTGTTGTCTATTAGTGTCTTATACTTAGTCATTTTCTAGGAAATGTTGGTTGGTCATCACTATGATCGAGTCATCATATGTAGGCTAAGTCATGTATATTGTACATTTACCGAGCAGTAGTCACTGCCGAGTAAAACAATGGTCACCGAGTACTTCAGTATTAGCCTAGTCAACTTTTGTTGAGTTATGTAAAGAAGACAATGTCGAGCACTAGGGTATAAAGAAAAATGAATGCCGAGTGCCAGAGATATCAAATGTTGAGCAAGCCAGAAATGACATATGTGATTGTTATGGCACAAACACTTAGGTAAACCATTTTGGTCGACATTCATATTTCATTTATTGTTTGCTGAGGAAATCATAGAGGTGATTATACTCTTGTATTGTAGTCATTAATCCCTATGTAAC
Source organism: Chamaecyparis obtusa (assembly GCA_027943335.1). Classification (NCBI taxonomy): domain Eukaryota; kingdom Viridiplantae; phylum Streptophyta; class Pinopsida; order Cupressales; family Cupressaceae; genus Chamaecyparis; species Chamaecyparis obtusa. The sequence continues at coordinate 738,744 of BSBK01001180.1, read as the reverse complement.
ACATGAAACCAATCATAATTAGGGAAAGGTTAAGCAGAAAAAAGAGACAATCTAGATTGTAGATCTTAAATCTTGGAGAGAGTTAATTGTCTATATAAGATGTGATCCGAACCCTAAAACAATGAGTGAAGATGTAATACCCTCTCAAATGATTATACTCGGACTTTTATTTGGACATTTTCATTATGATGATTATAATTATATGTTTTATAGTTATGATTATTTAGATGATGATACACTTATCACATGCTTAGATACACTCATTTATGATTATCATTTATATGTTCATGAAGTTTGAAATCATCTATCTTTACATGATTTATAAAGCTAACCCAAGGATTTGGACCTAACCATTATTATCTATGATGTCTTATATTTTCATGTATATATGTTTGATGTGTTTTCATGACTCAAGACAAAGTCATAGTTACTCACTTAGCTAAGGTCCACACGATGTATCGATCTTGGTAATCTATTTTCATATGCCTGTATATATATTTGCACATGCATTTCTTCTCGGTGATGCAAGATTGCAGGTACCAGGCATCATCTCCTCCTGGTCTCATGAGTTTGAGCGATCCCTCAAAATCCTTGATCATTGTTGTTGTTATGGAGATATCATAAAGGTCCCACAGGAAGGAACTCTTCCTTTGATCCTTTTTACCCTTAGGTGGGGAGTTTTCGAGTCAGTCCCTTGTGTTGATGATGCATTGTTGTTGTGTATTGCAGTTGTTGGATTATGTGGTTCTTGTTGCTTGTTTCTTGCATTGATGAGAGTATGATGTTGTGATTAGTAATGTTAAATTGTGTTTTGTGGTACCTTCTATCTTATATATATATATATATATATATATATATATATATGTATATATGTATGTATGTATGTATGTATGTATGTATGTATGTATGTATATCATGATTATATTTTATGTGGAATATGATTTAGTAATTGATTTAAATAATAATATTTATAATAATTAGATGTTTATGATATTTTTAATAATGCATCTTAATTATGTGATATATGTACACATAAGCATATGGGTGCACACGTATGCCTATGGTTACATATATATATATTTAATAAATATTAGTGTGTGAAAGTAATTGTATTTTAAATAATAATAATAAATAAATTATTTACTTGAGGGATTAATTATTATATGGTAAATCTTTTACCATAGCCTTAGTAAATAAGGTGATAAGTAATTATAGTAATTATTTCCTTTTCCTTAAATAAAGGAAAATCACATTAGTTTATTAATATTTATGAGGTTTTCATATTAGATTTTATTATTAATAATATTAAATAATAGGATTAGCTATTCCCTTCCCGTGAATGGCTTTAATGAATTTAATTAAAGCCTGACTATAAACTAATTTTTGGTTTGGATGGTTGCATTGGTTGATTTTCCTGTGCAACCAATCCTTCAACCTATTTACAAGGGAGATCCTTGTAGGATGAGGGAGTTGGCTGAAAATTGATCTAGGAAGAGGCTTCTTTGTTGTCTTGTTGATAGGATATAGCATTTAGGAGAATAATAGCATTTTGGAGAGGAGCTATATTATTCTTTATAGGATAGTTTAAATTGGGAGTTTACAATAGAAGGTTGGTGCCTTTATCCGGAAGGAATTTGGAGAAGTGCGGGAAGGAGATTGAGAGAGTTGAATCACCCTTAATCAATGGTTTTCTCCACTGAAAGCCAGGTAGGAGCTATCCTGAAAGATACTCCTTCTTGTTTGAATGTTTGATTGCTTTGATCTGAATTTGTTATTGTTTTATGTAAGTTGGAATTGAATATGAGAATCATTTTACTAGATCATGTCTGCAATCTTGTGTAGGAGAAAGGATAGTATGTAAAATTTATTATTGTATAAATAATTATTATTTTCTCTATGTGTTGCTATGATTCCTGTGATGCCATATTATTTTTTTACTTGCTGGATAATATAGGACTATGATTTATATTGTGAACTATGTCACTACTCTTTGTCTACTCTCTAGGAAAGAGATAGTATCATGAATTGAATGTACACAAACCAAGAGAACTACAAACTTTCCTATTACTATCAATTATGACAACCATAATAACTCTTCAAAGATAGTCACTTAGATCCTTACAAACCCTATGTCCCTTGACTTAGGATACATTATTCCACATACTTGGCACTCCTATTCCATTCCCATACTCAAAAATCTTCATAAAATTCATCAACAAAAGATCAAATTTATTTAAACAATCATCTTACCTATGACAGTCCTAACGTGACAGATTTCTATCCTCTAGATAGACCCACACTCAGATGTGTATAAGTTTTGATCCCAACCAAAAAACTTCAATCGCTCTAGTGAGGATGGGAGAAAGTAGGTCTATAAAAACATATTCCAAGATCATCAAAAGCCAATGGTTTGTTGGAAAGTTATGCCCCCCTCACTGAGGGTCATTTTTTATGATACAATATTATTTGTCAATCAGAGATCTCTATCTTCAACCTCCTGTATATCCCTACAATCAAACACTTAATGACATATAATTATACATGAATAAGATTCTGCCATAATCCAAAATAACCAAAGAAAGTGGGAGAGCCTATGTTCTCATTTAAACTTCAAAACAATTGATTGATTGCACCAAATCAATAATAGGGACAATCAATGTAAATGATGACTTCCTCTGTTCAAAGCCTCATAAAAAAAATAAAACTTCTATGGAAATGGTTAACAACAGAAACCAATACTATATAAATCCATTTCTAATCACATTAACATTGGAATGGATATTTTTAAAATACAAAAGGGTTCTCTATACCCTCATGATAGAGAAGAAGAAAGTTTCAGAGCTTTTCATTTGTATTCAAAGAAAAATTTATTCCCCTCTCTCTTCCATACACCAAACCCTCTAAAAACTGTCTCCAAATCTTAGTGTTATGTGTTTATGATTTTTGGGTAAGGGTAGGAAACCTAAGAACACTAGGTGAGTGGCTCTTAGTGTGGGGCCAGGGCCCTAAGTGGCTAGTACCAGGATAACTGACTGAAGAGTTGTTTTAACAAGTGATAACTTAATTAAAACTTATGGGAATGGGTTAAAACACTAAAAATATTAATGTATGCCTCACCCATGCCATTAGTGCTAGTAAAGGCTATGGATGGGAGTGGGAGAAGGTACTTATGTGTAGGTACAATCAAATGGCACTTGTCTATATGAGAGGCATTTGATTCTACATGTGCCTACTTGGGGGTCAGGGCCTGGAGTGGCTAGTACTAGGACAACCCAAGGGGTGAGGGCTATGCGATATAACTCACCTAGCTTGTCACTTAGAGTTTCTACCTAGCCTTAGAACCTTTTGGGAAAGGGTTTATATTTGGTCTTCTTTTCAGTTGTAATTGGTAAAGGTTACTCCAATCCTAAGTATGGCCTAGATATCACTTCCTTGTGGACCTTGGTGTTTATCTCCTAGCATGGGGGAGTGGGCCTTTTGGTATCCATGTGGTTGGGTGGTAAACCTTTTATCGAAGTACCTTTCATAGTTGCAGAGCTTATGGATTCTTGCTTGCACATGTTCCAATTTTGAAGAAAGAAGACTTGTAATTATCTTTCTTAATTATCAAATGTAAAGTTTTTGATTAAGGTAAAAACAAGTTTTGAATGGACCCCAAAACCATATACATTCAGTTTTTGTAGGGAATTATAACCCTAAGCTTGATCTTTAGAATAATAGGAAGAATAAGCATAGATCTAAGTGAAATAGCTAGGGGAAGAAGATAATCCTTACAGAGCCCCCCAGCATAGAATGCTAGCAGATCTACCAGCAACACAAATCCAGCAAGAAAACAACAACCAAAAGAAAGAAATGCACTAAAGCTCAAGCTGCTCAAACCAAATGTGTAAATCCAAAGCTTTACATCAACAACATATAGCTAGGGTTTCCAGGCTCCCTAAACCAGAAATATGGGTTTTGATGGCTCCCATAACGAGACTGGGTTTTAACTTGGGCCCCAAAACCATAATGGGAATAGAGAGGATTCCCTTTACAACAACTGGCTAGTCTGACAGATGGATCAATCCACCCTGTCATAACCCAAGCAGAGAAAAAAAATAGCTTAAACATATAAGCAAATAAAGCTTCAGTTGTGCCATGACTTCAGGGTTTTGAAAGGCTCCCCCAACCTTCAATAATGAGATAGGAATGAGGATAACTCCCCAAACTGCCAAACCACAACGTGCCAAGAAAAATAGTAAACCATCAAAGATCTCTAGAAAAATAGAATCCCTCCAACAAAGGCTGAGCTCACCAATAATACTCCAACCCACCTCTTTCATCCAGCCATGAGCCACATCAATAGGCTGAGCCTCCACCTCAAAAGGAGCTTTTGCCTCTATAGGAAGTGGGAAAGAGGTGTAAAGAGGGAAATAAACCTTCACCTCAAAAAGAGCTTCCTCCTCAATAGGAAGCGGGAAGGAGGAGTAGAGAAGGGGAGAAACCTTCTACTACAATTGAGCCCTAGAGTGAAACCCCACCTCAAAAGGGGTCTGCACCAAAAAAAGGGCAGGGAAGAAACACCAGATACAATAGAGGTCAAGTAAGGGAGGATCGATATAACAATGAAAACTGGTCCATCTCCCTACACAAGGATAGGATTTACCCATGGCACTCTAAACAGCACCAACAAATCCATCACCTCTCTCCCACACAAAAACTTGAAAAGAGGCCCACACGAGATGGTCCCAGAGGGAGGCCATCATGAAAGAATCCTAGAATGGGATCCACAACTACAACCCACCATCTCTAGTCTTCAGAAGAAAGAAAGATCATCTCCTCTCCAAAGATGAGATGAGAGGAGCCCACCACAGTCCCACACTAGAGAATAACCCCCTTCCCCTAGTCATGATAAGCTCCAGGAAAGAATGAAGAGAGCTCCCATCGCATGAGCAATAGCCCCCCACCGAGCTCCTGACGGAGGATCTATAGCCCCCCACCAAGAGATCCTCCAAGTTATTATTACCTCCTAAGGGGAGATGAATGTAATGTGACATTTAATGTATTTCAAATTGATGTAACTTGGAATGGGTAGTGTTGGAGCTCAAAAATTTAGGCTATGTTTTAACTACATATTTTCAAAATATTATCAAAGTGTCAGAATTGTGTGAAAAAGTCTTTGAAAGAGGCCGAGTTTGAAGGCATTGAAAATGGAGCCTATTGATTTTAATGAGAAATCACTTGGATGGGGTGTTCATCACCTATCATTTGACATTTGTAATAGGTTTTAGGTCCCGGGTTTCAATTTTGACAAGTTTTAGAAGTGGTCATTTTAAAGGTGGTTCCCAAAATTTGCATAATGTGTTCTTGGAACTTCACTGAATATCCCACTTTGAGGAAGTGCATTTATTGCCCTATGATTTTTCATGATGTGCCAATTATGGCATCATGTTGTAGGAATAAGAGTGAGTCATCTTGCCAATTTTTAGCACCCCATGTGCCCATTTAGCCACTTTCCCAGGCCAATTCCAAACCCAGTTTATGCATTTTTCACTGTTTTAAATTTTGACTATAGCTAACAGGCTGACTTTGGCATTTGATTGTGATTGGCATTGTGATTTTCTGAGGAAGCTAGTTATGGATTCATATTCCTTGTATGGGGGAGAATCAGTACCTAAGTTGCCGGTGCTTGAAAGTTTCAGTCGGTCAGTTTTTAAAGCCATTCCCGGATGCCAGTTGGTGTTATTTGGCAACTTTGCAAAAGATGAAAATGATGAACAGTATGTTTGAAATGTTGATGCACTTTGGTGGGATTTAATGAAAGTGATTGCATGGTGTAAAAAATGAAGGCAGACATGCTGATCATATCATGTGTCCAAAGGTGTCAACTTTCCATTAAAGTGATGCGTTGGCATGCCACATGATAAATTTTGCACATGTTGTAGTTGGGTATCTTCTCAGTATGCTAGCATGTCTCTTTTGGGCTAAATGTTTGCACCTCATAATGGGCTGTGCACACCATTTCATGTTTCCCATTTCTTTGAAAATATTGTGATTCCCTAGATGTTGGTAGTGGAGACCAAAGGGCAACGTGCGTTTTGAATTGAATGCACAATCAATAAGGAGTTAAATGCTAATGAAGAGTTTGTGAAAATGAAGTAAATGGAAGGAGCTCAAGTTGTTGATTAGAATAGACATGTGCCAATAGAGGACATTGGCTTTCAGACTTAAAACACAAGAGGGAGAAAATAGTGAAGCTAGTACAAAGCATATGGAGGATTTTCAAGACATCCCAGGCACATTGCAAATGAAATTTATAGTTACAAACTGAAGAAGCTGCAAAGGCTCTGCATTTGTATGGGACATATTTGGTTTTAAATAAACTAATGTGATGTGTATTGAGAAAGAAATGAAGGAGTTCAAAAAACTTAAACAAATGCAAAGATAATCCTACACAATGACATAAGAAATAACCCACACAATGGTTTTTGCAAACATGGATTTGCAGAAAAAAAAATAGTCATATTGCAGGGGGCATAACTTTCAATTCAACTGTTGGATTGGGCTCATTTTTGGATATGTTGTCTCAAATCTAGTTCCATAGAATCTCACAAGAGCAATTTTCAAAATTCATCTTGGTTCACAAGATACATTCGATTGAGTGCAGCACTGTCTAAACTGCCCATAACAACCTCAGAAACATTATCCCACATTCACTGGGATTGGGGAGTTTCTAGTATTTGTATACAAAGGCACTCAAGCATAATGTAAAGCAAGTGAAAGAGAGACTATGGCTGTATCTTGCCCTTGTGGGCACGCATAAATGTGTGCACCAACTGGCCATAAGATACAATATTTTGACAAGTCATTTAAAAACCTCAAAAATTTTAATCCCACATTGCTCCTAGCTTCAGCATTTCAGGTGTTTATATGGAATGCTCCACACTTAATGAAATAGATCAAAGAGATGGAGGCTCTGCACATGCAAGCACTTGGAGGTTACCTTAGGAAGCATGCCAATGGGCCCATAGATAAGGAAATTTTGTAGATGATAGGTGGTGTGATGACTGGATGAAGTGGACACATGGTAGCTATTCGCTCAATCTCGTGATAGGCTGGCGGTTAAGGCAAAAATCTGGAGAACTGGAGAATGCTTGGTTGCTGGTTCTCTAGATGTTGGCAGTTAGTGAGATGACATTTGGAGATTTAGAGAACAAGTAGTCACTGAATCTCAGAATAGGCTTGTAGTTAGAAGAAAAACCTGGAGATTCAGAGATTACCTTGGTCGTTGGTTCTCCCAATTCTAGCGGTTAGTGAGAATTCATTCTGAGATTACAAGAATCAGTGCAGTCGCCCATTCTCCAAATGCTAACCATGGTCAAGATTTCCATTTCAAGATTTAGAGATCAATTTATTAGTGCAATCACCAAGAGTTGAATGTGGTTAAGGCTTCATTCAGAGATCTGAAGATTAGTGTATTTGCTCAATTGCTAGTTAGACTCGGGGTTACCAAAATGATCTAGAGATTCAAAGTCTGAGAGCTGTCACTAGTTCTCCAGATGTTAACTTGAGTTAAAAATTAATTCAGAGATTCAGAGGTATCTTGTTTGCTGCATCACAGAGTTTAACCATAGTTAGTCACATAACTCAGAGATTTGGAGAATACATGTAGTTGCCAGATCTCCCAATCGGGGGTTAAAACTTGAGTTAGTTTGAGCATCTAGTCAAATGGTGACAAGTGGTGCTTCCTGGTGGCTTCTGTGGTAGAAAGTGCAGAAATGATTAAAAAATGTCAGATTTCAAAGAATTTAAAAGATTAACATAGTTCAAACTATGAGAAAAATTCAAAAATTTAAATGCCAGAGCTGCTCATAAATTAATAGCCTGGAGATTCATTTTTTATCAAAACATATGAGTGTTATATGTTTTCAGAAATGGGAAAAGACAAGGAATCCATTGGCAATGATGATTTTCAGTTTCAAGGTGATGGGAAAGAGCAGTATGGGTTTGAATTCTGAGAATCAAATCAGATTAGTTGGGGAAATGATTGTAGAAGTTGGACCAGTTTGAGAATCAGTTGCAGATCAAAGTGGTGGGGAAAAACTTGGAGATATTTTCATGCCAAGAATGGATAGCTGTCAGTTGGCTTTCAACTGACCACATTCTCCTATATCTCAATTTTTCTTCTCATTTGTAAGGATGGTGAAATTAATGCTGCAAGGCAGCTTTCTGATTCGAGGGTCATGTTTTCTGAGTTTATTTTGTCATTCTATATGTATTGAAGCATAAAGTTCTTAATAAAACACAGTGTAGTTCCTGTACTAGATTATTGTTGTCTCTTTATATTTTGTTGATGCTCTTGTATGTTTAGTCTGTAAGGCATTCTGAATATACTGGTTACAAGGTAACTATGCAATTACATGTGAGTTTCCTTCAAGGAAGGAGTCAGTCTCATGAGTGATTTTAGGGGGATAAACATTTGTATGAGGATTTGATATAGTAGTATGGGAATGATGAGATAGTCTGTAAGGCATTCTATTTGAGCTGCATATAGATTGTAAGGCATTCTGTTTATGTTCTTATTATGTGATTTCTGTTGATGTACATTTGTATGAATCTATTGCCCATTAGATATGGCACTGGTCTTTGCTTGTCCTATAGTTTCGTCATCAAATCATAATTTCAATTCATTTTACATTTCTAGTTTAAGAGCATAAATGTTTGTAAATTGCATTGAATAGTGGAAATGCTTTTGGTGATTCCTTGTAGAAGTGAATCTGATAGGTTAGCCCGCCTGAGCCTCCAGGTTCAAAGAGAAGAAGGCTGAATATCCTTGTTGTTATTATCCATTGATTTTCATGTCTACATAAAGGGTTTTAGTGAGAGAGTGTTTGTGCATGCAGATTTAGTATGTTTTAGGTACACCCACCTGGGTTTGTGGATCCCAAATTGTAGGAGGATTAAATCTTTATCAATTAGCCTTTTCCCTGTAAGAATCTAGAATTGGGAGTCTAAGAGTCAAACTTAATGGCTATATAGTGATTCTACATGAAAAAGTGCTAACAGATTGGTGACTCTACTGGGGAAGAAATAAATGACAACAAGTTTAAGATGCCCAATTCCTTGCTTTGCTGAATCATCCCAGGGTTTGGTCTAGTTTAGTTATAGAGTCAATTCTTTTCAAAATTTGTTATATCTTCTCACTAAATGTGAGTGGTGACTCTAAATCTCTATTTGATCAGTGCTTTGAAAATTGAAATTGCAATGTATTTTGTGATCCTGACAAACATTGCATCCTGTGAAGTTGTTTTATGTTTGCTGATAAAGAAGGTCCAGGTGTGAGATAAAGGTTCTCAGCTGGTTCAAAATTGGTCCTCTGCAAAGATTTGAAAGGTGATTTGAGGAAGGCTTCAGATCAATATTTGACACTAGCAACAACACTTCCAGGTAATCTTTTATCAAAGTAAAAACAATCCCTAAATAGGTGAATAAGTCACTAGTGAAAAGGGGAAATTAGTTTGAAAGTTCATGCCATATTTCTGGATAGAAGATTTAGTTTCTAAAGAGTACCAGAAATATGTTGATGTTTAATGAAGTTAGTGGTTGCATGAGTTCAAATAGAAATATTGTCATGAGAATAAGCTTTATTATTTTGTTAGTGTGTTAGAATGGATTTCCCAGCCATGATAGATCCAAAAGGTGCTTCTAGATCTAAAAGTTTTCAGTCAGATTTATGAAGTTATAATGATGAACTTCATTTGATAAATCAAAAAATTCAGCATAATTTCATTAGATGTTAAGATGTTCAATAGGAGAAAGAAAAGAGGAGTCCACATTATTTTATTATAAGAAATTTCTTATTGTATGTGGTGAACTTCCTGTGGGTCTTGATTTTCAAGAATCCCAGTATGCTGAGATGTTGCTTGAACTTGGTATGCCTGAATCAATCAGTTGGCCTGCATCCCTAAAAAATGAAGCACTAGAAAGTGTTAAGGAATGGATGAGCTCTTTTGTAGATACTGATTCCAGTTGTGCATGATCTAGTTATGCTGAGGATGCTGAATCCTGTGATGGTTATAGTGCTGGTTATTATGCTGATCATGAAACTTATGAGTGTCAAGGAGTAGATGATGAATCTTCAGTTGATAGTGATTTCCTTGAACTTGTAGATGTCCCTTTCTCTCAGCATAATGTTAATGGTTCCTTGTTTTAGTTTAGTGGTGTTTTGTGTGAACTTGAAAAATATGATTATAATGCAGATGATAGTTCTTGCAGTGGTTACTTCACACAAGGTAATGTGAGACAAGTGAATTCAATCCTGGTTTCAGATGAGGAAGAGACTTGGAGCATCAATAGTGAGAATGAAGAGATGGAATGTAATGCTTAGTGCTCACTAAGTTGTGAGCAGATCTCAGATCTATTGGATGCCAATTTTCAAAGGTATACTCCCAAGTTTGTTTCTAGAATTCCATGCCTGGTAAAAATAAGTTTTGATGAAAGTGATTCGAGTGATGGCATGATGAGTGAAACATCTATTGATATCTTTTCTCCTATTTTAAATCAGTAGTGTGAAAGTGAATTTCATTGTGATGATTTTGATAATGTTATTTTTGATGAATACAATGATGAATGTACTAGTGAGTATTCAGATTTGCAAGAGCTTGTTGTCTGTGGTTTTGGTTTACATTTTGATGCTGTAGATTATGGTAAATCTGAATGTGTATTCTCAGATTTGCTAATGACTAATGAGTCACTCACTAACGGAGCTTGTTCCCTTCTAAATGATGCTAATGTAGTTTGTGATCAGCAAGATATTTCTAGTTTTATGCAATTAGAGATTTGTTTTGAGAGGTTCTACTTCAGTTTGCCAAGTGATGAGATAGAAATGTTTTATTCTTTCTTGCAAACTAATGATCAAAATATTGATGTTTCCAGCCATGAAGTTGAGTTGGAATTTTCACTTTTCAACATGATGATGACAATGAAGAGTGTGATGCTTTGACATCACAAAGTGATAAGTACTTACGACATTTTGATGGCTTTCCCTTGCTGGATAATGGTGAGTGTGTTGATTGTTTTTCTTATGATATGCTGAAAGTGGATCAAAATGTTTCTGATCAGCTGGATGAAACATGTAGTCTCAGTTTGCCTTCGTTATATGGAGATCAGAATCATTTATTTGATAGAGGAAAAGACTGACTGGAGTTTTGGGGCTTTGAGCCTTTTTTGTAAATATTGTAAGTTCATGTATAGTTGCTATCCCTTCATTTGTGTGTCTTTGTTTTCAATAAGAGGGTTTCCTGTTCAGAATTTTGAGAAGAAGTGTCAAGCTGATTCTCTTTGGGTGGTTTGCTGAACCAAAGATTCTAGATTCTCTACATGCCCACATGGGGCACGTGTCCCCAGTCAGAGTCACTGTTGAGCTAAAAAATTCAGACTATGTTTTGACTCCATATTTTCAAAATATTGTCTAAGTGTCAGAATTGTGCGAAAAAGTCTTTGAAAAAGGCCGAGTTTGAAGGCATTGAAAATGGAGCTTGTTGATTTTCATGAGAAGTCACTTGGATGGGGTGTTCATCACCTATCATTTGAAATTTTTAATAGGCTTTAGGTCCTGGGTTTCAGTTCTAACAAGTTTTAGAAGTGGTCATTTTAAAGGTGTTTCCCAAAATTTGCATGTGTTCTTGGAACTTCACTGAATAGCCCACTTTGAGGAAGTGCATTTGTTGCCCTATGATTTTTCATGATGTGCCACTTGTGGCATCATGCTATAGGCATAAGTGTGAGTCATCTTTCTAATTTTTAGCCCCCCATGTGCCCATTTAGCCACTTTCCCAGGCCAATTCCAAACCCAGTTTATGCATTTTTCACTATTTTAAATTTTGAATGTATCTAACAGGCTGACTTTGGCATTTGACTGTGATCGGCATTTTGACTTTCTAAGAAAGCTTGTTATGGATTCATATTCCCTATGTGGGGGAGAATCAGTGCCTAAGTTGCTGGTGCTTAAAAGTTTTAGTTGGTCAGTTTTTAAAGCCACTCCTGGATGCCAGTTGGTGTTATTTGGCAACTTTGCAAAAGATGAAAATGATGAATAGTATGTTTGAAATGTTGATGCACTTTGGTCGGATTTCATGAAAGTGATTGCACGGTGTAAAAAATGAAGGCAGACATGCTGATCATATCATGTGTCCAAAGGTGTCAACTTTCCATTAAAGTGATGTGTTGGCATGCCACATGATGATAAATTTTGCACATGTTGTAGTTGGGTATCTACTCATTATGCTAGCATGTCTCTTTTGGGCTAAATGTTTGCACCTCATAATGGGCTATGCACACCATTTCATGTTGCTTGTTTCTTTAAAAATATTGTGATTCCCCAGATGTTGGCAGTGGAAACCAAAGGGCAATGTGCCTTTTGAATTGAATGCACAATCAACAAGGAGTTAAATGCTAATGAAGAGTTTGTGAAAATGAAGTAAATGGAAGGAGCTCAAGTTGTTGATTAGAACAAACACGTGCCAATAGAGGACATTGGCTTGCAGACTTAAAACACAAGAGGGAGAAAATAGTGAATCCAATACAAAGCATATGGAGGATTTTCAAGACATCCCAGACACATTGCAAATGAAATTTATAGTTACAAACTGAAGAAGCTGCAAAGGCTTTGCATTTTTATGGGACATATTTGGTTTTAAATAAACTTATGTGATGTTTATTTAGCAAGCAATGAAGGAGTTCAAAAAACTTAAACAAATGCAAAGATAATCCTACACAATGACATAAGAAATAACCCACACAATGGTTTTTGCAAACATGAATTGGCATAAAAAAAGAAAATAGTCATATTGCATGGGGCATAACTTTCAATTCAACCATTGGATTGGGCTCATTTTCGGATATGTTGTTACAAATCAAGTTCTCTAGATTCTCACTAGATAGATTTTCCAAATTCATCTTAGTTCATGAGATATAGTCGACTGAGTGAAGCACTATCTAAACTGCCCATAACAACCTCAGAAACATTATCCCACATTCACTGGGATTGGGGAGTTTCTAGTATTTGTATACAAAGGCACTCAAGCATAATGTAAAGCAAGTGAAAGAGAGACTGTGGCTGTATCTTGCCCTTGTGGGCATGCATAAATGTGTGCACCAACTAGCCATAAGATACAATATTTTGACAAGTCATTTAAAAACCTCAAAAAGGTTAATCACACATTGCTCCCAATTTCGGCATTTCAAGTGTTTATATGGAATGCTCCACACTTAATGAAATAGATCAAAGAGTTGGAGGCTTTGCACACATGAGCACTTGGAGGTTGCCTCAAGAAGCCTGCTGACGGGCCCATAGGTAAGAACATTTTGCAGAGGAAAGGTGGTGTGATGACTAGACGAAGTGGACACGTGACAACTATTCACTCAATATCGTGATAGGCTGGCAGTTAAGGAAAAAATTTGGAGAACTGGAGAATGCTTGGTCGCTGGTTCTCTAGATGCTGGCGGTTAGTGAGATGACATTTGGAGATTCAGAGAACAAGTAGTCACTGAATCTTTGAATAGGCCCATAGTTAGAATAAAAACCTAGAGATTTAGAGATTACCTTGGTCACTTGTTCTCCCAATTTTGGTGGTTAGTGAGAATTCATTCCAAGATTACGAGAATCAGTGCAGTCGCCCATTCTCCAAATGCTAACAGTGGTCAAGATTTCCATTCCGAGATTCATAGATCAATGTATTCATGCAATCACCATGAGTTGAATGTAGTTAAGGCTTCATTCAGAGATCCAAATAATAGTGTATTCACTCAATTGCTAGTTAGACTCAAGTTTACCAAAATGATCTGGAGCTTCAGAGACTGAGAGCTGTCGCTAGTTCTCTAGATGTTAACCCAAGTTAGAAATTAATTCAGAGATTCAGAGGTAGCTTGTTTGCTGGATCGCAGAGTTTAACCATGGTTAGTCACGAAATTCAGAGATTTGGAGAATACATGTAGTCGTCAAATCTCCCAATCAAGGGTTAAAACTTGAGTTAGTTCGAGCATCTAGTCAAATGGTGACAAGTGGCGCTTCCTAGTGGCTTCTATGGTAGAAAGTGCAAAAATGATTAAAAAATATCAGACTTCAAAGAATTTAAAAGATTAACATAGTTCAAACTATGAGGAAAATTCAAAAATTTAAATGCCAGAGCTGCTCACAAATTAATAGCCTAGAGATTCATTTTTTATCAAAACATATGAGTGTTATATGTTTTCAGAAATGAGAAAAGGCAAGGAATCCATTGGCAATGATGATTTTCAGTTTCAAGGTGATGGGAAAGAGTAGTATGGGTTTGAATTGTGAGAATCAATCAGATCAGTTGGGGAAATGATTGCAGAAGGTGGATCAGTTTGAGAATCAGTTGCAGATCAAAGTGGTGGGGAAAAACTTGGAGATATTTTCATGCCAAGAATGGACAATTGTCAGTTGGCTTTCAATTGACCAGATTCTCCTATATCTCAATTTTTCTTCTCATTTGTAAAGGATGGTGAAATTAATGCTGCAAGGTAACTTTCTAATTCTAGGGTCATGTTTTCTGAGTTTCTTTTGTCATTTTGGATGTATTGAAGCATAAAGATCTTAATAAAACATAGTGCAGTTCTTGTTCCAGATTATCATTGTCTCTTTATATTTTGTTGATGCTCTTGTATGTTTAGTCTGTAAGGCATTCTGAATATACTGGTTACAAGGTAACTATGCAATTACTTGTGAGTTTCCTTCAAGGAAGGAGTCAGTCTCATGAGTGATTTCAGAGGGATAAACATTTGTATGAGTATTTGATATATTAGTATGGGAATGATGAGATAGTCTGTAAGGCATTCTATCTTAGCTGCATATAGATTGTAAGGCATTCTATTTGTGTTCTTATTAAGTGATTTCTATTGATGTACATTTGTATGACTCTGTTGCCCATTAGATATGGCACTGGTCTTTGCTTGTCCTATAGTTTCATCATCAAATCATAATTTCAATTCATTTTACATTTCTAGTTTAAGAGGATAAATGTTTGTAAATTGCATTGAATAGTGGAAATACTTTTGGTGATTCCTTGAAGAAGTGAATCTAATAGGTTAGCTTGCCTGAGCCTCTATGTTCAAAGAGAAGAAGGGTGAATATCCTTGTTGTTATTATCCACTGATTTTCATGTTTGCATAAAGGGTTTTAGTGAGAGAGTGTTTGTGTATGCAGATTTAGTATGTTTTAGGTACACCCGCCTGGGTCTATGGAGCCCAAAGTGTAGGAGGATTAAATCCTTGTCAATTAGCCTTTTCGCTGTAAGAATCTAGAATTGGGAGTCTAAGAGTCAAACTTAATGGATATATAGTGATTCTACATGAAAAAGTGCTAACAGATTGGTGACTCTACTAGGGAAGAAATAACGACAGCAAGTTTAAGATGCCCAATTCCTTGCTTTGCTGAATCATCCCAGGGTCTGGTCTAGTTTAGTTATAGAGTCAATTCTTTTCAAAATTTGTTATATCTTCTCACTGAATGTGAGTGGTGACTCTGAATCTCTGTTTGATCAATGTTTTGAAAATTGAAATTGTAATGTATTTTGTGATCCTGACAAACAGTGCATCCTGTGAAGTTGTTTAATGTTTGCTGATAAAGAAGGTCCAAGTGTGAGATAAAGGTTCTCAGCTGGTTCAAAATTGGTCCTCTACAAAGAGGTGGCAGCTCTACAAAGATTTGAAAGGTGATTTGAGGAAGGCTTTAGATTAGTATTTGACACCAACAACACTTCCAGGTAATCTTTTATCAAAGTAAAAATAATCCCTAAATAGGTGAATAAGTCACTAGTGAAAAGGGGAAATTAGTTTGAAAGTTAATGCCATATTTCTGGATAGAAGATTTAGTTTCTAAAGAGTACCAAAAATATGTTGATGTTTAATGAAGTTAGTGGTTGCATGAGTTCAAATAGAAATATTTTCATGAGAATAAGCTTTATTATTTTGTTAGTGTGTTAGAATGGAGTTCCCAACGATGATAGATCCAGAGGGTGTTTCTAGATTTGAAAGTTTTCAGTCAGATTTAGGAAGTTATAATGATGAACTTCATTTGATTCAGGTGGCTGAAGTAACATAATTGTTACAACACATATTGTAGAGACTATATGTAGGTTAGGATAGGGGTCACCATGGGGAGGCTAATGCTGCTCACCATGAGGAAAGAGAAAGGAGCCCTAGGAGGAGAGATTAAGCAGTAGAAGAGGATGCTCTATGTGCTTCTCACACATGAGATATCCTCAGGACTAAGACTAACCCTTTTAAGGGAACTCAAGGTGGATCCACTACCGAGACTTGGCTATTAGATTTGGAAAGTCTATTTTCCATGCATCCTTACAAAGCAATACCAAGGCCTGATTTGCAGTCATTCACCTTAGATATTTTGCATCCACCCTATGGGAGATAGAGAAAGAGAAAATTCACATAGATATAACCACTCTTTCATGGGAATTGTTCCTAGAACTCTTTCGAGCTAGATTTCTTTCTAATTACTGGAGGAAGGAAAGAGCTGAAAAGTTTCACAACTTAAGGTAGTTAACAATGTCAATTGATGACTATGAGAGAAAGTTCTTTGAACTCAATCCATACTCAAGTTATAAGGATGATGAACCCATGCTGAGTCAACACTTCCTTAGAGGCCTCAACGGTCGCTTGGCTGGCAACGTACAAATGTTTGAACCTTAGAAAGTTAATGATGCAGTCATCAAGGCTCGTATTGTGGAATAAAATACAGCCTTGGGGTTAGGAGGTTAGATAGGTAGCCATAGAAGTAATGCCTCTCAAGCAGGGACAAGATTCAAAGGGAACCAATCTCAAGGAATACCTGGTCCTAAGAGCTGTCCTTCTTCATCAAAAGGAAGTCAGAACCACCAAAAAAGGAAAGTTAAGAACAACAACTTCAACAACAAGAATGGGGGTTCTTAGTCAAGTAATTCTCACATCTGGAAGCGGGAAAAGAGATACCCAAATCCTTAACCAGCTTAGAGTATGCCTCAGAACTCTAGTTAGGGTAGTTATCAGTAGTCCAGTGCACCTTCCACATGAAGGAATTTTATTAAGAATATAGGATGTTACTCTTGTGGTCAACATGGTCATATTGTAGTTAACTCTCCTCAGAAGTCTACCCTAGCAGCTAGCTATAGATAGGCTACTTCAGAACCACAGTAGGTGATGCAAGTAGAACTCACCGAGTATTCGCCACTCTAGACCATAGAGACAGGTTGATCATCAGGGATTAGTCATTGAAACCCCAAGTTTGTTAAGGGGTATCCCTACCACTATTCTATTTGACTCAGGAGCAACATATTCTTTTATTTCTCCTTCTTTATTAGAGAAATGTGGGCTGAAGGTAGTAAGGTAGGGAGATAGGTGGCAGGTTGAGCTAGCCTCCAAGGCAAGACTAGCCTCTGACTCTTGTGTTCAAGATTGCAAGTTAGGGCTAGGACCTTTCTCCACCTTGGTAGATCTTCGAGTGATTCCTTTAGGCTTGTATGGAGTAGTTTTGGGTCTGGATTGGTTAGATGCTCACAAAGCCATTTTGGATTGTAGAAGCAAGAGTATTCAATGTTTAGACAATTCAAGAGAACCTAAGAAGATTGTTGGGGTGCAATGACCCATCTCTCTCCACACAATTTGAGCAATACAACTCAATCGGTGCATGTGCAAAGAATGCCAATTGTTTGCAAGCTCAGTAGAAGAATTAGACAAAGAGGAGAGTGGGGATGTATCACTAGATCATCCCCTATTGCAGGAATTTCTAGATCTTTTTCCTAAGGAAATACCAAGGATGCCACCCAAGAGGGATATTGACTTTCAAATTGAGTTAGTGCCAGGTGTGGAACCCATCTCCAAGGATCAATACCGCATGACTACATAGGAACTTGGGGAACTTAAGCTTTAGTTGGAAGGGCTTTTGGAAAAAGGGTTTATCAGACCTAGTGTGTCACCATGGGGTGCACTAGTAATATTTGTGAAGAAGAAATATGGCTCTCTCAAATTGTGCATCGACTATCGTCAACTCAATAAATTCAAATTAAAAAATTAGTATCCTTTACCCTGCATCGACGATCTATTTGATCAGATGAAAGGAGCAAAAATATTTTCAAAGATTGACCTTAAGTCAGGGTACCATCAACTTAGAATTCGGGAAGCTGATATTCATTGAACAAATTTTCTCACCAGATATGGCCACTATGAGTTCACCGTAGTACCGTTTGGACTGACAAACACTTCCTCTATATTTATGAGCTTAATGAATGGGGTTTTTAGAACCTACCTAGATATATTTATGATAGTCTTCTTGGATGATATCTTAGTGTTCTCTAAAACTCTGGAAGAACATGAGATTCATCTTTGCCAAGTATTGTAGTACCTTAGAGAAAACCAAATCCATGCCAATGTAGAGAAGTGTGAATTCTTTTAGACCGAGGTTAAGTATCTTGGGCACGTTATTTTAGGAAATGGCATCACTGTTGATCAAGCCAAAAGCCAAGCCACAATGGAGTGGTCAACTCCAAAAAACATCCCTGAGGTTCATAGCTTTATGGGGCTGGCTAGTTATTATAGATGATTTGTCAAAGAGCTCTCTCAGATAGCTCATACCATCACTTCCTTGCAAAGGAAAGGGAACAAATTTGTATGGTTAGAAAAGTGTGAGGCCAGTTTTTGGTGTTTGAAGGAAAGACTAACCAGTGCTCCAATCTTGGTGGTGTCCAAACCATCAGGGAATTTTGTTATCTGTACAGATGCCTAACTGGAAGGGATTGTGGTGGTCCTTATGCAAGAAGGGAAAGTTGTTGCTCATGAGTCTAGGAAGCTTAAAGATAATGAGCTCAACTACCCCACCCACGATCTGGAGCTTGCAACAATAGTTCATTCCTTAGTAAAATGGAGGCACTTTTTGTAGGGTCATAATTTTGAACTCCAAACAGATCATTGAAGCCTTTAGTATATCTTCTCTCAACCTAACCTCAATTTTAGACAATGCAAATGGATGGAATTCTTATGTGAGTATGATTTTGAGGTTAAGTACATCAAAGGGAAGATGAATGTGGTGGCAGATGCTTTGAGAAGGTGCATGCATAGTTTGTTGGTACTTTCTCTAAGCACAAATTTGGAGAAGCATATCAGAGAGGCTCTCACATCTGAATCTTGGTATTAGGTGGTAACAGAAGAGATAGATTTAGGAAGACCCTTGGAGGGTCATTTTTAGGATATTCCTTGGATACCCTAGGATTGTTGTGGCAGGTGGACATAATTTATGTGCCCTTGTCAGGAGATCTTCATGTGCTCATCCTTTTAGAAAGCCACAAGGTTCCCTACTCAACACATCTAGGGGTAAAGAAGATGTATGTAGACCTATGTCAGTTGTACTATTGGTCAGGAATGAAGAGAGACATAGTAGACTATGTGGCAAGATGTTTGGAATGCCAGAGAGTTAAAGTAGAGCATCAATATCCAGTAGGTCTTTTGCAACCTCACCTTGTGCTAGAATAAAAATGGGACATTATTTCTATGGATTTTATTGTGGGACTTCTAGTTACCCCTTGGAGACATGACTCTATCATGGTAACAGTTGATAGACTTACCAAGGTAGCTCATTTCTCTCCCATGCAGTCTTCCTATTCTTCAACATCGGTAGCTAGAGTGTTTATGAAGGACATTGTGAGACTCCATGAAATTCCTAGGAATATCATATTTGATCATGATCTAGTATTCACATCTTCTCTTTGGACTTCACTTCAGCACACTTTAGGGACTCAGCTCAACTTCAGTTCAACCTATCACCCTGAGACATATGGGTAGACAAAGCGAGTCAATTAGGTTTGTTGACCGTCATTTTTACATGAGAAAATGACTAGGAATTTACGTGAGCAAATTCCCCTCTTGGAAGAATGATATTAATCACTCTCAAGGTTCCTTCTAGGTTGGATCTCAACCGCTTAGATAGCTCAACTAAAGACAAATGTGAGTTTGTTCACAAGGAGGCCTTTACTAGTTTGTATCTTGAAGGGCTATGAAACAAACTTAAAAACACCACAATATTTCTCTTTTTGGATTTTTAGATTTTAAAATGGAAAGCAATGTAAATCTAATTAATCTAGTGTAATTGGTTTTCAAAGAAAGTAAGGGGTAGGGTAACAAGAATTCAAAGGAAATTTTCTGAAAAAACTAATGGACATAAACCAATATCACACTTCTTTGTGAATTAAAATACCGAGAAGATGAAACCCACAAAACAAAGATTTGAATAAATCACAATCTTCAGCTAGGTAGATGCAATCATCAATGGAAACAAACACAGATGTATAATAAGACAAAACTCATCAAATCACAAAGCCACCATGGATGTGTGCACACGTGAGACAAGTTTATCTTCAAAGCACTGAAAAAGAAAGATCTTCTCAATAATTCGTCACAAAAAAATAATGTAACACTAGCAAACACTGAAGTAAGGAATTGCAGATTTAAACCACAACACAATCAATTGGCTCTTTGAAATAAACAAATGAGAAATTCACACATTCATAAATTTTGCAAAGATAGCAGAAAAAATCACACCATGATTGAAGCACCAATTGTATGTATTGTATTATGATCAAAATCCGACCCTTATTACATTGAGTTCATACAATTTATAGAGTTGTGATCTCATTTTCATAGCTAGGGTTTTAGTTTCATCTAAAACTCAAAAATAAATTTAAAATACAAATTACATGAAGGAAACTACCTCTAACAACAAGTTAAACTACCCCGGTACCAAATTAAGCCTCGTGCATTACAAAAACTAGAGCAGACCATGCATAAAATGACTCAAAATGCAATTGGAACTTATGCAAGCTCTCCATGAAACTTCACAATCCTGCCCTTTATCCTTTGTTATGGCTTCTCCATGTGGACTCAACTGAAAGAGGCCCTCAAATCATGTAGAAATGACCCCATAGAAGTGATTCAGCTGACTGAAAAATCAAGTTTGAGATGACTGAAGTCAAATGACAGTCGTGCCCAGAAATCTCAGATCCCAATGGTTGCCCCGAAAAATAAAGTCCACAAAAATGTCTAAGTTTCAAATCCTCTTCTCCTCCAACTTTCAGACTTTCGGAGGCCAAAAATCTCATATGGATGAAATGCCAAAAATCAGGGTCTCCAAAAATGGCTAAGTGTGGAAAACTGCTTTTCTTCTATACAAATTTCGTTCAAGTCAAAACTGGATGACTATCGGCTTGGGAGGATCTCTGGGTGGAGGCTGAACTAGGTATGAAGCTGAGGGAATTTTTATGGCTATATCCTCCTCAAAGGTGACACCTATAGAAGAGTCCCTTCCTGACTCTGTAGTTTCCTTCTAGATTTCAGCTGTAACTTCCTCAACTGGCTCCTGAGAATTTCGTGGAACTTCCTCTCCCACATTGTCAAGAGGACTAGTGAATAGTGTAGGGATAGAATCAAAAGAAAAGGACTGTCCGACAACTAGAGCCTATTTCTCAAATTCTTGGAAGCTTTGATGTCCCTCAAAATCCAAGATGTTAAATTCATCATCACCCAGAGCATCTAGATTTATTGGCTCTCCTTGGGTTGCTCCTCCAGCATCTTCTTGATCATCTTCTAGTACTCTTCTTCTTTTCAAGGATCCTACAGATCAAGATCTTCTACTAAGGGGTACTTGATCCATCTCATATTCATCATCCTCTAGGAGGGTTTCCATCTAAGTGGGCATTGAGCCTTTCTTCCTCTTGTATACATGGCCTTTTATTACCCCGACCAACCTAGGTCCAGTCACCTTGAATTTAGGTGCCTTCTTTGGTGCACTTGGAGGTTCAGGTTCACTAGAAGAAGGAACATCTAGAGGTACTATGCTCCTTGTCATTCTAGTTTTGGTCTTCTTTGAGTGAGTGTATGAGCCATATCCTATAGGGTGCTCATGTCTATACATTGTCTCTGGCTTTTGTGGTGCAACCTCTTTAAATTGTGGCATCAACACCTTCTCCCCTTTCTTCTTCTTCTCCTTGGAGGGATGAGCTGGTTGTTGTTTCATTGGTACTAGATCCATAGGA
This sequence comes from Chamaecyparis obtusa, assembly GCA_027943335.1. Taxonomy (NCBI): domain Eukaryota; kingdom Viridiplantae; phylum Streptophyta; class Pinopsida; order Cupressales; family Cupressaceae; genus Chamaecyparis; species Chamaecyparis obtusa. The sequence goes on along the minus strand of BSBK01001180.1, from coordinate 716,671 downwards.
AATAGATGGGAAATCCATGCCTTAGTCACCTTGATGACATGCCTAGCCTTGAAATTGATATCATCATTTTTGTCTGTATCAACCTCCGCATTCAAGATGGCCCTAGTATATACTTTATCCAAATTGTAAATAGGATTGAGGACATCCTCAGAGTCAACTCCCTTCACCTTTGGGGCTATCTTAATTAATAAAGTGGTATGTGCCAACTCCAAGCTCATCCAACAGTAATCACAGATCCTAACCTCATAGTCATCTAAGAAGTTCATCTAATGGTCCTCAATATGGGGCTCATGTTTATAATGCCTTCCTATTATGTGACTATATGTACCAATTGGATCAAAATGGGTCCTTATAAGGTTGTATCTTTGTAGTGGGAATTCATCCCATTCGAAGGACAAAGACTTACAAATCTTCATATCCTGTACATAGTAGGTCCCTGTGGAAATTGGGGAGTCCCAACAATGTTTTTTCTTGTGTTGGATGTGCTCATGGGCATCAAAAAATTGTCTAGCCATCTCCAAGAGGATCACTCTATCAGATGGATACCTCGGTAGCTTCTTAGGAGCCAGGGTGCATCTCGCCACCTGGATGTATGTAAAAGTCTTGAATTGAATATAAAATGCCCATAGGGCCTTCATCTTTGCAACAACTTCTGTTGACATCCTTTGAGCATAGTCTCCCTCTATGGAGTGTATGATAGAAAATACAAAGGCATCATTGACGATGCAAAAATTAGGGTTGTTGTGTGTGTAGTATTCCTTCCGAACTAATTGTGGGTACACTATGAATGACCATGCATTCTGATATCCCATAGCACCAACTTTCACCAATCCTGGGTACACTGCTCTTACAACCAATAAGTACACAACATAGGATGTCATGTAGAAGTGTGGGTCACTCTTTAATCTAATCAGATGCTGATCCAAGTTTTCACTAAGGATGGTGGCCCAATAAAATCTTGCCTGCCTCTCCTTAATCTTTTCAATAAGCAGGATCATCCATGGTTCCAATTGTATAGACTTTGGCAATCCATAAATTTGACTGATCATGGTGATGGCTTCTTGGATGTCCTCTTTCATGTATCCTCTCCACATGTCTATCATTTCCAACTTATTTTTGGGCAAAGGTTTTATAAGGTAGTCCTTGTTGATGATGTCATGGGATAGTGAGACATCTCTATTGTAGAACTCCATTCCCTTGTCGATGAAGAAGTTGTAGAATTTGTCGACTCCTTTGGGAAAGTGGAAGACATCTTCAATATTGTCTGGCCTGAGATCTAGAACTACTTTGTCCATGTTGTTCTTAACCATTCTTTCATCCGGTATGTAATGAATTGCCAGAGTGTTGATTAAATCTGAGGATAGGATGGAGACCAGGTGTGCTGCTGCATTTACTAGAGAACATTATACTAATGAAGTGCAGTCCTTGAATCTCCCTATTGGTTGTGCACACTTGACTAGGTAATCATTCCAACTAACATTCCCGATGTCATTATCTGTGATCTCATCATGTAAGTTTCCCACTTTGGAGGGTGCGTGATAACCCTTGAACTGGTACCTCATAGTTGGTGAGTTGACCTTTCTCTACCATTTTTGCAAAGAGCAAAAGATAAAAATTAGTAAACATCAAATCACACAAATGAGATAAAAAATCAAAACAACCCTGAAAGAACTAAGCCTTAAAAGGTTCTGAAAAACCAATTTTTACCTTTCAAACCTTCAGGGGTACATGACCTCTGAAAGACTGAAAAGGATGAAATGCTAAAAAGGGAGACCTCCAACTAGATTATCGGGCCTGGCGATTTAGAGATATGATCCTTTGAACTTTGGTGAATCAGAGGTGTAACATGTTCGGGGTATGAAACCCTCAAAATGCCAAAGAGGACTTAGCCGATGCTTCATGCAAAAATCCCTCTGAGACTTTTGGACTGTGAAATTCTGAAAGTGTCTAGGGCTGAATGGAGAACATTTGGGGTTTAGGGTTTCGAGCTTGAAAATGAGCTTGAAAATGGGTCTTCTCACAAACCCAAGGATAAGGGGTCTAGGGGGACAACCCTATGACCCCAAAGTAGGACAAGACCAACCAGAACTTGTAGACCCTAGCAAAACGCTAACTAAAAAAAAGAAAAAAAGTAGGAAACCCAAAACTAGAAAACAACAAGAAAGACGAAGGGAGGACGAAGACACAAACCTCAAACAAGCTGGAAGAAGACAACCACAAAGCAAAGACAAACAACTAATGAAACTAAAGACTAGAAGAAAACATACTAGAGAGCTCCAAAAAATTGATGATTACATGCAGAGAACAAGTGAGTTAAAATGACAACTTGTCTCCCTATATAGGCCACCGACAGGGGTGACGTTAGCCACCTCCGCCAATCACCCTTTAAGACCTTCGAAGTCTCAGACCTTTAAAAGTCTGAAATGCTAAAAGGTTGATTCTCTTTGGAGAATCAGACCCTTTGGTGTCCAAAACTCCAAACATCCAAAAACCATGGAGTTGTGTGTTCAAGATTATTCAGATTTGTGGACCCTTTGTGCTTTTGGGCCTCCGAAAGTGCGAAAAAACAAACTACTAAACCTAAAAAACAAACAACCAAGCTAACAAGTAGACAAAAAACCTAGGACAAGCTAGGAAGAGGGGTGCCCTTGAAGCCAAAAGGCTACAAAGGAGAGTGCGGTTGTGGAGCCACAACAAATAGCCCAAACAAAAGAAAGGGAAACAACTTGAGTATATGAAAGCCATTCCACCTTGAAACATTCCTATCTCACAGTGAGCCAGACACAAAACCTTCAGCTAGTGTGATTATCCTATCATCATCAAGATTGAGAACATCGTTACATCCACATCCAGTTTGTGTTTATGTGTATTCAAATTTCCTAGGAATCCCCCACCATAGGCTTTTGCTGATTATCAACCAAACGTTGTTAGATCATTGCCCACCAATCCAAATTTGGCCAAGAGTCAATTTAACCTTGCTCTACTACTAGGCATACATCTATAGCCTTGGTAGAGGTTGCTAAAATCACCCTTCCCCTCTTGCAGATGAGCTTTATTCAAAGTTTTAAACTTCTTTGGAGGGCTCTTAGACTCAACATGTGGTAGATCAAAACTGAGTTCCTTGAACCATTGTGTTCTGGATGATTTGTTTCTTCTTTGTTTAAACTTTGGTACTTTGGCATTCCTTTATGCTCTTATCAGATATTATCTCTTTTCTCTTTCTTTTTTTGGTTGAAAATAGGATAATGCTTAGACCATGCTATCTTGGTTTTGAACTTTTTTTCTTTGTTGACCTTATCTTTATGCGCTCCTCCCTTTTTCTTTCTTGCTCTTTTCTTTTAGTCTGTGTTCCAGTTGGGAGAGGGTTCTAATTTCTGAGCTCCTCTGCGATCATGGGCTTCACTTAACTTTGACCAGAATCCTATCTGAGGGGCTCCTGGCCTGGGATTCCACTTTTAAATGTGTGTTAGTGTTGAGGATGGTTGGTTTGAATCCTTTCGAGAAGTTTGAGAGGAAAACACCTCCCTTCCAACCTTTGTAACTGGCTCACTGCAAGACAAGAGTACATCAAAGGGTTTGACAAAGGAAGACCTTTATCTCTTGTTTAGACTACCTGATGCAGACCATTAAGCTCAAGAAACACCTACCCCTCAAGAAGACACAAACAAAAAGACCCAACGAAAAGACATAGATGACAAGACTCAAAAGAAAACAAAAGAAAAGACTCTAAACTACAAGAATGTAAAAGAAAGATCAAAGGTCCATCAAGACCCAAAGCAGTGCTTAAGAAATTGGCCATTAATAGGCAATGGGACCAATTCTCCATCAAGAGAACTAATCTTGAAAGTATTCTCTCTCAGAATTTTTGCAATCTGGAAAGGGCCTATCCACAGATGTTGGAATTTAGTGTGGCTACTTGGTTTTTCTTTTGATTTATCCCACATCAAAACTAGATCGGAAATCCTAAAGGCCTTTATTATTTCTCTTTTGTCAAATTAATGCTTGACAATAGGTTGATGTTTGGCCACATGCTCTAAAGCCATGGTTCTCTTTTCTTCCAGTTCCAGCAAGTTCATGAGGTGAATTTGCACTCGATCCTCACCTTTGATGTATTCACTACTACATTTGGGGCCAAATTTCAATAGACACTTTCGATGGGTAATTTTTTATTATGAATTTGGTGTTTTTTTTATAATAGGCCCCGATGGTGTTGGTATTCTAATGGGTTTTAAATTGACCATTGGAATTCTGATAGTTTTAGGGTATAGATGAAAAAAAAGTGAAACACCCAAATTATTTTTATTTTGATTGGAGAGAAAAGGAGCAGGAGAAAACAAGTGGGTGAAAGATAAATGAGCAGGTGAAAGCTGAGCGTGAGAGAAGGTATGTGATTTCTTCATCTTTGATTGGTATCTTTGATGAGCAATGTCTTTCGAGCCTTTGGCATCATATTCAACCACAAATTTCAAATGCATTACATTTTATTTGATCATGAATGCTCTTTGAAATTACTACATTCCATTGGTGTCATGCCCTAGTCCATGCTTTATCTCTATTATTTGATGTTATTGGTGCTTGTGCTCAAGGATATCGATTCACTATTTTGAAATGTTTGGATTCACATTTGTTGATATTACTAGCACGCTTAATGATGCCATTGTATATTGTTGAGATGCTCACTGAAATGACCACATTTACTAGTGTCATGGCCTAGCCTGTGCTTTAACTCCATTATTTGATGATTTTGGTGCTTGTGTTCAAGGATATCAATTTTTTTGAAATGTTGACTGTGGTTATCAAATGGATAGCCCGTGAGCTTCTAGCTATGCACCATTTGTATTGATAGCTTAGGGCATCAAATGTATTGTATCATTGATAGTTGAGACTTTGTTAAAAGGAAATAGGACAAAGAATGATTTTGATTTATTTTCTCTATTTTGATCCCTAAGTGGCTTACAACCCTAGAGAAGTATATGAAGATTTACGGATGCAGTTGTAGGATACATAGCAGCTGATAATTCACAAGAAATCCATGCATCCAATTTTAATAGAAATTAATACAAAGAAATAGGGTCCTCCAATGGTCCAATCATCCGGACCTTGAATCTCCCCTCAACCAGTGACCCTTCAAAGCCGGGTTATCATGCAATCAGTGAGTGATCCTTCATTCTCCTAGTCTGCCCTACATCCAAACATATTGGAAATACACAATACAATAATAACAATTCTTTCACAATCCCCCTTCCCTCAAGGAACACTATCAACCATCCCTATATAGCTCTCTACTATCACTCCATCTTGTGATGACCATAGTGATGAGTGAAAGCCTACCACTTCCTTGTTGATTGCATCTGATTCCATAACTTACTAACCAACTTCATTCTTTATTAAAGCTATTCTATTAATTAATGGTCTTTCCTTGACCGAACTATGGAAAAACATTGTATTGCAGTCCTCATCTTTCAACCAATTCTCTCTAGATTTTTGGTGTCAATATATTTCTTCTCTAGCTAGAATTTCCTCATATTGTTGTTACAAGTCCTTTTTAGTTAAGAAATCAATATTGTCCATACCTTCCTGAATCACCTTATTTTTTAAAACCTCTAGCTGCTCATCCAATGTTTTTTTCCACAAATATATCCTTGAAATGAATTTGGTTGCAACACTTTCGCTTATTCTTGATATACTATAATTTTTTGAATAATTGAAACCCCATATTTCATTAAATAACAAGTACAATCTTCCAATAGTTTGCCACCATTTTCCAGAATCATTCTTCTCTTATCCACATTTTCTCCATCTTCAAAAAGCATCAAATCGGTACCAAATCCTTCTACAAAACTAAAGCATTTGGAAAGTGATTTGACCCGGTCATGGGAAGTATTTTTGCCTCAAAGATCAAGGGGAGGGATCCCCATTCTCTTTCTAGAAAAAATAGTAAAATCTCTCTACGATGTGTGAGAATCCATGTCTCCTATTCATCAATGTAAACACCCCATTCTTGGTTTTAACTTCCCACAATCCATTTTTGGTGACAAAGATGTGAAAATCAAATTTGATCCTACTCATAGTCCCCTTTCTCCCTTTCTTATCAGTCATATCCAATGTTTCATTAAAGTCACGGCCAAGAATAAAGGTCAACTTACACATACCATTCATGGATTCTGAAATGTTGTTCCAAACTTCCTTCTTCTCTTTTGTTTTAATCAGACCATAAATATTAAACATTAATGAAAAACATGATACCCCCCATCATGAAAACAATGTAGTTTTAGACATCAAAGTTTCTCAACTCAAAGCTGGTCACTAAGGCCCTTTATGTTACCAAAATCCTCATGTTGAATATTTTTTTGGATTATATGAGGTATAGGCATACATATTTAACACTTAATGTTCAAAGACAAATTTCAAGTTAGCAACATTCATCTAAGTTTCATGCAAGGAAAACCAAGAACCATTATCTTTAAATATTAAAGCATTTTTTCTCACAAACCTAGGTGCAATTGAATGGGAATCGAAAAGGAATACTCTCACACAAAAGCGACATAAAATGAAACTATAAGAATGACCCTATTACCTGTATTTTTGTTCATAAATATTAGAATTTTTTAACATTGGAAAACTCCTTAGGAAGATTCAAAGTTTATTATTTACATAATACAAGTTTACAACCCTTAATCTTCTTTATATACGAGCATGTATTAATTAGCTGCAAATAAAGAAGCATTTGGACAATCAGAAGACAATGAAGATAATTTTAAATGCATTTAACACAATTTTTTTTTTACAAAACTGAACCAATGACATGTTTACAACAAAGAAATAGAGTGATAATAATATGTTGAAAATTGTATTATGTTTAATACATGCCAAAGGACCAGTCCCATCAATTCTTAAACATACTTTATTTGATATGATGAATTATTAAACAATTAAGGTTGGAGTAGACATAGTTATCACACAATTTTTTGTGTGGTACAAGGAAAATTTGGCTGATTAAGAGTGAGGCCTTCTTTAGAATCTCATGAGTTTTGTACTACACAAGCAACGTATTATGAGTTTGAAGAGAGTCTGTGCCATGTGTGATTGTTAAGTAATGGGAAAGTTATGATGATTTAATTGTAGAACTATTGGTCCCTTGAAATGTTCAAAAAAGAATTCTCAAAAGATGCACTCTCATGGAATACGATGACTTCAGGCTATGCACAAAATGGATCTATCTTCTATCACTATGCTCTTATCCTATGTCAAAATGGGAGATTTGTGACATGGTATAGATATCCATCAAGGCATAAATAAAATTCAACTTTTCTCTAATGTTGTAGTTGCAAGTAATGAATTTTAAATTTTATTTTCTTATTCATAGAAGCTTGCAGTATAGTTGCTTTTAATGTGGACAATTTAGACAATGTATTTGCCTATAGTGTTCCTTAGTCTTGATTGAGGATGGTAGGCACATGGTCGCTAAAATGGACTTGCATAGTGTAGTTAGATTAAAAGGGTGATTATTTTGGTAGTGAAGATGAGAAGAAAAACACAATTCATTTTGGTGTTTTCAGTTTATGTTAAAAGTTGATTTGGTAAAATCCTCATAAAATACACTACATGTTCTAAAATGTAAAGAAGTTGAATGTTAAATGTAAGATATATATCTCATCCATAGTAATCAAAAGAAAGGACATGAAACTAAGGAGATTTACCAATCCAAAAGTATAAGCGAATAGAAAACATGATTGGTACCTTATGAATTGGTTTTTTAGGTGCACGATATTCATCAATCTCCTCAGAAGAAGACCCCTCCTCATTGCTACTACTTTCTTATTTAACAATTGGTTTGGAAAAATGTATTTAACACAAAAAAAAATTACAAAACTGAACCAATGGCATGTTTACAAAAAAGAAATAGAATGATAATAATATGCTAAAAATTCTATTCTGTTTAATACATGCCAAAGGACCAGTCCCAACAATTCTTAAACATACATTATCTGGTATGATGAATTGTTAATAAAGGTCTAATTCTGTAGACTGCTAGCATGAAGGAAGATTTGACCTAGCCAAATCTTCCTTGTACCACATGAAAAACTATGTAATAACTATGTCTACTCCAACTTTAATTGTTTAAGAATTCATCATATCAGATAAAGTATGTTTAAGAATTGTTGGGAGTTCTATTACACCTTTGTTGTAAACATGCCATTGGTTCAGTTTTGTAAATTTGTTTTTTGTGTTAAATGCATTTAAATGGAACATTAAGCATACTAATAATATGCTTAATCTATTAGTAATTGGCATATTAAATGTAGATAACATCTTTATCAGTTTAGCATGTTATTATAAGATACTAAAGAAGACCTGCTATTTGTCAGACAAATCTTTATTGTCCCCCACAATGAAGACAATGAAGATTGACCTCCTGCTCCACAATAAAGAACATTGTAATAAGACCTTTTAATCCTAGTGACAAGAACATAGAAGAATTCTAACTCATTTGTAAAGAAAATAGGCTTTCTATAAAATGAAAGGTTTAACTTAATTAATACTAGCACTTGCACTCAAAGAATAGTGATCTGGCTAAAAGACTTAAGAGAGACTTTGACCCAAGAGCTTCTTCATCAAGCTCTACAACCTTTTGTAGCTATCTTCATAGCAACAAGAGTCATTGGATACGTCAAATTTCTCAAAAGTTTGTACTTAGTTTGTAGGTTGACTTTGTACAAAGTAGATTGTAATTGAAAATTTAAAAACTATTTGCATCTAGTCATTATTCATGCACTATGCAATATGCATTGTGCAACGCAATGAAATCAGTAATGTGTATAGAAATGACAAAAACTATATTCCACAATTCTTGGGCTAAACTCTAATTTTTTTTTCTTTTTATATCTCTATGCTATCGAGACCACTTCCATTTTATTAAACATAATTTTTCCCAATTAAAAATCTCAATTATAATAAGATATAATATAGTGTTAGAATAAACTTTGTACAAAGACATGTAATGTTTATGTTAATGATCAAACACACATATGGATTCACTGTTCCATGGGATAGAGGATTACCGGAGTTGTAGAGAATTTAATATTTTATTGATATTCCTCTTCTTTGTTTCATACATCTTGATGCAGAGCCCTCTACTATCACCTTAAGGAGACCAAATCAACTCGAGGATTCAACAAGTAACTTGGAATCCACTCAAGGAATTAGCCTCAACTCAATGATTAAGTAGAGTTCCCTGACTTTTTTAGTCACTTCCACAGCCCTGCTACACAAGTTCACTTCCTCATTTCTTGGCTATTCCTCCTAGCACCATCTCCATCCTAGGCCACCTAGTGCACCTAGTGCCTCCACCATGTCAAAACCTCAACTAGGCTTTTCACCCTGATCCTAACATCAATTATTATCTCATCATGGTCTATTCACCATGTTTCAACACCCCATTCAATCTGATCTATTCAACTTACACCATTCTTCTTCTACAACCCTTCTAGGCCTGTCTAGTAGCCCTACACACACAGAAATCAGAAAATTAAACCCAAAGTCTCCAAACAACCTCACAAAGTACTTACCCTTTTCATGAAATGCCCTTTTCAGAGTTACTAACCCCATCTCAATCTCAATCTTCCATCCTTTGACTAGTGAATACTTCCATCCCCAAATGCTCTTCTCCTAGGCCTAATTAGCCCTCACTCAACAAAGAAACTCCTATTTCCTACAGAATTAGACCTTTATTAATAAACTCATATCAGATAAAGTATGTTTAAGAATTTTTGGGACTGGTCCTTTGGCGTGTATTAAATAGAATAGAATTTTTAGCATATTATTATCATTATATTTCTTTGTTGTAAACATGCCATTGGTTCAGTTTTGTAAATTTTTTTCGTGTTAATTTTTTTTTTCTATTTTTTCCATTTAATAACCACAGTCAACATTTCAAAATAGTGAATCAATATCCTTGAGCACAAGCACCAATAACATCAAATAATGGAGATAAAGCATGGGCTAGAGCACAACACCAGTAGAGTAAAACTGAACCAATGGCATGTTTACAACAAAGAAATAGAATGATAATAATATGCTAAAAATTCTATTCTGTTTAATACACGCCAAAGGACCAGTCCCAACAATTCTTAAACATACTTTATCTGATATGATGAATTGTTAATAAAGGTCTAATTCTGTAGACTGCTAGCACAAAGGAAGATTTGACCTAGCCAAATCTTCCTTGTACCACACAAAAAACTATGTGATAACTATGTCTACTGCAACCTTAATTGTTTAAGAATTCATCATATCAGATAAAGTATGTTTAAGAATTGTTGGGAGTTCTATTACACCTTTTTTTTAAACATGCCATTGGTTCAGTTTTATAATTTTTTTTTGTGTTAAATGCATTTAAATGGAACATTAAGCATAGTAATAATATGCTTAATCTATTAGTAATTGGCAGATTAAATGCATATAACACCTTTATCAGTTTAGCATGTTATTATAAGATACTAAAGAAGACCTGCTATTTGTCAGACAAATCTTCATTGTTAGACATACTTTATCTGATATGATGAATTCTTAAACAATTAAGGTTGGAGGAGACATAGTTATCACACAATTTTTTGTGTGGTACAAGGAAGATTTGGCTAATTAAGAGTGAGGCCTTCTTTAGAATCTCACAAGTTTTGTACTACACATGCAACACATTGTGAGTTTGAAGAGAGTTAATGGTTTCTAATTGAAATTAGTGATCTTAAAGGTGTTAAAGTATTGTTTTGGTTTTTCCTTTCCACTATGCAATAAGGAATAGTTTTCAAACATTCATATTCACTTATTGAATGCTTTGAAGACTAGTGGTTTGACTGTCCATGTATTACCAGTGACTGAGATTCATTAAAGGATACAAAACCCTTTATTTTGGGTTATTATGTGTGGATTCAAATGTAGGTTTGATTTGGTTAATGTTTAGAAGAGATCAATAAAGTATTTAAAGACAATCTTACATGTTTGGAGAGGTTTGAGAGGCACTTATCATGACTGTACCCTCACAAACAATGACATAGACTGGTTTTACTAAGTTTCTTTTCTCTATTTTGAGGTTCTCATTGCCAAAGTGGCCAAAGACTATGTTAGGCTAATAAAATATAGGGATTCTCTTTACCGCTACAAATCTTTGAAGGTTGCTGCACTTGGATGGATGTGTACCATTGTTAAGAGAATTGGACCAAGTTTGGCTTACCTCAAACAAGTGAGGCAGCATATGGAAAGGTTTCTGTCTATTGACCCAAATACCAAGACTATTTTGATCTGTGGGTATCCTAATGTTGGTAAGAGTTCTTTTATTAATTATGATGAGTTGTATCATTCCCATGACATCCCATGCTTGCACCATGTGTACCCTCAAATATAGGATGCAAATCATTGTTCTCTTCTTGACCAAAGGCTACCATATCTTGAGGTAGTGGAGTTATGTCACTGTTATGAACTTAGAATTATGGTCATACCTTGGTGACAAATTTTAAATGGATACAAGAACCTTTTTTGTGCAATGGTTAGGCCCAACCTTTATATCTTGAATGCCAATGCTAGATGCCTCTTTTTTACTGATTAATCCATGTGACAAATCTACAGACTTGTGAGAATGAGGAAAGGAGCCTCTACTATCCAAATTTAAAACTTGGGACTTTTCTTTCCTTCCATCTTCAAATTCACCACACACCACTAAATTTAGATTTTTCTCATAGTCTTATCAATTGAGAAGAGGAGTTGGTGTGTCAAATAAATCCCTATCCATATCAAATTCATGTTCTTCACCAATTTCTATTTCAAAATTAGTCTTTGAGCAATCTGAATACTCATCAAACCTCTCTTGAATGTCCTCACTACAAGGCACATCTGATGACAAAGAACTGCTGGTCAAACTTAGAAAATCAGAATCATGTTTAAGTTTTTAAAAATAATGTCTCCATGGACTGTGGTACCTTGCATATAGCATGAAGTTACAAAATTCTCCTTCACATCTTCCACCATGAATGATTGGACAACATTGTAACCAACCAAAGAGACACCAATTGGATTTATACCTTGTAATATCCTAAGGATGATCTGAATATATTTTCTAAACACTTTGACTAAAGTTGTTTTCCGAAGTCAATTTGCAATGTCTTGTATTTGTTATATGAATGGTTTAGTTTAAACAAGAGAGCATTGTATTCAAGTCATTCATAAAGGTTTACTCAAATAACCATGATAACAATTTAATATCACAAACTTCCAATTAAAAAATGTATCAGACTTAACTTCAGTCAATACAAAGTGAGAAGGAAATGTAATAACCCAACCTGGTTCAATCTCCATATGTTGAAATACCAAGACTATTTTGATTTGTGGGTACCCTAATGTTGGCAAGAGTTGTTTTATTAATAAGATTACTAGGGTGGATGTGGATGTGCAACCTTATGCTCTTACTACTAAGTTTTTGTTTGTTGGGAATACTGATTATAACTACTTGAGGTATCAGGTTATTGATACCCTTGGTATTTTGGACCACCCCTTAGAGGATAGGAACACCATTGGGATGCTTAGTATTATTTCCTTGGTTCATTTGAAGGTGGTTGTTTTATTTTTCCTTGATGTTTCGGGGTCCTATGGTTATAGTATTGCACAACAGGCAGCATAAAACCTCTGTTTGCCAATAAGCCTCTTATTGTAGTTTGTAATAAGATTAATTTGCAACCACTAGAGACACTACCATAGGAGGATACAAAATTGGTTGTGGAGATGAGATCTGAGGCTGGGAAAAATATGGGTGGGTTCTTTAAGAATCAAGAGGGGGGTGGGGGATGATGGCGCACTACTTGACAAGCTTGAAGAAGAGGTATATTTTGGAAAATGAAGAGTGGAAAGAAGATGATATTCCTGAGATCATGGATGGACACAATGTTGTAGACTTTATTGATCTAGATATCTTGCAGAGGCTTGAAGAATTGGAGAGGGAAGAAGGGCTTAGGATGGCAGCTGAGGGTGACAAGGATGATGAGACGGGGGAAGTGGAGTTGAATCTTGATGAAAAGGAAGCTTTGGCTACAATTAGGAAGAAGAAGAAGATGCTTATCATCGAACACAGATTGAAGAAGAGTACTGTAGAGAGCAGGCCTACTATACCAAGGAAGTTTGACAAGCACAAGGAATATGGCTTAAAAAAAATGGGAAGACATCTTTCTAGCCTGGGTGGATCCTTCGACAATTAGCTTGATAATAAATGAAGCAGATGAGAGCTGAGAAATTAGCTTCCCAAGAAAAATATCATAAATGAACTTTGTGTACCCCAATTCTTGTGCCCTCTGCGCATACCTAAATGATATATTTGAAACAACAAGGGTAAGGCTTAAATAAGTTAATTTTGAATCACAGTCTGTAGTTGTTGCAGCAACAAAGCATCAGACACCACCTTTAGCATAAAATGATCACTAGACAGGTCTGTATATTTTATGAAGTTTGGTCATTATGGATAAAACATACAGATCTATCTAGTGATCAAAAATTAACTTCTTTAAGCCTTACCCTTATTGTTTCAAATATATCATTTGGGTACACACAAAGGGCACAAGAATTGGGGTACACATAGTTCATTTATGAGATTTTTCTTAGGAAGCTAATTTCTCATCTGTCATCTAATTTATTGTTAAGAAGCTAATTGTCGTAGGATCCAGGCCCAGGCTAGAAATATGTCTTCCCAAACACATAAAAAACATGCACATAAACACGACAACTAAGAAACATAAATGTAGATATCACAACAACTGAGAAACATAAATGTAGGCATCATGGTCACAATTTTTTGGAGACAACATAATTGAGTTGTATACCCAAATGATGCAAAGCAAGTACTACTCCTTCGGTTACAAGTTGACACTGCGGGATCCAAAAACCATAGATAAGGAAAAAATTTAGAGAGCGGAGGATGGTCATAACGACCAAAATAATACAGGACAAACCTCAAGTTAAATGAGGCAACTGCAAACATTTTAATAGATTTTCATTATTAAATAATGAAATTTTCATATACTAGTGTTCAAAGCCCCCTCATTACATGATTTATTATTGTAAGCCCCCTCTGACTTACGTATCTAGAAAATGAAACTACAACCTATTGGGATTGAGACAAACCTTATAAAACAACAACAGCTAAGAAGGATCACTTGCCAACATCTATTGAATACAAGGTCCTCCAACAGATGTATTCAACAGATGTTGGCAAGCGATCCTTCTTAGTTGTTGTTGTTTTATAAGGTTAGTCTCAATCCCAATAGGTTGTAGTTTCATTTTCTAGACGCGTAAGTTAGAAGGGGCTTAGAACACTAGTATATGCAAATTTCATTATTTAATAATGAAAATCTATTAAAATCTTTGTAGTTGCCTCATTTAACTTGAGGTTTGTCCTCATGTATTATTTTGGTCATTATGGCCCTCCTCAACTCTCTAAATTTATTCCTTAGGTATGGTTTTTGGATCCTGTAGTGTTGACTTGGATCTAGAGGAGTAGTGGTTGCTTTGCATCATCTGGATATACCACTCAATTATGTTATCTCCAAAAACTTGTGACCATGATGCCTACATTTATGTTTCTCAGTTGTTGTGTCCACAAACCCCTTATGACCCTTTATGACCCTTTACGATCCCTAAGAATACACATCTTAGAGGTCTTAAAATGTCGTAAAGGGTCATAAGAGGCTCCTAGAAGGGGCCGGATGAGCTTCCACCTTCACGTGGTTGGCCCTGTTATGTAGAGAATGTTAAACTATTCTCCAAACAAAGAGAAGCTCAATAATTTATGGTCTCAGTCCACGGAGATGTTGAAAAAATAATGGGAATTAATGATGGAAAGTTTTTAGATACTGAGAAGACGTATATGCAGTGGAGGCTAGAAGGGATTTTTGTGGAGATTTGCTAGATGTGGATATTTTCTAGAGTGGGTTTCCAGATTGAGTAGCAGTGCAGAGATGATGATTCAGTACTATGTCTATAAAACCTTCACAAATATCCCTTTTTTGGCCTCTACTCATACCTCTTCTCAGAATCTAGAAAATTTGGATATTGTTTCTCATCCATGCATGAAATGTGCTAGTGATCATATAAAATTACTTTTGTGAGACTGGGATCAATTATGAGAAGGTAAAAAAAAAGATAATTTTATTATATCTTTCATTTCTTTTATCCATTCATATTTTCTGCCTTCTCTTATATTGGATACTGTGCAGTGTACATAAAGGCAAGGCGGTGATTATTCTTAACGATCGACAGGTATAAGTCTTCCAACCCTTACCTAGTAGCTAGGACTAAGGATAGAAGAGCTCTAGAGACCATCATAGTTGGTCTTCATCTTTGGTCCATATAGTGACAAAACATTTTACATTTCATTAGCTCATCAAATGCAGTGATTTGAAAGAATTTAAGGGATGATATTTTCATGTATAACGTATATTATTTTAGTTTGACGGTGAACAAATTTATCTACTTCACACACTTGTATACATTGAGCACAACCATAAAGAAGCATCCCCTCCTGTGGCTTGAGTAATGTAGGCCATGGGAGGAGATGCTTCTTTATGGCTGTGCTCGTAGTATACAAGTGTGTAGAGTCGATAAATTCATGCAATGTCAACTAAAATAATATACGTTATACATGAAAATATCATCCATTAAATTATTTCAAATCCTTTCATTTGATGAGCTAAGGAAAGGTAAAATGTTTTGTTAGTATATGGACCAAAGATGGAGACCAACTATGATGGTCTCTTGAGCTTTGTTATCTTTATTATGCTCATCCATCACTTTTGTGACAGGTAGTAGATTTATTCCAACATAAGCACTATACATTCAACAGATTCTCCTATCGGTAGTTTATTACATACTATCAGATTTATGACAGGTTAGCCATTGGAGGGAACCCAAATTCATCAGATTTGTGCGATGGGACTGTTATACATTTGACGGGTTATCCTGTCGGACATCTATTGCATATCCGTCACTTTTCTAATAGAAATAATGTCGTAAAGAATCCTTTTTCGGTAGATCTATCCCATAGTAAAGCTTCTATTTGTGTGGCCTCTTTCGATGGGAGACTATGTTGGAATACTGATTGTGATCACTTTCATCACCATTTCCAATGCAAAAATGCTGACAGACACATCTGTCACAGTTTCAACAAATAGGCATTGCAAAACTGACACATGGCTGTCAAAATTTGGCCTCAAATGTACTAGTGATTGATCCATGAATCTCAGAATTGGTATTTTTAGGTTCATTGAAAAATGGGTTGCAATCCATAGACCAACTGATAAGGGGAAGTCCCCAAGGAATTTTTGATTCTCACATGAGCAGTCCACAAAGCCTATTTCAACTGAGTGTGCCAATCCCTAGGGTTATCATCCAAAAGGTGTTTGATTATTGTTGTTAAGTTTTTATTTGTTGATTCAACAACCCCATTCCCTTGCAGATAATAATTGGATGAAAATTTGTGAATTACCTAATTTTTGAAGGCCCATTGAATGAGGGAGGTAGATGAAAAATAAGGAGCATTGTCACATATCAAAAAGAAAGGCATACAAAACCTTGTAGTGATGAATTCTTATAAGAACTTGGTTACCACCTCTGTAGTACAATTTCTCATAATTTGTGCCTCTGTCCATTGCATGTAGTAATCGATTGCAGTCAAGATGTACCTATGTCCTACAGAAGATGGAGGGTTAATTATTCCCACAAAATCTAGCCCCCATTGGGTGAATGGACGTACCACGTAAACTAGTTGTAGGGGCATTGCTAGATGTCTCTCATGTATGGCACTGGTCTGAAAAACATGACATGAATGCACATGTTGGTGAGTGTCCTTGAATAATATTGGCCAATAACAACCAAATCTCAATATTTGATGGGCCATGGCTTCAGCTGACACATGTCTTGTTCCATACTTGTCGTGAAACTCTATGAGAACTTTCTTAGCTTCTGTCCAGTCTAAAAAACATAGGTAAAGGCCATTGTAATTGTGCTTGTAGAGATTTCCATTATTTATCATATAGGATCCACTTCTATTCTTTAGAGATCTCCTTTGAGAACCATACAATCCTTCCAAGCAATGATTTTGAAGAAAATAGTAGACTATATCTTGATACCAGACATCTATGACCACCCCTTCATTGGTGTACACTTGGCACACTAAACCTTTATCTATTTCCGCCATCATCTTGGTGAGACCCTAACCTCTTAATAACTTCATGGGTTGGATTTCAATGTTGAATTCTTGTAGTATTTCCATCCACTTCCCTCTTCATTCCCCCAGTTCATTTTGCATTAACAAGGATTTGACCACTGGATCGGGAACAATAGTAGTGACCTTACTCCTAAGGATGTAGTGCCTGAACTTCTTGACAACTTTGACCGAAGCAAAAGATTGTTTGTTGAGATTTGGGTACTTAAGTTCAATGTTTTTTAGAGGACAGCTCATGAAAGCTATTGGTCTCTCATCATCCCCTTCTTTCTTTTGGGTGAGGCTTCCCATGCATGAATGTTCTGACATGAAAGAGGAGACCTTGAATGGAAGAAGGTAATAGGGGTTGACCAAAACTGGGGCAGTAGACATGGAAGTCTTAATCTCTTCAAAGGCTTCTTTAGCTAGAGAATTCAATTCAATCTTGGCATCCTTTGTTAGCTTATCATTTAATGGACGTACTATCTCTGCAAACCCACTGATGAAGTTTTTGAAAAAGTTGATCTTGCTGAAGAAAGACTTCAACTCTTTCTGACTATTTGGGGGAACCAATTTAAGAATAGCTTCAACTCTTTCAGGGTTAATTGAGATGCATGTTTTAGATATGATGTGCCCAAGGAGTTTGCCTTGGGTTACCCAAAAGACACACTTCTTAGGATTTAGTGAGATTCCATAGCGTCGACACCTTTTCAATACCCTATGGAGATCTTCGATGTGGTCCACACAGTTTCTAGAAAATATCATAAGATCATCCATATAAATAACAATACATTTGTTGATCAAGCCTTTAAACGCCTCATCCATAGCTCATTGGATAGTGGCTCCTGTGTTGATCAAACCAAATGACATACGACAATAAGAAAATGTCCCCCACTTTGTTGTGAAAGATGTATTCAGGCGTTCTTCTTTTACCATGACCTGGTTGTACCCAGAGTAACCATCGAGGAAAGACATCATCTAGGAGCCATTAACCACTTGCAACACTTTGTTGAGGGATGGCAGCAGGTAGTTATCCTTTTGGGAAGACCTGTTCAAATTATAGAAATCTACATAGAGCTGAACCTCTCCACTTTTATTTCTTACTGGGATAAGGTTTGCTACCCAAGTTGAGTGTCGGATAGGGAAAATAATCTTGGTGTTGAGAAAATTTTGTACCTCCTTTTGAATCATGGGTTCGATCACTAGGTTCACTTACCTCTATCTTTGTTGAAAAGGTTTAGCATCTAGATTCAAAGGGATGTTCTGTATGATAACACTAGGATTATAGGTTTTCAAGTCTTCATAGCTCCAAGATATGACATCTTTGTACTCTGTGAGTAGTTCCACCATCCGCTTCTTTTCTTTAGCTGTGCTGACTTTTCCAATACAAACTTCCCAGGGTTCAAGCTGTGTACCCAGATTGTAGAGCTCATAGTCATCGCCTCCTACTACTAGTGTCTTCTCTCTTTTGCAAGCATATTCATCTTTATAAAAAATCCTTTCCAAGGCTACCATTCCTTTTATGATGGAGTTAGTCTTCAAATTTAAGATCCCTAAATCATTTGATTCTTCCATTTTGTCTTCTTCTTCATCAATATTTTGTTTTTCAAAGACTCCAACACTCATGATGAACTCAAGTATCTGTTGGTCATCCTGAAATACTTGGAAGTTTGTGATATTATCTAGAATGGCTGGCACATCCACTAGCTTAATGGAGAATTTATTCAACTTAGACTTTTCTAGTGGCTGTAAGGAACTTGCTAACACCGCTAAAGCATCAACAATAGTATTCCTTCTTCTTGGGACACTGTGGATATTGAATACTTCAAAATATTTGATTAAGTCCCATATGTAGTTATGATAGGATTCTAACTGCTTATCAGTGTATGAATACTGGCTCTGGATATGTTAGATAATTAACTATGAGTCTCTCTCTACAACCAAGGCCTTTACCTTCTTTTCATGGGCCATGAGGAGGCTTCACTACAACACCTCGTATTTAGTGATGATATTGGTGCAGTAGAATTGTAGCCTATAAGTAGTGTAGTATGAGACACCTCGAGGGTTGACCAACTCTATCCCATTCCCTGCTCCTTGTTTACATTTGGAGCCATTGAACCTGAGCTTCCAGACAGGATAACCTTTATGAGAAGAAGGCTTAGCTTGGGACTCCAATGCATCCTTTAATGGATGTGTGCCCGCTTGGGGTTCAAGAGAGGTTTCTAATGGTGATCAGTTTTCTATGATTGGGGCCTCCATATCCTTTGTGCCTAGATTTTCCCTTGCGGAGAGGGGCACCCATTTCATCTTTTGTTTTGCTTTCATGTCATGCTAAACTTCATGACATGGAGGAAAGCAATCATCATCAGAAGAGCTCCATTCCTCTTGTATTGGGCACTCTATTGTAGGGACCTGAGGTTATTCACAAAGGGGAGGTCTGTCATCACCTAAGTGTGTTGTTGTCCCTTTTGTAAGCTTAGGTGTGTAAGACATTTGGCTCATTACTTGAACCATTGCGCCCTGGAAATCTTGGCCTTCAAACTCTGAGTGATTTGTCTGGTGCAAGCGACAATATCCCAACAACATTAGTATGTTTGGGTCAGCATCTTGGCCAAGATGTTTTATGTTTTTCATCATACTCCCTACAAACTCTGCGAGGATCTCCTCAAGAATTTGGGTATCCACCAACCCCTGCATGGGGCTATCATTTGAATTTTCTTCTTCTTTGAGGTGGAATGTGAAAGCCTTATTGAATTGATATACCCCCAAGTCATCTTGTGGGAACAAGACTTCATTTGGGGTATTGTACTTGGTTATCATCTATTTGAGTTTGGGTTCCGCATCAATCTTGATTTGGTTATTGAGCCCCTTCCAAGGTAGCCAGAGTTGAGTGAAATCTGTGGAGAACCAACCCCTCAGGGACCGGGTCCATTGCCTATAGAGTAACATGCTGTACATTTTTGGGATGTCCACCACATGTATGTCGATGCAATCCTATATTTTGGGGTCAGTGGTTAATTGTATGTGCATATCCTTCAGGACCCCAATGAATTTGACCTCTATTTTGTCTAGCTGGATCACAACCCTATTGGTTGGTTGAGGGTTCATCCCTAACTTGTGGTATATGGATAATAGCATAACATTCCATGAAGCCCCTGAGTCAATCAGGTAGTTGTGTAAGTTCTTTCCAAAAATCTTAAGGCTGAGAAAGAATGGGGGTACTTCTACCCTGTCCTTGAACATGGTTGGCATTGCCTCAACCACATTTACATTGGATGCATTTCTAGTGTTACTACTGGTCAGGACCGATTTGGATACTTCAGGAGGGCCTCTCTCTACAAAGGAAAACTTTGCAACATATTGTACATTGATATATTGGATTTAACTCTCTTTAGTTCCTCCATAGTGCTATACTTTTCTGTGGCCTAAGCCAGATTCTTCAGCATGGTGGGCTTATGTTGCATTGTCATGGAAATAGTTGCGCTACGACCTCTAGGAGGTGTAGGATTATTGTTAGCCCATGGGTCAGGTGGAGTGGGATGTATTCCCATGGGAATACCATCAGTCAGAGGTTCCCTTCTACTCCTCAGATTATAATTGTTTCTATTGTTGTTCTGAAAAGAATGGATCTCATAATATTCAGGCTGAATTTCTTGATTAAAAGGGAACACAAATTCTTCTTCAATTGTGTTATCAACAAGACTTCCCTTGGTACCTGGGTCATACGAATTGAAGACCATGGCATTCAAATGAGTCTAAGACTTATTAGGATCTTGGATCTATTGATTGTTGAACTCTCCCCTATACTCATTATCTAATTGGTGTGTGTTGGGATCTTGAGTGAAATTGACCTCAGATGAGTTAAAGGTATTAGCATTGTTGGAGGGTATGCTATCATTATTGGAGCATGTGTTCCACATTCTATTAGTTCATTGTTGACCAAAATGCTTATCTTGAGAAGCATTCCCATAACCTCCACCATTATTATTATTGTTGTTGTTGTAATTTCCATAATTACAATTTTTATTTTGGGAGTAGGTGTTTGGGGCAGCACTTGGTCATTGGTAGTTCCCTTAGTTCTGAGGTGGATTAAGCTTCATCCTAGTGATCTCTCCTCTTAACCAAGATAAAGTCTTTTTCATGGCATCCAACTCATTCACTAAAGCATGGTCTAGCTCATTTGGGATAGAAACCTTTTGTTCACATAGATCTGCCTTACGTGCATCATATTTTAGATACATGATGGCAAGTGGTGGGGAAATAGTGTATGAGGCTAGCACCAGATTGAGTCTTGGGGTGTGCCACACCGGGAGTTGATTATGTGCTACGAATGGACCAGCCATGATAGTGTTCTCTAAGGCTGGTGATACACCATAGTTTCCACCTTCTTGTGGATCTATTTGTTGGGTAAATGTGATAGCTTTGTCACATACTTTTTCTACAGTGTCTATGTCACTTGGGAGCAACCTCTTCAAGAATATGGATGCTAATGGATCCAAGGCATGTAGGAACACTTGTCTAGCAACCCCAAGTGGTATAGTATAAGGAGCCTCTACCTTTTGATACATCTTATGAAAATGGTGATTGCACATGGTGATTGGTTCATTGAGGTCTTTTCTCACCGAGATGAACTTGTGGTGAAGATTAGCCGGATCTACATATAACTTGAATTTATTAAGGAATTTTGTTTCAAATTCCCCCATGTGGAGATGGATCCCCGTGGCAAGTTCAAATACTAGTTGTATGCAAATTCCCACAACATGTAAGGGAAAAGGTGACACATGACATCCTGATGAGCAATCTCTTTGTGATTTCATAATTCTTTGAATGTACAAATGTGTTCTTCCATTGTCCTGGATTATCCATAGATGAAACATGGACAAAATTTCTTAGGATTCTTGGGAAGATCATGGAGTTGTCCCTATATATCCAATGGAGAGCTTTGAGCATTTGTGAAAAAATCCATTGGAGCTGGTGGTAGAGTGGCAACAAGTGAGGCAGTGATGTGCAAAAATGGAGGAAGATTAGGCTGATATGAAGTATCCTCTCTGAGTCTTGCTTTGCTGCCACAAGGTCTACGAACTTCTCTAAGTTCAAGGAATTCCCCTTTGTTTTGTGAAGATTTTAGGACTCATTCAAACCTTTTGAGAGAGAATGATCTAATATTCTGGGGTCTTCCCTTTTGAGGGCCCTCCTTCTAGTGCCACTTCTGTTGAGCATCATTTTTACACGAGACAATGGCTAGGAATTTACATGAGAAAAATCCCCTTTTGGAAGAATGATATTAATCACTCTCTAGGTTCCTTCTGGGCTGGGTCTCAAGCGCTTGGATAGCTCAACTGAAGATAAATGTGAATCTATTCACAAGGAGGCCTTTGTTCATTCGTATCTTGAAGGGCTGTGAAATAAACTTAAAAACACCACAATATTTCTCTTTTTGGATTTTCAGATTTTAAAATGGAAAGCAACGTAAATCTAATTAATCTACTGTAATTGATTTGCAAAGAAAGTAAGGGGTAGGGTAATGAGAATTTGAAGGAAATTTTCTACAAAAACTAATGGACATAAACCAATATCACACTGCTTTGTGAATTAAAATATCGAGAAGATGAGGAAACCCACAAAACAAAGATCTGAATAAATTACAATCTTCAGCTAGGCAAATGCAATCATCAATGGAATTAATGCAGATGTATAATAAGCCAAAAATCATTGAATCATGAAGCCACCATGGATGTGTACACATATGAGACAAGTTTATCTTCAAAGTATCAGAAAAGAGAGATCTTCTCAATAATTGGTCACAATAAAGAAATGTAACACTAGCAAACACCGAACTAAGGAAAGGTAGATTTAAACCACCACACAATCAATTGGCTCTTTGAAATTAAAAAAATTACTCTCAATTGGCTCTTTGAAATAAACAAATGAGTAATTCACACATTCATAAATTTTGCAAAGATAGCAAAAAAATTCACACCACGATTGAAGCACCAATTGTATGTATTGTATTATGATCAAAATCTGAACCTTATTACATTTAGTTCATACAATTTATAGAGTTGTGCTCTCATTTTCGCAGCTAGGGTTTTGGCTGCATCTAAAACTTGAAAATAAATTTAAACTAAAAATTACATGAAGGAAACTACCTCTAACAACAAGTTAAACTACCCTAGCACATAATTAAGCCTCGTGCATTACAAAAACTAGAGCAAATCATGCATAAAATGATGCAAAACGTAATTGGAACTCATTGAAGCTCTCCATGAAACTTCACGATCTTTCCCTTTATCTTTTGTTATGTCTTCTCCACATGGACTCAACTGAAATAGGTCCTCAAATCATGCAGAAACAAACCCATAGAAGTGATTTAGTTGACTGAAAAATCAAGTTTGAGATGACTGAAGTCAAACAGCGGTCATGCCTAGAAATATCAGATGCTGACGGTTGCCCCGAAAAATAAAGTCCACAAAAATGTCTAAGTGTCAAATCCTCTTCTCCTCCAACTTTAAAACTTTTAGAGGATGAAAATCTCATATGGCCGAAATGCCAAAAATCAGGGTCTCCAAAAATGGCTGTGTGGAAAACTACTTTTCTTTTATACAAATTTTGACCAAGTCAAAATTGGATGCCTATCAACTTGGGAGGATCTCTGGGTGAGCTTTGTGGAATCTATCCATAATCTCTTGCACCTCTTTGAAGTTAGCCATTTTGACCCCCTCAAGGAGTTATTGATGTTTCTCTCAGAAGGTGATCAATTCCACTGGAAACCCTTGTATTTCCTCTTCCCAAGATAACATTTTCTAGATCTCCTCCTTCTGGTAAAACATTTGTTGGAGGTCCTCTTTTGTTTTAACTCCTTTAAAAAAGTCCAGATACTAATTTATAATAACATTCATAGGATGCATTGTTTTCTCATCATCTTCTTCATACAGATCTAGATCCAACCCTTTGAAGAAATTATGCATTTTCCCCACAAAGAGTAGACCCTTATCCCTCCTCTTATTCATGATATTCAACACCTTTTCAAAAGTGGTCAAGGTGCTAGTAATGTCTTGGATCCATATCTCAAAATTTTCCATCTCCGACCCTTCAAAAACCTTAACCAAAACTTGGAAGCACTGCTTCCTTATTACTATGAGGTCATCTAGTGCCTTCTTCCACTTCAGAGTCTTCTCCTCCAAACCATTCTCCTCAATCATAATCTCTACCAAGGATGTGATTCCTTGGAGGATACTTTAGAAAGGCCTCAAAATCTTCTTGAGAGACACCTTGGTGAACTCCTCAAAATCAACCTTCCAGTCTACACAAGCTTGAACAAAAGAATGTGGGATGTCTGATGATATATTTACATCACCCCTCTTCTCCAAAATAGTTTTTAATGAGGCCTCAGGGTTACTAGGGTCAATGGGACCCACTGTCTTAAGAATAAACTTCTTCATAGCTTCATTATGTTCCATCAATGCTTTTATCTTCTCTTCATCCTTATCCATGAAGCCCAGAGCATGTTTCAACCTGAGAGTAGCTAGATTTTTACTCCCTTCCCTAGTAAGCTCTCCCAAATCAACTTCCTCCAACACATAGTCATATGGGGTGACTTCAGCCATACTAATACTCATTGTAGGGATAGCCACCCAACTCTTTCATCTAGTTGCTTGGTCTTGTGTTAGATATGAAAGGGTCCTTGCTCAGGTACTAGATCTAGCTTGATGGAAGACTCACCCTAATGCTGCCAAATCTATTTCATCATCAGTATACACCCTTGTTCTTGGAACCAAGTGGGTTTTAAAAAAGCATTAAGGGGTTCATAAGGGGCTGATAGAGTTAGAGTAATTATTTGGAATTCTACCTCCATCTCCTCATGAATCTCCTCCTCTCCTTCTGTTTCTTGCTCTTCCATCAGATTCAACTCTTCTTCAACATTTGTCTGTTCTCTCTCATTTGTCTACTCTTCCTCATATGTTTCTTCTTCCTCTTCAGCCTATTTATATGATCCATCTTGTCCCTCTGACAACATCTCACCAATCACCTATTTTTCTTTCTCGGGCTCTTGAGGCCCTTGTGCTACTACTTCATTGTGAACAAGTGTTGGAATATGAACTTGGGAAGGAGTGTTTTGCATGGGAGGAGTAGGAGAAACATGGGGAGTGGGTGAAGGCATTAGTGGAGGAGGTGGAGTTGGTATGGGAGCATGAAAAGGTGGAGGTTGTGGAGGCAACAGAGTGGTTTGAATTAGAGGTGGAAGTGGAGTGGTAGGTGGTGTTTGATGCGAAGGCGGGAGTGGAGTTTGATGCATAGGTGAAGGTGGAGGCTGAACTGGGTCTGAAGCCAAAGGAATTTGTGCGGCTATATCCTCCTCATAGGTGACACCTACATAAGATTCCCTTCCTAGCTCTATGGTTTCCTTCTAGATTTTAGCTACAACTTCTTCAACTGGCTCTTGAGACTTTCATGGAACTTGATCTCCCACATTGTCAAGAGGACTAGTGAACTATGTAGGGATAGAATCAAAAGAAAAGGATTGTCCTACAACTGGAGCATGTTTCTTAGATTATTGGAAACCATGAAGTCCCTCAAAATCCAAGATGTTAAATTCATCATCACCTAGAGCATCTAGATTTATTGGCTCTCCTTGGGTTGCTCCTCCAGCATCTTCTTGATCATCTTCCAGTACTCTTTTTCTTTTCAAGGATCCTGTAGATTGGGTTCTTCTCCTAAGGGGTACTTGATCCATCTCATCTTCATCATCCTCCAGGAGGGTGTCCATTTGAGTGGATGTTGAGCCTTTCTTCCTCTTGTATACATGACCTTTTATTACCCTGGCTGACCTAGGTCTAGTCACCTTGAATTTAGGTGCCTTCTTTGGTGAACTTGGAGGTTTAGGACCACTAGAAGAAGGAACATCTGGAGGTGCTATATGTAATACCCCAAAATTGGCATCTTGATATCCCAACCAATTTTTTTGCATTTTAGTCTCATTCTATCAATTTATAATCATCAAAGTCCTATTGTACTAGGAAATTCTGTCTTCTGATTGACTCTACTTGACTTAGTGTCAAATGCAAAAAACCTTAAATTTGCATCAATCATATATCATATTTAATTCCTAAATATTGACTATAATGGCTAAATAAACCCTATGATTGATTAATTTAATTACAAAGTCCTAGCACTTTAATTAAATTAAATCCACCCTCTTTAGCCAAGACACATAAAGAGGAATTAAATAAATATCCTCATCTTAATAAATGAATTTAATTATTCAAATAATTGAGAAAATCTACTTATGAGGCAATATTGTATTTATTTGAGTTAAATATTCTCTCCAAATCTTCACTTCAGTTCAGAAAAGGAAACTTTGATTTAATTAAAAACTCAAAAAAGGAAATAAAATAGTTAAAGCTCCACATAGACAAAAACAAAAAGCTGACTACTCTCTGCAGGAAACTTTCCATTCTGAGCTGATCTATCATTCAATCTCCACCATTCATCTGATTCAATCTCGACTGTCCATTGAACCTAGGATTCTATAAAAGAACCCTCATTTCTCATTCAAAGGATCCAACTTTTCAAAGCAACGAAGTGCTATCGCATTGTTACCATAAATTCTTTTGCATTGAAGCTTTCATTTCTTAGCATAATCTTCATTTATAGATTAGTATATCATGTTTAGCTTAATGATGCACTTCATATCTTAATCTAGTTTTCTTTCATTGTTCTTAGATTAATTTCATCATTTCTAGATTAATTGCATACTCATTCTAGAATAATCTACATTGTACTTTCAATCAAATAATTCATTCTAGTGTTAGTCTATGGTTGTAGGACTCTCGATTCTGAGAGAAATTTCAAACCCTACCTAGATAGAAGGCAACAGGTCGAATCATCCAGCCAAGCAGGATGAATGATCTGATATTCATTCTTGGCTACAACTGGTGAAAAATGACTATGTTGAAGTGTGGAGCTAAATCAGAGGCCCATATTTAGTTCATACACTATACTCCTTGTCATTCTAGTTTTGGGCTTCTTTGAGAGAGTGGTTGGGCCATATGGTGTAGGGAGCTCATGTCTATACACTGTCTCCAATTTTTGTGGTGCAACCTTTTTAAATTGTGGCATCAGGACCTTCTCCCCTTTCTTCTTCTTCTCCTTGGAGGGCTGAGATGGTTGTTGTTTTATTGGTACTGGATCCAAAGGAAATGAATGGGAAATCCATGCCTTAGTCACCTCAACGACATGCTTGGCCTTGAAATTGATATTATCATTTTCATCTCTATCAACCTCCACATTCAAGATGGCCCTAGTATATAGTTTATCCAAATTGTAAATAGGATCTAGGACATCGTTAGAGTCATGTCCCTTCAACTTTGGGGGTATCTTCAATAGTAAAGTGGTTTGTTGCAACTCCAAGCTCATCCATAGTAATCACGTATCTTAACCTCATAGATATCTAAGCAGTTCATCTAATGGTCCTCAATATGGGGCTCATGTACATAATGCCTTCCCATTATGTGACTATATGTACCAATTGGATCAAAATGTGTCCTTTTAAGGTTATAGCTTTGTAGTGGGAATTTATCCCATTCGAAGGACAAGGACTTACAGATCTTCATATCTTGTACATAGTGGGGCCCTGTGGAAATTGGGAAGTCCCAAAAATGTTTTTTCTTACCTCGGATGTGCTCATGGGCATCAGACAATTGTCTAGCCATCTCCAAGAGGAGCACTCTATCAGATGGATACCTCGGTAGCTTCTTAGGAGCCAGGGTGAATCTCACCACCTAGATGTATATAAAAGTTGTGAATTGAATATAAAATGCTCCTAGGGCCTTCACCTTTGTAGCAACTTCTATTGACATACTTTTAGCATAGTCTCCCTCTATGGAGCATATGATAGAAAATACAAAGGCATCATTGACAATGGAAAAATCAGGGCTATTGTGTGTGTAGTATTCCTTCTGAACCAGCTTTGGGTACACTGTGAATGACCATACATTCTGATCTCCCATAGCACCAACTTTCAGCAATCCTGGGTACACCACTCTTGGAGCCAATAAGTACACAACATAAGATGTCATCTAGAAGTGTGGGTCACTCATTAATCTAATCAGCTATTGATCCAAGTTGTCACTAAGGATGGTGGCCCAATCAAATCTTGCCTACCTCTCCTTAATCTTTTCAATATGCAGGATCATCCATGGTTCCAATCATATAGACTTTGGTAGTCCATACATTTGACTGATCATGGTGATGGCTGCTTGGATGTCCTCTTTCATGTATCCTCTCTGCATGTCTATCCTTTCCAACTTATTTCTAGGTAGAGGTTGTATAAGGTACTCCTTGTTCACAATGTCATGGGATAGTGAGACATCTCTATTGTAGAACTCCATTCCCTTGCCAATGAAGAAGTTGTAGAATTTGTCGATTCCTTTGGGCAAGTGGAAGACATCTTCAATATTGTCTAGCCTAAGATCTAGTACCAGTTTTCCCATTCTGTTCCTAACCATTCTTTCATCTGGTATGTAATGAATTGCTAGAGTGTTAATTAAATCCGAGGATAGGATGGAGACCGGGTGTGTTGCTGCATTTACTAGAGAATAGTACACTAATGAAGTGCAGTCCTCAAATCTCCCTACTGGTTGTGCACACTTGACCAGGTAATCATTCCAACTGACATTCTCGATATCAGTATCTGTGATCTTAGCATGTAAGTTTCCCACTTTGGAGGGTGCATGATAACCCTTGAACTGGTACCTCATAGTCGGTGAGTTGACCTTCTCTTCCATTTCTGCAAAGAGAAAAAGACATAAATCAGTAAACATCAAATCAAACAAATGAGATAAAAAATCAAAACAACCATGAAAGAACTAAGCCTTAAAAGGTTCTGAAAAACCAATTTTGGCCTTTTGGGGGTACATGACCTCTGAAAGGCCGAAAAGGGAGACCCCCACCTAGATTGTCGGGCTTGAAGATTCAGAGATACAATCCTTTAGACTTTGGTGAATCAGAGTTATAAGATGTTCAGGGTGCGAAACCCCCAAAATGCCAAAGAGGACTTAGCTAATGCTTCATGCTGAGATCCCTCTAATAATTTTAGATAGTGAAAGTCTAAAAGTGTCTAGGGCCAAATGGAGAACCTTTGGGGCTTAGGGTTTCAAGCTTGAAAATGAGCCTGAAAATGGTTCTTCTCACAAAACTGAGGCTAAGGGGCCAAGTGGACAACCCTGTGACCCCAAAGTAGGACAAGACCAGCCAAAAATCGCAGACCCTAGTAGGAATGCTAACTAAACAAAAGAAAAAAGTGGGAAACCCAAAACCAGAAAAAAATAAGAAAGATAGAGGGAGGACAAAGACACCAACCTCAAACAAGATAGAAGACCACAACCACAAAGCAAAGACAAACAACCAATGAAACTAAAGACTAGAAGAAAATGTGCTAGAAAGCTCTGAAAAACCAATGATTACATGTAGAGAACAAGTGAATCAAAATGATGGCTTGTCTCCCTATATAAGCCACTAGCAGGGGTGACATTAGCCACCTCTACTAATTTCCCTTTCAGACCTTCAGAGTCTCAGACCTCCAAAAGTTTGAAACACCGAAAGGCCAATTCTCTTCAAAGAATCAAAGCCTTCGGTGTCTAAACCTCTGAACGTCGAAAAACCCTGGAGTTGTGTGTTCAAGATTATTCAGATTTTTGGACCCTTCATGCTTTTGGGGCTCCAAAAGTGTGAAACTATGAAAAGACAAACTAATAAACCTAAAAAACAAAAAACCAAGCCAAGAAGAAGACAGATAGCCTAGGACAAGCTAGGAAGAGGGGGCCCTTGAAGCCAAAACACTACAAAGGGGAGCATGGTTGTGGAACCACAACAATGTTCTTGAGGATATGCTTAGAATGTATGTTATGGATAGACAAACCTAGTGGGAAGAATATTTATATTTGGTGGAGGTTGCATATAATAATGGTTATCATAGTTCCATAGGCATGTCTCCTTTTTAAGCTTTGTATGGTTGTTCATGCCGCACTCCTTTGAGTGGGGATCATTTGGAGGATAGGGTACTTCTAGGTCTTGAGATGTTATAGGATATGGAGTAGTAGGTTAAGCGTATAAGAGAGCATATTTTGATAGCTCAAGATAGACAAAAGAAATATGTAGATGATCACATGACTGATGTACACTTTGCTCTTGGAGATAGATTTTTTCTTAGGGTGCACCCACAAAAGATTCCAATCCATTATGAAAAAGGCTCCAAGTTGGCACCCCAATTTATTGGCCCTTTTGAAGTCCTAGAGAGGATAGGACTAGTAGCTTATCGAATTTCCTTGCTGCCCAACCTTGCTCATATTCATAATGTATTTCATGTTTCAGTTCTTAGAAAATATATTCCTAATGTGACTCATGTTTTGGATTGGAATGCATTACAGGTAACGGATGGGTAGCTAGCTTTAGAGCCAGTATGCATTTTGCATCAGCAAACACAAACCCTCAGGGGTCTTACCATAGACTAGGCAAGCATCAAATGGGACCCCAATGATGATTCCTCAGCCACTTGGGAGGATTCTATTAGACTTAGAGATACTTATCCTTACTTATTTATAGGCTTCCAAGAGTAAGCCTAACTCTAGGGGGGGGGGGGGGGATGTAATACCCTCTCAGATGATTATACTTAGAATTTTATTTGGACATTTTCATTATGATGATTAGAACTATATGTTTACAATTATGCTTATTTAGATGATGATACACTTATCAGATGCTTAGATACACTCATTTATGATTATCATTTATATGTTCATGAAGTTTGAAATCATCTATCTTTACATGATTTATAAAGCTAACCCAAGGATTTGGACCTAACCATTATTATCTATGATGTCTTATGTTTTCATTTATATATGTTTGATTTTTTTTCATGACTCAGGATGAAGTCATAATTACTCACTTAGTTGAGGTCCAAATGATGTATCAATCCTGGTCATCTATTTTCATATGTCTTTATATATATTTGCACATGTATTTCTTCTTGGTGATGTAGGATTATAGGTACCAGGCATCGTCTCCACTTGGTCTCATAGTAGAAGGTTGGTGCCTTCATCTGAAAGGAATTTGGAGAAGTGCTGGAAGGAGATTGAGAGAGTTGAATAACCCTTCATCAATGATTTTCTCCGTCGAAAGCTAGGTAGGAGATATCCTGAAAGATACTCCTTCTTGTTTGAATGTTTGATTACTTTGATCTGCATTTGTGATTATTTTATGTAAGTTGGAATTGAATATGACAATCATTTTACCAGATCATGTTTTCACTCTTGTGTAGGAGAAAGGATAGTATGTGAAACCTATTATTGTATAAATAATTATTCTTTTCTCTATGTGTTACTATGATTCCTGTGATGCCATATTGTTTGTCTACATGCTAGATAATATAGGACTATGATTTAGATTGTGAACTATGTCACTACTCTTTGTCTACTCTCTGGGAAAGAGATAGTATCATGAATTGAATGTACACAAACCAAGATAACTAAAAACTATCCTATTACTATCAATAATGACAACCACACTAACTCTTTGAAGATAGTCACTTGGATCCTTACAAAACATATGTCTTTTGAATTAGGATACCTTATTCTACATACTTGGCACTCCTATTCCCTGACCATAGTCAAAACTCTTCATAAAATTCATCAACACAAGATCAAATTTATTTAAACAATCATCTTACCTATGACTGTCCTAACATGACAGATTTCTACCCTCTAGATAGACCCGCACTCAGATGTGTATAAATTTTGATCTTGATTGAAAATCCTCAATCACTCTAGTGAGGATGGGAAAAATTAGGTCTGTCAAAACATATTCCAAGCTCATGAAAATCTAATGGTTGGTTGGAAAGTTATGGCCCCCGCACTGAGGGTCATTTTTTCTGATACAATATTATTTGTCAATCAGAGATTTCTATCTTCAACCTCCTGTATATCCCTGCAATCAAACAATTAATGGAACATACTTATATAGTTATAGGCTTCTCCCACAATCCAAAATAACCAAAGAAAGTGGGAGAGCCTATGTTCTCATTTAAACTTCAAAACAATTTATTGATTTCACCAAATCAATAACAAGGATAGTAAATGTAAATGATGACTTCCTCTATTCAAAGCCTCATAAAAACAAATAAAAATTGTGTGGAAATGGTTAACAATAGAAAATAATACTATATCAATCCATTTCCAATCACATTTACATTGGAATGGATATTTTTCAAATACAAAAGGGCTGGCTATACCCTTATGATAGAGAACAAGAAAGTTGTAGAGCTTTTCATTTGTATTCAGAGAAAACTTTATTCCCCTCTCTCTTCCATACACCAAACCCTCTAAAAAATCTCTCCAAATCTTAGTTTTATGTGTTTATGATGTTTGGGTAAGGGTAGGAAACCTAAGAACACTAGGTGAGTGGCTCTCAGTGCGGGGTTGGGGCCCTAAGTGGTTAGTACTAGGATAACCAACTGAAGAGTTGTTTTAACAAGTGATAACTTAATTAAAACTTATGAGAATGGGTTCAAACTCTTAAAAGATTAATGTATGCTTTGCCCATGCCATTAGTGCTAGTAAAGGCTATGGATGGGAGTGGGAGAAGGTACCTATGTGTAGGTATGATCAAATGGTGCTTGTCTATATGAAAGGCATTTGGTTTCGCATGTGCCTACTAGGGGCTCGGGGCTCGGAGTGGCTAGTACTAGTAAAACCCAAGGGGTGAGGGCTATGTAATGACACTCACCTAGCTTGTCACTTAGAGATTCTACCTAGCCTTAGAACCTTTTGGGAAAGGGTTTATACTTTGGTCTTCTTTTCAGTTGTAATTCTAGAAAGGTTTCTCCAACCCTAGGTATGGGCTAGATATCACTTCCTTGTGGACCTTGGTGTTTATCTCCTAGCATGGGGGAATGGTCCTTTTGGTATCCACATGGTTGGGTGGTAAATATTTTATCGAGGTACCTTGCATAGTTGCAGAGCTTATGGATTCTTTCTTGCACATGTACCAATTTTGAAGAAAGAAGACTCGTAATTATCTTTCTTAATTATCAAATGTAAAGTTATTATTACCTCCTAAGGGGAGATGAATGTAATGTGACATTTAATGTATTTAAATTTGATGTAACTTGGAATGGGTAGATTTAGGGAAAATAAAAGGGAATGGTGAACTTTATGTAAATCATTTGAAAAGAAAAGGAATTTCATAAGTGTTTAAAGCAAAGCGACATGTTTTTCACTATGGTTGTTCAAGAAAAGTTAGTAATGAAATGTGTTAATTTCATATGTGAAATAGATCAAACTCCTAGATAAATTCTTTTATTATGATTATGCTTTAAATGTTATATTGATCATGAAAGAATGCTTAGGGAATATAGATGAAATCAATTGGTTAGAAATCAAATGAAAGCATTTATATTTCTCTCTAAAGAATTTTCAAATGTTATGTTTTAAGAGTTAATCATATTGTTAGTACACTTGATAAACTTAAATGGATTGTTCATTTTACTCATAGGGAACCTTGGAAGGATTCTAAGTTAAATTATGCATTATTCATGTTAATCTTTTAAAGTTCAAAATTTTTCATAAATTTGTTACTTAGGTTTTCTTTTCTAAAGAGAATCTTCATTCTCTTTCCCAGTTCCCTTGCGGGGCTTGACAAAAGAAGAGTATGAACGTGTAAAGGATAAAATAGTGCATGGGGTCCTAGGGCAATGGTTTGCACATAAAAGAGACCCCAAAACCAATATTTTACACTTACATGAAATTGTATTGATATAGAAAGTAATTGTAGATGATTAATATTGAAATTAAGAAATAAAGGTACTTACCTCTGAAAAAGAATCGGCTGAAAACTCTGACAAACGATCTCAAAAACTATTGATTTTCGCGATTTTGAACCAAAACTGTGAGATCTACAAAACCTAGAAATCTTTTTTCGAGATTTGAATTGGGTCAAAATCAAGGTTGTACCTGACTAGGTCAGGATCGACATTTTTATTCTGAAGTTTGATTCAAATTCTGTTCACCAATCCTGGAAGTTCACTGAAAAGGGTATCCAAATCCGCTCTCAGATCCAAAATTCCACACCTGTACCTGGAAGAAAAATGGTTTTGTTTGTTGGGGGAAGGGGTTTGCCTTAGTCAAATCCCAATTTAGGAATTAACCTTGAAATTGAATAGAAATTTCTAGAATAAACAAAGTAAATAGAACAATTCACCTTGCTTGAGTTGAAACCCTTATGGAGGATTTGAATCCTTGAATCCACAAGAATGGATGAATGTAAAATCACATGTAGGATGTCTCCAATCAATTATATTTTGATCTTCAACACCAATCTTGAATGGATCTTGAAATAGGAAGAGGCTTGAATGCTTGAATTCTTGAAGGCTTGAATGCTTGCACTTGAGAGCTTGAGAGATTATGAGATGAGATGTGTAAATGAGAGAGGAAGGCTCCCTTTTATAGTGATCTAGGGCACAAGAGGGGCCTCATAGAAAATAATAATTAAGGGCCCATGGCACAAAACTCTAGAGAGGTGCACATGGAAAGGAAATTAAATTAAAGTCTTGACACAAAACTCTAGGAGGGGACCACCCTTAATATAGAAATAAAATAATTATTTAAGAGCCTTGTTACAAAATTCAAGGTAAGGCCAACCCCAAAGTTAATTTGAGTATTAAGCACAAAACTCAAGAAAGGATAATCTCCAATAATAAATTAGGAATCCTATACAAATATTGAGAAAGGTCCACCTCAAATATTAATTTGAGAATTCAACACTTAATCCGAGAAATAGTGGCCCCGAAGAGGGAAAATGCAAGATTTTGATGAAATCCTGAAACTGGAAGCAAACCCTGAAGATCCCAGACCTTAGGGTCAAGGTTGAGCTTGAACTTGACTAGGTTAGGTTCAAGGTCAATTTTGGCCTAGTCAGGATTGACGTCAAATTTGACCCCATAAGGTCGACTTTGACCTTAGGGTCAAAAACCTTAGGTTCATAGTCCAGAATGCTAGGAAAATGCTAGGAAGAGATGGAAAATGGGGTAGAACAGGGGAAAAATCCAAATCCAAGTTGAATATCCAATCAAGGCCTTCAACATGACCCCAAACCACTTACTCAAAGGGCTAAATGCTCTTACCATGGAAGTGCTTCCATTTTAAGATGATACATTAAGCCCCCACTTTAGCAAGACTATGGACTCGATGTAAACTCTTGGTAAAGGAGATCATAAAGAAAAAGATAATCTTACTAAAATCAAAGGAACAAAGGAATCCTCAAGCCCCCAGGGACTCGAGTCTTCATCAACTCCAAGATTGCAATAAGAGAGACATCACTAGAAGAAAAGGAGAGAGAGGAGTGGTTAGCTCACCCAGTAAGATGTGTATATCTCATTGTGAACCACAAAAGGATAGGATGGCCCACCAAGCAAACACTTGATAGTCACCCCATAATGTTGTGCACCTTCTGGCAGCTTTGTGCATGTATGTAGTGCATCTTCTGATGACTTTTATAAAGTACCCATGGATCCACCTTCTTGTATCACCATGGAATACAAAATGTGTGTCTCCTCAGGATTTAGCAACTTATGTGCATTACCTTCGGAAGATTTAGCAAATAATGCATGTCTCTTTAGGATTTAGCAACTTATGTGCGTTACCTTCCAAGATTTAGCATATTGAAAAATTTGAAAAATGCGTGTCTCCTCAAGATTTAGCAACTTATGTGCGTTACCATCGAAAGATTTAGCATATTTGATATTGGAAATGTGTGTCCCTTTAGGATTTAGCAACTTATGTGCATTACCTTCTGAGATTTAGCATGCTGTAAAACAAAAGGTTAGAACAAAAATACATAATATAGAGCAAGGGAGGCCGTATATATGCCCCCCTCCTTAATATGGAAAAAACATACTATTTTGACATGTTAAGGAAAGAAAAGAACAAGGATAAAGCCCTCTTCAACATCAAGAGAATATCCACAGACAACACCTAGTCCAAGCCAAGAAGGTCACAGCTCCTATGAGGCCATGGAAGGGACCAATGCAAAGAGATATCATGCAAGAAGTGAAAAACTAACCCTTGTGAGGGATAGCACACTGTTCAATTTCCAAGGTGAGAGATTTATCCACCATGGAAACCCAATGTCAAACAATGAAATAGGTTGTGATCAAGGACAAAGATCCTCAATGCAAACCAAAAATTTTCATGTATGATTGGATATCACATAATATATAGATACTGCTTAACCAAGAAAAGAGGTGAATCCCAAAAAGTCAAAAAAGAAGGAGATGACATCCTTGCCCCCCAAGTGTAGGAACAAGGATGGAAGGAGACCTATTATATTGCTCACAACACTATGCAAGACAATGAGCCCCCAAGTATTAGGCTACCATTGTTTACATAATGTGGAGCTCCATAATAGGAACATAAATGTTATTTAGAGACAACAGGATTGAAATACAACTCATTACCACATGATATATAAATAACATTACTATCAATGAGCTGCCTAATCTTATAATGTAAAGCTTGACATTCATTAGTAGAGTGATCATGAAATCTATGATATAAACAAAAAGGAAGAATCTTCAAGTGTGGACTATGTTTCTTTTTGTGTTTAGGTCTAGTAATCATCTTAGTTCGAAGGAGTTTAGGAAAATGAACTTCGTGGTCAAATTCCTTCATAGGTTCATCATGTTTTGAAGTGTTATTTGAGATGTTGTTAACATTGATTTGTTGTCAAGGATTAAATCCCAATCCATAAGATTGCTCATGCCCCCAGTGTTTGAGGGCATTTGAATTCCCTATTTATGCTTACCACATCCTTGAGCATTAAATCCTTGTTTAACTAGAAAGTGATAACCAAGACCATAACAAGAATCCATATCAGAAGAAGACAATAGAACTTCAGTAGTCACTATATCATCCTTAGTAGATTTGATAGATTCATTGTGGGTGGAAGTAGAAAAAAAGTTATTACAAAGGGGTTTAGAAGTAAAAACTCATCGTTCAAACTCTCTTTGTTTCTTCATAAAATCAAGATCATTAATCTTATATTCTCCAATAAAGGTAGGAGTAAAATCCAAGGTTCCCCAATCATCACCAGGAAGAGCATTAAAGGAAGAAGGATTACTATTAGAAATAGGAGTAGTGTAAGTTTTAATATTAAGACAAGGATTAGGTGCATCATCTGCATGAAGCATATACATCTCGTTGTTATGTATAAACTTGACTCTACGATGAAGGGTGGAAGGAATGGCATGCATCTCATGCAACAAAGGTCTAC
Organism: Chamaecyparis obtusa; assembly: GCA_027943335.1. NCBI lineage: Eukaryota > Viridiplantae > Streptophyta > Pinopsida > Cupressales > Cupressaceae > Chamaecyparis > Chamaecyparis obtusa. The sequence goes on along the minus strand of BSBK01001180.1, from coordinate 679,113 downwards.
CCAAAAGAAGGTTATAATTGAGAGGTCCAGGCATAACATGAATAGGTGTATTCAGGATGACCGGTCCTACTTTGATAGGTAAGGTAATGATTCCTAAAGTGTTCTTAGCAATGTTATCAAAGCCATGAATAGGGGCATTGTCAGGTTTAATAGTTGAAAGATTGACATTAATCGCTTTGAGCATGTCCATGCTACAAACATTAAGCCTAGATCCATTATCAATCAAGGTCCTACGAATGATACTTTTATTGATAGAAACAACAACCATAAGAGCATCATACTGATTTTGAACTTCTTTAGAAGGTAAATCCTTTTGAGTAAATACAATGTCAAGAGGACCCAGGGTAGCACACATGCATTGTAAGAAGTTATTGATGTTCTCTTGATTAGGAGGTGGAGTAGGAAGAGTTGCTAGAGCTTTTTCAAGGCTTCATGGTAGGTGAGTGAAGGTTGAAGAAGCTCCCATAAAGAAATCTTGGCAGGAGTATTTTTCAATTGAGTTATCAAATCATACTCCTTGCTAGGAAGACAGGGTGGAGGAGGAAGAATAGGTTGAGAAGGTGGAAAAGAAGTAGAAACCACCAGATTAGGTTGAGGGTTGTTCCTTGTATGATATGTGTGAGCTATCAAATCTTGATCATTAAAAGACTCTATAGGTTTACCTTTGATAGTAAGATGTGGAAAACTGTTAGAAGTATAATCTTTCCTTGGTGAATATATTATAAACCAAGGTAGTTTAGTTTAGTTTATTTATTATGTAAGTAGGAGATTCCTATAGAATCCCTACATGAACACTTGTCCTCTTTTCCATGTGTGAGGACATAATATTTATTTGTAATTTCCTTTTATTCCTAGTTTCCTCCTTAAGAGGAAATAACACAAGTGGCTCACACACTTATGAATGTGGCTTACATGCACATGGGAGTTACTTTTTGAACTCCTTCACTTATCTCTACATATAGAGATATTTCTCCACACACTCATCAATCTTTTCTCACAACTCTCACAATTTCTCTCTTTCATAATTCTATCATATTGTATTGAGCTAAGTGCTTATATTCTCTCTCTCTCTTTAGGCTTTTCATGCCTCATTCATAATTCACAAGGGGTTTTCTTAGCTTTCCCCTTTCAAATTCTTGTCTCCTCTTTACCTTGTTGGTGTATGCTCCTAGTTATTGTGAAAATTCATGGTATTGTGTCCTAACTCCTTGCTCTTGGATTAAACAATTTCCTATTTGTTCTTTATCATTTTCAACATGGTATCAGAGCAGGTTGGTTTAATCATTTCTTGAGTGTACAGGTGAAGGAGGTATCATATTTTGGAGCACTCCAATTCGGAGACTCATCTTTTTTAATTTGAGAGAGTTGTTTAGTTCATTTTTATTTCTCTCTTTGGAAGGCGTGCCACCAAAGTGTTAATTAAAAAATTCTATTTAGCTTTAATTTTTAAAAATTATTTTTTTTTGCTCCTAGATTTTAATTTGTATATAATTTAGATTAAATTTTTTATTTAATTTGGTCTCTAATTTTTTATCTTATTCAAACTTTTTTAATATAATATTTTATTATTCCATTATATTTGTATTTCTATTATAATTCTTAAAAAGGAGTTTTATAAAAAAATTTGAAAGAAATAGCAATATTTCTTATCTTATTATCTTATACTACTATTCAAATTTAATTTCATTGTTTTAATAATCCTTATTTTATTTAAATTTAATTTTGGATGCAAAGCTTTCCTTTGCATGCGTTATTTCTAATTTAAGCCTCCTAATCAGTTTCATTGATTGCATTATTTCCTTTCATTATATCTCCTTTTTCATTATTAGATTCTCTGAATGCGTTCATTACTCTGTGTTGATTCTTATTTGCATGCGTTCATTATTTAGTGCATGCATTTCCTTTCTTTTTTGTTTGCACATTCTGTAGTTTTTTTGCATGCTGTGCCTACCTTAGTTCTGGTGAAGTTTTGTGTTTTGATGAGTTTTTTAATTGAAAGTTTTGGGGTTTTGTTGCGCTGCCTCTGGAAATGATTTTTCATTTGAGTGTGTTTGTTCAAGAGTTTTTTTTAAAAGCGTCTTCTTCCTCTTCGGGTTCTTGTTGTGGAGCAACCTAAACTGCCCAGTAGTTGTTATTGACGACCCCATTGCCAAGCTCAGTCGTGGCTGTCATGTCCATTGATTATGCTTTTGGTTTTGACGGTGCGTGACAAATTGCAATGCGTGGGGTTTTCTAGTTAACCTGGGTTTGTTTATACGGAGGCTCTGCACTGGGCTGGTCCTATATTTTTTTTTGCAGAGGTGTTCAAGTAAAAATCTGCATCAATTTGAACAGTAGCCACATCAACTCTTTTGTTTAAACTTTCCAAAAGTTCTTCAGATTCTCTAAATTCTGTTCTTAGGGGAGGATGCCAAAGGATCCTAATCAGTGATCTTTTATCGTGCCTTTGTTTCCTACACCGGGCGCCATTTGAGACCCTCGCAAATACATCTAAGCATCCGTGTTATTCTGATTGTATACCGTGCATTGCATTTGCATGTTTTAGTTTAGCTATTTTTTTTCGCTTCTATTCTTTGCATGCGTTGTTTACATTAGTTGTCTAAAGTTATTTGCATTAATTTTATTTCATTCATATATATTGTTTGCATTTTAGTTCAATCTATTTTTTTGTTTCTGGTAATAGCGTTGCATGTAAGAGATCTTTGGATATATTTTTCATTTGCATTATCAAATCAGCCACAGCTTGTTTAGGTTTGATTCTTTCGTTGTGCATCCTGTTTTAATCCAGGTTTGCATGCGTTGTGTTTTTTCAATATCCATAGTCAGAGATTATTGTTAAGTTTTTGTTTTTTAAGGTGCTAACTATTTTTAATGATTAGTTGCATTACTACTTGACCGATTCTTATTCCTCACTCTGAAAGTTCATTGGATATACTGGTTTTTTAACTTCCAAATATCGATCAGATATTCTTCCCATATTCAGCTTGTCTCGAAGGAGGATATTTAAACTAGAAAATCCCTTTGCAAGAACTCTAGCTTTTTAATTCTGTGTGAGCCCATTGAATGTTACATACAGTTTTTGTTTTGATGGTGTAATTTGATAAATAGACAAAAAATTTAATTGATCATTTGAGTTTATATGGGTAGTAAGTGGAGAAAAGTGAAGATTGCCTTTTAGCCAATTCCGTAATTTGTTCTTCGACAAGTATATATTTATAGCTTTCGAAGGAATGCAAAGTAGATTTTAAGGTATAAATTTTTGGGCACTTGTGCTCATTTCGGTAGTTTGAATATCAATATTTTATGTATTTAATTTAATTTTTATCGAAACTTGAAAAACTTAATTATTGTGATTGGAATTTTAACATAGTATTAGACATGTCCGAGTTTATTTCTTTCTGATTTAACTAGAGCAGGTTTCATGGTCAGGTTTCATGGTTGCATTCTATTTTAATTTTATTGGTTTGCATGCGTTAGTTGCATGCCTTTTTTAGCATCTATTAAAAATTAGTTGCATGCATTTTTTTTCAGCATCTATTAATAGATTCTAATTATTTCATTTTCCCTGCATAACGTTTCTTTTTTACTGCATTTGTTACTGCATTTTCATTATATTCTTTGCGTTGTTCTTTGAATCTATTTACTTTATTTGTCTCCATTCATTGTTCGCTCCTTTCTCTGAAACCTCTCGGCACTGTTCTTTGCCTTTTTTTTGCATCGCCTTTTTTAATTTTGAAATCTGCAACAGTAATATAGCTTTGCATGCAGAGATTTTTTTAAGGTCATAGTTATTGTTTTTTTTTCTTCTTTTGTTGTTAATGTTTTTTTTAAAACCGTGAATCAAGTCTGTTATTTCATTTCTAAACTTTTTTAAAGTTACGTGGTCTTTACATTATCTTCCCTAAAACAAGTTAAGTAGACCTATCCTAAAACCTTTTTAAAATCTATATCAAATTCTTTTTCAAAAGTCTCCTTTTGCCACGTAAGGCAAGAGCTTTTCCTTTTTTTAATTTGAAGTTTTCTTGTTAATTTTTTCTATTTAATTAAGTTTTTTAGTTCTAAATTTAATTCTAATTCAATTTTATTATATTTTATATTTTATTTTTTATTTTTTTCCTTTTGAAATCTTTATTAAAGATCTAAACAGTTTTAATTAACTTTCATTTTAAATAATTTTTTTCAGTTAGTTTTAATTTAATCCTTTTAAAAAAATTATTATTTAAGTTTAATTTTTTTATATAGTATTAAGAGATAAATTTAATATAATTTTAATTTAATAAATATTAAGTTTTTTTGAAAATAAATTAAGGTCTTTTAATTTGATATTTGATTCCTTAATTTTTTATATGAATTAATTCTTATTATTATTTCTTGACTTAGGAATCTGTTTATTATATTTAATATCAATTCCGTTACATTTTATTTACATTTAGGAATCTATTTATTATTTCTTGCCTTATATTATTTCTTACTTCTTTTTTATTAGGAGGGGGATTTTTTTCCCGGTTCTCTATTTATTGTCATCATGTCTACCCTAATGCCTGAGATCAAACTAACCAGCACCAACTATCATGCCTGGAAAACCCACATGACCTGGATATTCAGATTTCGCCATCTGTTAGACGTTGCCACTAATGCCAGCACTAAACCCGCTACCACTGCTTCTCAAGCTGACCAAGATGCTTGGCAAGCTAAGAATGATGAAGCCCTTGGTTTAATTGGCATATCCTTAAGTCCTGAACTATATGTCCTTATCTCATCTTGTACAGAAGCCCATCAAGCTTGGGACATCCTGAAAAACTCCTATGACAGTGCAGATGAGACCCGTAAAATACAACTTCAAGACCAACTTGAAGACCTCAGGTATACAAATTTTAATTCTGTTGATGATTTCTTGCTCAAGTTTGATTCAATTAAAAATTTACTCACTGGATTACAAGTTCCTCTTTCTGATTTGAGGATAATTCATATTATAATTCATAAATGTTTACCTATGCAGTTTCAGCAATTTATTACAAATATCTATTCTCAGTTAGCTATTCCTTCTTTAGCAACTCAATTAACTTATGCTATTTTCCAAACTATGTTGCGTCAAGAGGAGGCTAAACTAATTCAATTTGGTATATTGAAATCTCATGAACATGCTTATGTTTCCCTATCTCATAATAATAGAGCTAATAATAATTCAAATAACAATCAAAATAATTAGAGATCAAACAATTCCAACTATAATCAAAATCATCAAAGATCTAATAATAATAATAATAACAATAATAATAACCCTTCAAATAGGCCTTATTGCACTTATTGTGGTAAAAATGGTCATTTAATTCATAATTGTTTTAAGAAATAGAAAAATGATCAACCAAATTCTCAAAATTACTCTAATGGAAATCAATCTTGTTCTGCTTTTACTACCCGTTTTAAAGCACCTAAATGGATTATTGAGCGTAATGCATCTCAACACGTTACGTCTAATAATGTTGTCTTTGATTTTATTGAACCTGATACATCTAACATTCCAATTCAATTGGCTAATAATGACAGTTGCAAAGTTGAAGGTTTTAGAGATGTGTCTATTCCAAATGGTAAATTACATAATGCTCCCTATGTATCCTTTGATGAAATACTTGATCAAGAAAATGACATTATATCCACTTTTCTAGATGTGACCTTACCATCCTTGCATACAACTGCTTCTCATGACCTATCCATTATTCCTTTTCCTAATCCTACTGTTTGTGCAGAAAATATGCATCCTAATCTTTTTGAAAATTTTGATGAAACTAATGCAAATGATGATATTAAGAGTAGTTTTAATTCTAAAAATAATTTCTATTATCTTGATTTTGAAGATTTAAATTTTGATTCTAAGGAAAATGTTGATAATATTATGAAAGATGATTTTGATGCTTCAAATTATATTTTTGATGTTGCAAATAATTCTGATGTTTCAAATGATCCTTATAGTACTTTTGATGCTGATTCAAGTTCTATTTTTACCATGACTGATGATTCTACTTATGATGACTTTAAGTCAAATTTTGGTTATAATTCAAATTTTGGTTTTGATACCTTTGACTCAAATTCTGGTTATAATACCTTTGATTCTGATTCTGATAATGATGCAAAATTTCTATTAAATTATGAAAGTTATTATCCAGATTATACATTTACTAATTCAAATCTAGGTGGGCAATCCACTAGAAGTACTTGTTTTCTAGATTCAAGTTATAATGATGCAGATTATGAAGACACTCCTTTTGACAACTTGGACCAACAGCAATGTGAATCCACATCTTTGAACCATTCAGATTTTTCTCACTCACCATGCTACATAAGAAGAACTATTTTACCAAAGAAAGAGCCTCACAACCATGAACATGTTGCAGATTACTGTAATAATTTGGGTCTCATACCCATCAAGCTCATTTCCCCAAGTAAAGATTAAAGGGGGATGTTAGAAGTATAATCTTTCCTTGGTGAATATATTATAAACCAAGGTAGTTTAGTTTAGTTTATTTATTATGTAAGTAGGAGATTCCTATAGAATCCCTACATGAACACTTGTCCTCTTTTCCATGTGTGAACACTTGTCCTATAAAAACCTTTGACAGTTAACAAGGGTTTAGGATAAACCATTTTAGTTGTCTCAACACTACAAATAGATTCACAAGAAGGAAGAAAAGAGGACATCCTAGGAGGAGATGAGGTAAGATCTTGATTCTCCATAGGATCATCACTAAAAGGGAGAGCATTAAGGGAATTCATATCATTCTCCACTAATGCCTCATCACTAGAAGGAATCTCAAATGGAGGTAAAGCATCTATAATATCATCTTCTTTCGCTAAAATGTCCACATAAGGGGAGTGTGTTTTAGAAAAAGAGTTATCATCATGTATGAATATGTCATCTATTAATAAATCACCCTCTTGTATCAAAGATTCTTCTTAAGGAGGGGATAAATCAATTTCTTTATCCAAGGGTTCATCACAAATAGGAGGTTTATCATCCCTACCAATAAAGCACATTGTAGGGTCTCCATAATTCACTAAATCTTGATCCCTAGAGGGGGAAGAAGGACATCTATTAGGAGAAGAATTAACATCAATCCTCAACTCATCTCCATAAAGAGAAATTTGATGGAGATATAGATTAAGGTCATCTTCATTCTCTAATATATCCTTATAAGGTAAAGCAACATCACATGCACTAGATGAAGTCTTGCTAGGTGTAACACCATGCAATGGTAATGTAAGAGGAGGATGTTGTGTAATCCCAAAGGTTTTGGAAAACATTTGAGACAACTTGTGAAACATGATAACAAATAGATCTAGATATATCCAAATGTATTCAAATGAAATTGCTAACCATGAAAAGGAAATCAAACACAATAGAGTGTCTAATTCCACAAAGCAATGTAAATGTTTTTGTATTTTTAAAGAAATTTTGTAATTTTTTTGGATTTTTGAAATATAAGGGCATAAATAAACCTAATGTTAATGCAAGAAAAGATTAACCAAAAATATAACACAATAGGGCATCTAAATCCACAAAAGAAAGGGGTAAGTGTGTCGGGTTCACCAAAATGTAAAGGATAAAATAGTGTATGGGGTCCTAGGGCAATGGCTTGCACATAAAAGAGACCCCAAAACCAATATTTTACACTTACATGGAATTGTATTGATATAGAAAGTAATTGTAGATGATTAATATTGAAATTAAGAAATAAAGGTACTTACCTCTGAAAAAGAAAATGCTTAAAACCCTATCAAACGATCTCAAAAACTATTGATTTTTGTGACTCTAAACTGAAACTGCAAGATCTACAAAACCTAGAAATCTTTTTTCAAGATTTGAATTGGGTCAAAATTGAGGTTGTAACTAACCAGGTTAGGTTTGAGGTTGTACTTGACTAGGTCAGGATCAACATTTTTATTCTGAAGTCCGATTCAAATTTTGTTTGCTGATCTTGGAAGTTCACCGAAAAGGGTATCCAAATCCGCTCTCAGATCCAAAATTCTGCACCTGTACCTACAAGAAAAATAGTTTTGTTTTTTGGGGGGAAGGGGTTTGCCTTAGTCAAACCCTAATTTAGGAATTAACCTTGAAATTGAATAGAAATTGCTGGAATAAACAAAGTAAATAGAACAATTCACCTTGCTTGAGTTGAAACCCTTGTGGAGGATTTGAATCCTTGAATCCACAAGAATGGATGAATGTAGAATCACATGTAGGATGTCTCCAATCAATTGTCTTTTGATCTTCAACACCAATCTTGAATGGATCTTGAAATAGGAAGAGGCTTGAATGCTTGAATGCTTGAAGGCTTGAATGCTTGCACTTGAGAGCTTGAGAGATTATGAGATGAGATGTGTAAATGAGAGAGGAAGGCTCCCTTTTATAGTGATCTAGGGCACAAGAGGGGCCTCATAGAAAATAATAATTAAGGGCCTATGGCACAAAAATCTAGAGAGGTGCACATGGAAAGGAAATTAAATTAAAGTCTTGACACAAAACTCTAGGAGGGGACCACCCTTAATATAGAAATAAAATAATTATTTAAGAGCCTTGTTACAAAATTTGAGGTAAGGCCAACCCCAAAGTTAATTTGAGTATTAAGCACAAAACTCGAGAAAGGCTAATCTCCAATAATAAATTAGGAATCCTATACAAATATTGAGAAAGGTCCACCTCAAATATTAATTTGAGAATTCAACACTTAATCTGAGAAATAGTGGCCCCGAAGAGGGAAAATGCAAGATTTTGATGAAATCCTGAAACTAGAAGCAAACCCTGAAGATCCCAGACCTTAGGGTAAAGGTCGATCTCAAACCTGACTAGGTCATGGTCAAGGTCAATCCTGACCTAGTTAGGATCAAGGTTGACTTTGACCCCATAAGGTTGACTTTGACCTTAGGGTCAAAAACCTTAGGTTCATAGTCCAAAATGCTAGGAAAATGCTAGGAAGAGATGGAAAATGGGGTAGAATAGGGGAAAAAGCCAGATCCAAGTCGAATATCCATTCAAGGTGTTTGAGATGACCCCAAACCACTTAATCAGAGGGCTAAAGGCTCTTACCATGGAAGTGCTTCCATTTTAAGAGGATAGAAAAGAAAATCTCATACTTCCAGAACAAAGAAGTATTCTGATGATTAGAGATAGAGGTCAGTGATTAAGTAGAATAGAGAAAAGAAGTGAAGGACATAACATAGACATACTTGATAGAAGAGATCAAATCTATACTATAAGGAGGAGATCTATAATCAACATCACAGTGCAAACTAAAAAATCAGGTACTAAGACATTTTAACAAGTGTATCAGGGTAAATATCTTAACAAAGTAGTTATGATAGACCTTAGTAAATATCTTAAACGAGTGCTTACTTAGTTGTAAGTCTTAAATCCTTTTGCAAGGTAGATTGTATAAGTCTCAAAGCTCTTAATAGGGTAGACCCCTTGCAGGGTAGATCATATTTTTGTGATCAAACTTGTATCCCTAATAGGAAAACTTTATACTATAGTAATGAAGATTTGTGGGTGTCATCCCCACCCTATTTTTACTTTTCAAGTGTTTTTGGGTAACCAAAATCATTGTGTTATGTTTATTTTCATGGGTGATGTTTAGCATATTAGATCTATTACACTGTTGAGTTTTATACTAATGCTATGCAAGTTTCATTTATGTCAAAATGGATAAATCGGTGATATCTGATTCACCCCCCCTCTCAGTATTACACTTTCCCAATAGATTTCTAATAATTGGTATTAGAGCTTAGTCTCCTAAAGAAGTCTAACCACTTGTGAGATAAAGATCTTGAGATGGAGGTTTATAAGTTGGAAAAAATCATAGAGAATCAGAAGACTGACATTCAGATTGCATTACAACAACTTGAAGCAGCCAGAGGAGAACTAAAGAAATCTTTAAGCATAACAAGAGAAATAGCTATTCAACAAAATGAAAAACAATATCCAGAAGAAGATACTATTGGACTATTCGATAGTGGAAACTCTACAAAAAGTGACAAAGCCATAAAAGAAATATTGGAGAAAAATAACATACTGAAAGAGGACATCAAAAATCTGAAGAGAGAACAAGAAATACAATCTGTGAGACTCTGTGAAGTAGTTAAATAGAAAAAGAAAGCTGAAGAAGATAAGACAATGGCTGAAGAAGATAAAAGACAAATATCAATGAGACTTGATGAAAGTTCAATTGACAGGCAATGATTGACAAACAATCAACTAGACATGGTAAATCAAATGCTACTGGTTAATCAAGAATTAGGAAAGAAAGATGTGGAGCTCACCAATATGAGATAAAAAAAAAATCAATTGAGGATTGAACTGAGATCTGAAAAGGAGATTAATGAAAGGATGAACAAGCCTAATGAAGCTGTGAGATATTTTGAAGAGCTATTAAGGTCACCTAGAAGATCTAGTGATACATTTGGAATTGGACATGATTAGCACTTATCATCCACTAAGGAAGGTGAATCATCAAAGAGTGGAGAGAAAAGGAATGCAACACCAAAGAACAAGAAGCCCACATGCCATCAATGTGGAAAGATAGGACATACAACCAACATCTGGGGAAAAAAACATGGTAAGTTTGATCCTAAACCAAAATTCAATTGACATTGTTTTAACTGTAAGAAACATGGACATCAGACACATGAATGCAGGACAAAGGTTAGCAATCCACCCACCTCATCTAAATTTTAAGGACACTGTTTCAACTATTATAAATATGGACATAGAGCATTTGAATGTAGATCAAAACCCAAATGGTCATCAAATCAACAAATTAAGTCACCTAAGAAGGGTAATACATACAATTGGGACTACAACACTTGGTACAGTTGTCATTACTATGCAAAATATGGCCACATTGGAGAAAATTGTTTGAAGACACATTTTAGGGGTAAATCCAAGAGTTGGATGAATGGAAGTATGGTATACTATAAATGCAATAAGATAGGTCACCTAAAGAAAGATTGCATAACACACATGCCGAGCAATGATCAAAGAAAGAATGAAGAAACGATTGAGAAAATGAGAAATTAGATGAACAAAACATGGAAGAAGAAAGAAGAGGCAAGCAATAGTGAAGCCAGTGCACTTGAGGTCACCTAATCTGATAGATCAGGTGATCACACTACTTCAAACTTAGAAAATAAGGTATGTATGGAACTAAATCTTATAATATTTTAATCTTACATTAGTTCCTAACATTTGTTGATAAAAAGTCCATATCTAAATAGATTAAGATGCATAGGACATATTTGAGAAAAGAACTACACTTCATATTTGATGCTGAGCATCAGTATTCTAGTCTAAAGTGATCGAGTCACTAGTATTTTCTGAGTACCTTTGATAGCCGAGATGTGATATACACCAAGCTGCAACTGAATGAATGTATCGAATGAGCTTATGTTGACCAAGTTTAACATGAGATTGCTGAGACAAATGTATCTCACCTAGAAAGTGTATAGATAATTAATGAAGCCCTAATTTGATTGTTTGAAGTTTATAAAGTGGGAAGTTACCATTTATTTCATTCCACTAATGAATTGAGAAATTTTAGAGTGATTCAAAGAGCGAGTAGCCAGTGCGATTAGTGCTAAGTATGATTTGTAGAAATCTTCACAGCGTGCCATCGGTAAAATATTTGAAGAACACTTGTGCAAGGTATTTTACTAAGTAAATATTTTTAGTATTTTAACCCTTAAGTTGAAAGAAATGGCATCATCATCATCAGCTGCAATGAAGAGGCAAGGAAAATAGGTCTTTCATGTACAATTAGTGAAGAATGAGGCATGCAAGCCAGTTTCATGCCATTCTGAAAAGTGAAATCATAGGAGATATGACTAGAGCCTTTTCATCAATTCCTAAGAAAGTCTTAATGATAAATGATATTCGGTCATGTTATATGTGCAAGATTAGAGAAATCAATGATTATGAACTAAGAGAGGCATATGATAAACTATGCAGCAATGGGGGTGTTGAAGCTAGAACACCAAAAGGTTGCCGAGCAAGGGTTGGTTCATGGCCTTGACTTTCTACAAAATTTCAAAGTAGAGTGGATCAAGATTGTATTGAGCAGGGTACATGATATGAAAATATCGCTGGAGGATGGACCAGTCTAAATCACCAAAGATATGATTCACCAGGTAACCAGATACCCTAAAATCATTAGGAAGAGAATAATGAGATGTCAAAACAAGGAGGAAATACAAGAAAACACACAGGAAGTATGGAACAAGTGGGGCATGGCTATCTCTACTATCATCGACCTAGAAATTGAATTTGTAGTAAGGGTGATAGAACACAAATTTTATCAGTCAAGTCGGTTGGATATTGTCCCATGCATGGTAGTGGACCAAGCTTGGAATATAATAAAGAAGGATCATACATATGACCTTGCCGAGCTCCAACTAATACAACATATCAAGAATCTTACATCAATCCAGAAAGAAAAGAATTCTATGTGTAAGTTCAGTTCCCTACTTGTTTGTTTATTTTTCTACATTTAGAAAAGTTACCCTACTGTTGGAGGAGTAGAATGGAATAAGAATAGAACAATGACAGTTCAAGTTAATGATTTTATTAGTCAAATGGGTGATAATTTTGAAAGCATTATGGAGAATTACTTTGTTAAATTTAAGATGAAAATGAGTAAAAGAAGTAGACTTCTTGTATAATTAGTAGAGAAATACAATTAGGACATATGCCTTCTAGTAGACACTGACCACACATATACTCAAGCTTTAATATTGAGGGTATCATGGATAATGCTATTACCTTATGAGGTAAACATTGATAAAACAACAACAACAATTACAACCTTATTAGCCAAGGAAGTTGATAAGAAGGCTAAACATTTTGGAACCTATGATGAAGCTAAAGCTAAGTTAACCATGGGATTAAAGTCTACCACCATGGAAAGAAAGAGGAAAAATATAGTGAAAAATATTAAGAAGATGATAGGAGAAGAAGAGGTAGATGAACCTCTAGAAATAACTCAAGGATTAGGAGAAGATAAGTCAAGTGAGTCTAGTGGAAGTGAAGAGGAGGAGAAAGTGGTAGAAAAGAAAGGCAAGAAGGCATCAGTTGCCAAGCCCATAAAGAAAAAAATGCAGAAACCAAAGCCTATCTCCTAACTAGTAGTTAGGCCAAGAACTAGGGAAACCTCTACTGCTATAGCTGCCAAGCCTCAAAAGAAAACCCCTGCATCAGGGAAAATAAAAATAGTTTAGCCTAAGGTAGTGCCGAGCCAAATGAAGAAGAAACCAATAGTGCCGAGGAAATAAAGAAGAAGGTACCACTATAGAATAAATCACTGACTGTGGATGAAATATGCAACAACATCAAGAGCACTACTAGCCTAGCAGGCTTCAAACAAATAAAATTTGAAAGGATGAGTATAGAGGATAAGGAAAAAGTAGAACAATTAATGCTTGAGATGCTCTATTTATTTAAGATCACACTACTTCAATTGGGGAATTTGATTCCTAATGAGTTATATCAAAGGATAGCATAGAAATGGAAATATGCCCTTATAACAAAAAATTAAATTAGGGAAAGTACACTTTCTTAAGTCACACCAGACTTATCCCCTGCTTACATTCAATAGTACATAGAGCAGTACATAAATAGATTCATTCCCAAGCTCCCAACATACTCTATCCTTCAACACAAGGTTGAAGATGTTGTTCAACAAATTCTAAAGGTGTGGAAGATCATTTTTGGTCTCATAATTGATAAAAGTGCACAACAGGATGCTAGCACATATATGGGAATTGAACTAGATAATAAAGAGGATATTAGTGAACCTCAAATTTAGAAGGAAGTAGCTCAAAAGATCAAGGAGTGTGAGAAGACAACTGGAATAACCATTGTTAATATCACTGAGGACACCCCAGTGAAAACTCATATATTGACTAAGGAAGAAATTCAAGCTAAGGCAGCCAAAGATACATCTTTGCCGAGAAGTAATCCAGTGTTATTACAAGTACTAGATTATCCAAGGATTGAGGATTCATCAATTGTTAAAGTTACCTCTTCTAGTCCACATATAGTTACAGTTGATATGCTAGCCAGTCATAGTACTACTATTAAGGAACATGACAAGTTGGTAATTACACCTAACCCTACATCTGTCATGGAGTCAAGTAAAGAGAAAGAAAAAAAGTATGCATTGGTTGTAGCAAATCCTCATATGGAGGAAAAGGAAACAAAAAAGAAAAATACAGAAAAAGAAAAAGACATTCCAGAGCCTAAGGAGAAAGAGGTAATAAAAGCTCTGATATAGATGCTGAGTGGTACAACACCTAGGAAGAAGTCATAGAAAAAGAAGGAGAAATATCCTACTCCATAGTGTTAGATTAGGTGAAATACTAATCTCCCAAGAACACCTGCATGCATAACCCTGTCACATGGAAGAAGCAAAGAACAGAAGCAAGAAAAATCTATGGAGGCCAAAAATCCAGAGACATCTTATGGACATGCAAAGAGCAATTGTATTCCAAGATTATCTAAAAAGAATGTACAAAGGGTTCAACCATATAGGTGAACAATAAAACCCTAAAGCTATAAAGCAAAAAATAAAGCTAGGTTGCACATTATAATTAATAAATATATTAATTATAATGCACCTAAAAGATAGCTTAAGTAAATAGAGTAATAAATGACTTAATTAATTAAACCAAAGTGATTTAATTAATAAGCATAAAGTATGATTACTCTAACACATAGGTGACACTCAAGGAAGTTATTGTGATTCCTAAATGGGACACAGATAACTTGACTTATGATCATATGCAAATTATACAAGATTTGCTAAAGAAGAAGAGAAAACAGGAAGAAATGAGAAGGGAACATCAACAAAAGCAAGTGCTTCATGAAATAAAATGTATATTCATAGATGCTTTTGATATGAATGATGTAAATGACTCTGACCCTATTTTGGAACAACTTGTTCACATTGTCAAGAAAGTGACTGATGATAAAAATGAAGCTAATGATAAGTTGTTGCAGTGGTCAGAAAGGAAATTTGAGACCAAGGTACTTAATAAGGTCTCTGTAGACATCACAATAAAGCAAGTAGAACTCTCTACCTTGATAGAAAATTTAGAAGTTGTAACACATGGAACCAATCATAATTAGGGAAAGGTTAAGCGACAAAATGAGAAAATCTAGATTGTAGATCTTAAATCTTGGAGAGAGTTAATTGTCTATGTAAGATGTGATCTGAACCATAAAACAATGAGTGAAGAAGAGTATGAAGGAGATCTCATACTTGTAGAATAGAGAAGTATTCCGATGATTAGAGATAGAGTTCAGTGACCAAGTAGAAAAGAGAAAAGCAGTGAAGTAAAAAACATAGAAATACTTGATAGAAGAGATCAAATCTATACTGTGAGGATGAGATCTGTAATCACCATCACAGTGAAAACCAAAGGATAAACATCTTAACAAAGTGGTTTTGAAAAACCTTAGTAAATCTCTTAATTGAGTGCTTACTTAGTTGTAAGTCTTAAATCCTTTTGTAAGGTAGATTATATAAGTCTCAAAGCTCTTAACAAGGCAAACCCCTCACAGGGTAGATCATAATTTTGTGATCAAGCTTTTAGCTCTGACAGACAAACTTTATACTGCAGTAGTGAATATTTGTGGGTGTCATCCCCACCCCAGTTTTGGCTTTCAAGGGTTTCTGGGTAACCAAAATCATTGTGTTATGTTTATTTTCATGGGTGATGTTTAGCTTATTAGATCTATTACACTATTGAGTTTTATGCTAATGCTATGCAACTTTCATTTATGTCAAAATGGATAAATCGGTGATATCTGATTCACCCCCCTCTTAGTATCACACTTTTCCAATAGATTTCCAATAGTTTTCATTATGGAGAAGGTCATAGGGCATATGAATGTCCTCAATGCCAAGGAAGGATAGATAGGAGAATTGAAGGCCAAGTTAGAGTTGCACATGTGGATGAAGATGCCAAATAATCACATTCTAAAGATGCTAAAAGAGGAGAAACACTAATTAATAGAAGAGTCCTACTGAGTGGTGAGAATTAACCTGAGCAAGGGAGAAGCTTGTTTTGCACTAGGTGCAAGTGTGAGGATAAGTGTTGTGATGTGATTATTGAGAGTGGAAGCACTAATGATTTGGTGTCAGAAGAGATGGTCACAAAGTTAAAGCTCAAGAGGTAGAAACATCCACATCCATATCAGATTTTTTGGGTGCAGGATGACCACAAGGTCATGGTCAATGAACAAGGCCTAGTAAAGTTTAAGATTGGTGAATACCATGATGAGGTACTATGTGATATCATACCTATGGATGCATGTCATATGTTATTGGGTATACCATGGTAGTTTGATAGGTGTGCTATACATGATGGTCATGCAAATACCTATTACTTGAAAAAGGATGGAGTGCGACATAATCTAAATCCATTGAAGGACACATAATAAAATGTATGTAGTAATGCAAGAATAAGTTTTGTTGATGAAAGAAAGTTCCTAAAGGGTATGAGGCATGAGAATATATGTTTTTCTTTAAATATGAAAGTTGGTAAAGAGGAAGTAGAAGATGTACTTGTAGAAGTTGCATATTTGTTGAATGAATTTCAGGATATTATGTTTGATAATGTACCTGATGGATTACCACTAGTAAGGAAGATTAGTCATTAGATGGACTTGATTCCAAGAGCTAGTTTTCCATATAAGGAAACACATAGAATGACACTAGTAGAAAGTGAATTGTTGAACAGACAAGTACATGAATTGTTGCAGAAGGGGTTGATTTTGGAGAGCCTGAGTCCATGTGGTCTACCAACAATATTAGCACCAAAGAAGAATAGAGAATGGAGGATGTGTACAGATTCTAGGGCTATAAAAAAGATCACAATCAAGTACATGTTTCCATTGCTACAGATGGATGATATTATGGACTATTTGAGTGGTGTTGTGTATTTCTCAAAAATAGATCTAAATAGTGGATATCATCATATTTGGATCAAAGAAGGAGATGAATGGAAGACTATTTTCAAGATAAAGGAAAGATTGTATGAGTGGTTAGTGATGCCTTTTGTTCTAATCAATGCACCGAGAACTTTCATGTGGCTCATGAATGAGGTTCTAAAATAATTTATGGGTAACTTTTTCATTGTTTACCTAGATGATATTTTGATCTTTAGTAAGATATTGGATGAGCATATAATGCATATTCGTAGGGTGTTTGAGAAGTTAAGGGAAGAGAAATTTTTGATTAATTTGAAGAAGTGCAATTTTGTGAAGGAGTTAGTGATCTGGGATTTGTAGTTTCAATAGAAGGTCTAAAAATGGACCTAGAGAAAGTGAAGGCTATCCTCGAATGGCCTACTCCAAGGAGTGCTACTAAGGTAATATCTTTTCATGCTTTGGCTAGTTTTTATAGAAAGTTTATCAGGAGTTCTAGCATTATTCGTGGACCCTTGACTAAAATAATGGGAGGAGATAGGAAAGAGTTTAGGTGGAATACATGGGCAGATAAGAGTTTTAAACTATTGAAATAGAAAGTTACATAACAACCTATTTTAGCACTTCCAGATTTTAATAAGGTTTTTCAAGTAGACTGTGATGCTAGTGGTACTACAATAAGAGCTATTTTGAGCCAAGAAGGTAAACTTGTTGCTTAATTCAGTGAGAAGTTAAATGATGCCAAGAGAAAATATTCTATTTATGATCAAGAATTTTATGCTATAGTTCAGGCATTAAAGAAGTGAAGACATTATTTTCTTCCTAAAGAGTTTTTTTGTATACTGATCATCAAGCTTTGCAATATTTGAACAATCGAGGAAATTTGAATCAGAGGCATTTGAAATGGGTTGAGTTTTTGTAGAGTTACATATTTGTTTTAAAACAAAGGAGTGAGAAGTCTAATAGGGTTGTAGATGCACTTATTAGAAGGAAAATTTTGTTGACAGAGATGTAGATTGAGGTGGCTGGGTTCAAGGAACTCAAGAGTTTATATCCGAAGGATCCTAATTTTGGTGAAGCTTGGAAAGCTTGTACACAACCTATTACTCTAGATAGAATGAAGTGGTTGGATTTCATCATCTAGGTGTTAGGAATGAATGCTAAATATATCCTATGGGGGAGTATTAGCAGCCATTCTATAGTATTTTTTGTTGCATTCATGACTATGATTGTCATTGATGTCAACACAATGATCTACTAAAGATTAGCAGAGAAGAAGATAATGTTTGAGTAAGCGCACTTGGGATATTGAAGATGAAGCTATGCACAGTTGAGGAATTATTATATGATGTGTTAGAAGATCATGGTTAAGAGCATAGATAGTAATTCATTTATTCATGGAAGTTATGAGCAAATAAGTGGAAGCAGTATTCAGACAGTGTTCCTGAGTAGTGGTTTGTGGAAATCAGATGATATCTCCTAATCAGGATAGAATCTAGTTATGCATAGATAGAGAGCAGTTGAAGACATATTTTTAGTGATGTGGATGAAAGTGTAAGATCTGAGGTTGCACGAGTGAAGAATTATATTGATTGGAAGCTGATAGTTTTATGTAATTTTGATGTAACATGTGGAAACTTTTATTTTGTAATTTGTATGCCAAATCATTTGTAATTACTTGAGTGTGGTATAAATGAAGGAATGTATTCCTTGTTGTAATGAGAGGAGTAATGAATGTAAGTGTATGAAGAAATTGTGAAAGAGAAATTGTTGAAGGAGGATATGCGAAGTACTAAGATCTGGTATTGAGATTTGAAAAAGTAGTTGGTGTGGTTTGGCACAGTCAGAGAAGGAGTATTGAATTATTGAGATCAATAATATTTTGGTATTATTCTATTGATTAATACAAAGATTAGTTGGACAGTGAGTTTAGTGATGTTACCCTAAAGCTGTTTGGGCAGTGGGTCCTTCTATCTTCTATAACTCCTAACAGAGTTAGAATCTTTTAACAGGGATTCAAAATCTCCTAATAGGGACTCATATGTGCTGAATGTATTTCATAAGACTCCTAACAAAGTCCATCCTCTCACAAGGAACTTTCATATTAGTGCATCTTTTGTGAGCATCATTCCCATCGGGGTTTATTCTTTGATCAAGAGGTTCCCTAGTCAACATATCTTGTGTCATTGTGTTATTGTGCATGCATATCTTTTCTGTGGTTGTTGGTTACATTTCTTACATGGTTAAAATCTATTAAGGTTGATAAAATTTTTATTTATTTGATAACTGATTCACGCCCCTCCCCACTTAGTTATCTTGGTGGACTTTACTTTCTAACAATTGGTATCAGAGCGACAGGTCCTTGAAGGAAAAGTTTAACAACTTAAGGAGATCCATGGTGAATTTCAGGAAAGAAAGCCCTAAGTTTGATGGAGTAAATTTTGACAACTAGAAAGAAAAGATGAAGACACACCTACTTTGTTTAGGACTAGGTTATTGGTTAATCACAAAGAATGAGAAGACTATCATTGATGAGGATAAGATTGAAGATTGTACTAATGAGGAAAGAGATCTATTCATGTGTAACATACTTGCTAGAGAAGCACTCTTGTTATCCCTTCTAGAGAATGAATACAGTTAGGTAAAATATTTAAAGAAATCTTATGAAATTTGGTTAGCTTTACAGTCTACTTTTGAAGGTGATGAACATGCTAAGAAAGTCAGATTACATAATTGGATATGTGCATTTGAAGATATAAGAATGATGGAAGATGAATTTGTTAGAAGCTATATTGGTAGAATGTCAGAGATTGTTGCAGGTATAAAATCTTGTGGAGGATCAAAGATAGAGAATGAAGTGATATGGAGAATTTTGAGGACAATGACTCCTAAATTCAAGAAAACAACATAGATGATTGAACAAGTTATACCTTGTAGTACGAACTTCACTAGAGAGACTCTTCTTGGAAGATTGGAAGTAGCAGAGATGAACCTGAGGCTATCAGGAGACTTACCTAGAATGGAGACAACATTCAGTGCTCTTAGTATTCATCCTACTTTGTCAAGAAGCATAAGTGTGAGTAGAGATTATGCTAGTAGCAATAGATCTAGAAATGAAGAAGACAAGAAGATTGAAGAAGATATTACCTTTCTTGTGAAAAGAGAACCAGATGGTAAGAAATTTTTTAAATGTTGGACTTGTCAAGAATATGGTCATTTTGTATCTAAATGTCCTAAGAGAGTTAAGAAGTATAGAAAAAACTTTAAGCCTAGAAGATCTAAAGAATGTTATTATGCAAATGATGAAGAACTTGAAGCTAGTTTGGAGAAAAATTTAAGTGAAAGTGATACTGAGAATAATGATGATATAGGATTTGTAGCAATTAAAGAAGAAAATCCTGAAACTAAAATTAAGGAAGAAAAAGCTTTAGTTTCCCAAGTAGAAAAGAAAGCTGATTGGATTATAGATAGTGGTTGCTAACACCATATGATTGGAGACATGAAAAATTTCATAAAGTTTAACAATTATGATGGAGGAGTTGTTAGAGTTGGAAACAATGCACCTTGTTTGATTAAAGGTATAGGATATATTACTCTTGATGGAAAGACTAATACCGATGATGTTTACTTTGTGGATGGTTTGAAATATAATCTTTGGAGTGTTGGATAGTTAGTTGATAAGGGATATCAAGTTTGGTCTACTGAGAAAACTTGTGTGATAAAAGACAAAGATGGTAATTTGATTGGCACTGGATCTGGAACCATAGGTAATGTATTTTAGTTGAATCCTACTGAGATGACATGTTTGATTACTAAGATTGATGATAGTTGGTTATGACACAAAAGATTTTGTCATATGAACTTTGATAACATTGTGAAAGTGAGTACTACACTTGCAGTAAGAGATTTGCCTAAAATTATGAAACTTACTAACATGATTTACAAGGAATGTGTGATGTCTAAACAGAAGAGAATCTCATTTCCCAGCAAGAAGTTTACAACAACAAAGAAGTTGGAGATTGTTCATACTGATTTGAGTGGTCCTACAAGGACTAGAGGATTCTATGGAGAAAGGTACTTTATGATTCTTGTTGATGATTTTACAAGAATGATGTGGATTGCATTTCTTAAAGAAAAATCTGAAGCATTTGATAAGTTTAAGATCATTAAGAACAAAGTTGAGAATGAATCTGGAATGAAGATTAAATGTTTGAGATCAGATAGAGGTGGAGAATTTTTCAAAAGAATTTAACATTTTTTATGAAGTGAATGGTATTAAGAGATAGTTTTCAGCCCCTAGGACACCTGAACAAAATGGTATTACAGGAAGGAGGAACATATCAATATTTGAAGCAGCAAGAGCTATGTTATTTGAGAATAACTTGGTGAAGATATTCTAGAGAGAATAAGTGAACACATCAGTGTATACAATGAACAAAGTACAAATCAGAGCAGACGCAGACAAGACACCCTATGAA
This sequence comes from Chamaecyparis obtusa, assembly GCA_027943335.1. Lineage (NCBI taxonomy): Eukaryota > Viridiplantae > Streptophyta > Pinopsida > Cupressales > Cupressaceae > Chamaecyparis > Chamaecyparis obtusa. The sequence goes on along the minus strand of BSBK01001180.1, from coordinate 657,663 downwards.
ATATGGTTTGGACATGCACCATCAGTTAAGTATTTTAGAATTTTTGGAAGCAAATGTTATATTAAGAGAGATGATGACATTGGAAAGTTTGATCCTAGAAGTGATGAAGGTATATTTCTTGGATAATCATTGAAGAGAAAAGCTTATAGATGTTACAATAAGATAAATAAGACTATTGTTGAGAGCACAAATGTTAAAGTTGATGAAAAGTTCAGAATTTAGGAAAGAATGCTTGATTATGAATCAGATGAAGGAACTTAGCCTAGACCTAATCTAGAGACTACTGAATTATTTTATGAAACTGATAGTGATTTGTTGAATGAAAGCCACAGTGAAGAAACCATTGAAGAACCTACAACAGAAACAAGTATTGAGACAATGAAACGTAACATGAATCTATTAAGGAATCATCCTACTGAGCATATTATTGGAAGCATAGAAAGAGGAGTTTGGACATGAAATAAGGTATAAGAATAGTTATGTTTGATTTCTCAAATTGAACCTAAAACTACTAGTGAAGCTTGTGAAGATGAACATTGGATTAAAGCCATGAAAGAAGAATTGGATCAGATTGAAAAGAACAAGACATGGGAATTGGTCCCTAGACCTAAAGATAAGAATGTTATAGGAACAAAATGGGTATTCAAAAACAAGATGAATGAACAAGGAGAAGTAGTAAGAAACAAAGAAAGATTGGTATGTAAAGGATACTCATAGCAAGAAGGACTTGACTATGAAGAAAATTTTGCACTAGTAGCAAGAATTGAAGCAATGAGAATGTTTTTGGCTTATGCAGCTTTTTAGAAATTCAAAGTGTATCAGATGGATGTGAAGTCAACATTTCTAAATGGAGAATTAGAAGAAGAAGTTTATATTGAGAAGCCTAAAATTTTTCCTTTAACTCAAGAAGGAGACATGGTATGTAAACTGAAGAAAGCTCTATATGGACTGAAACAAGCACCTAGAACTTGGTATGCGAGATTGGATAAGTATTTGTTGAAATTAGTATTTACAAAAGGAATAGTTGATAACAACTTGTCTACAAAAGAAATTGAAAATGGTTTATTGGTTTTAGTTATTTTTGTTGATGATATTATCTTTGGAGGAGAAGATGAAGCCAATGATAAATTTGTAGATGAAATGAAGATTGAATTTGAAATGAGTATGATTGGTGAAATGAAATATTTTTTAGGATTGCAGATAACACAGAATAGTGATGGTATCTTTCTAAGTCAGACAAAGTACCTGAATGATTAATTGAAGAGATTTGGAATGGAGAACTATAAACTAGTTGGAACACCTATGGTAACTAGACATAAGCTATCTAGCATAGATGAGACTCCTGCAGTGGAACAAAAGAAGTACAGATCTATGATTAGAGTATTGCAATAGTTGACTCATACAATACCTGATATAGCACATTCAGTTGGAATTGTAGCAAGATTTTAAGCTAAACCTAGAGAATCACATTATGCAGTAGTAAAGAGAATTTTGAGGTACTTAAGAGGCACAATTGAGTATGGATTGTGGTATGAAAAATATGATGATTTTACCCTATGTGCATATATAGATGCTAATTGGAGAGGTAGTGTTGATGATAAAAAGAGCACCAGTGGTGGAGCATTTTTCCTTGGAGGAAGATTAGTTTCTTGGCTAAGAAAGAAGTAGAATTGTATTTCGCAAAGCACAATAGAAGCAGAGTATGTGGCAGCAAAAAACAATTAGAATTAGATAATTTGGATGAAGCAAATGTTGAAGGATATTGGAATAAAATTTATTGAGCCTGTTGTTATACATTGTGATAACACCAGCACAGTCAGTATGTCTAAGAACCCTGTGTTACATTCTAAGACAAAACATATAGAGATAAAGTATCATGTAGTGAGAGAGGAAGTTGTAGAGAAAGAAGTCAGACTTGAATACATAAGCACAAAGGAGCAGATTGCAGACATATTTACAAAGCCTTGCCTAAGGATAGATTTGAGTATCTGAGAGGTATGCTTGGGGTTATGCCCTTGCCTAGTTTTGAGAAGTGATGCAGATTGTTGCATCCATCCAGTGGTATATGATCCCTATCTTTCTTCTGGACTAGATGGTGGTACTTCCTCCATGGGGGAGTATGTGTATTTGAGCTGAGTCATGAGGACTCTAGTGAATGTATTTTCTGAATAGTGTCTTTTGACATTGAAGTTGTTGTTGACATAGTGATGAAACATCAATCATTGATGTCAATGGGGGAGAAGTATACATGAAAAACCATCTGAAACATCTGTTGGAGAGAACTGAATAGGAAAATGAAGCAAGATCTAATTGATGAAGAAGACTTGAAAGCATTTTTTTTTAGAGTAGCAGTGTTGTAGCATTGGATTTATGGAACTTGGATGTTTTTTCATCTATGTTGCCATCAATGCCAATGGGGGAGATTGTTAGGAATGAATGCTAAATATATCCTATGGGGGAGTATTAGCAATGATTCTGTAGTAGTTGTTGTTGCATTCATGATTGTGATTTTCATTGATGTCAATACAGGGATCTACTGAAGATTAGTAGAGAAGAAGATAATGTTTGAGTAAGCGCACTTGGGATATTGAAGATGAAGCTATGTGCAGTTGAGGACTTATTCTATGATTTGTTAGGAGATTGTGGTTAAGAGCATAGACAATAATTCATTTATTCATGGAAGTTATGAGCAAATCAGTGGAAGCAGTATTCAGGCAGTGTTCCTGAGTGGTGGTTTGTGGAAATCAGATTATATCTCCTAATTCAGATAGAATCTAGTTATGCGCAGTTAGAGAGTAGTTGAAGACATGTTGTTAGTGATGTGGATGATAGTGCAAGATCTGAGGTCACACGAGTGAAGAATTATATTGATTGGAAGTTGACAGTTTTGTTTAATTTTGATGTAACATGTGGAAACTTTTATTTTGTAGTTTGTATGCTGACTCATTTGTAATTACTTGAGTGTGGTATAAAGGAAGGAATGCATTAATTTTTTTAATGAGAGGAGTAATGAATGTAAGTGTATGAAGAAATTGTGAAAGAGAAATTGTTGAAGGAGGATATGCGAACTACTGAGATCTGGTATTGAGATCTGAAGAAGCAGTTGGTGCGGTTTGGCATAGTCAGAGAAGGAGTATTGAATTGTTGAGATTAGTAATCTTTTGGTATTATTCTATTGAGTAATACAAAGATCATTTGGACAGTGAGTTCAGTGATCTTACCTTGAAGCTGTTTGGGCAGTGGGTCCTTTTGTCTTCTATAACTCCTAACAAAGTTAGAATCTTTTAATAGGGATTCAAAATATCCTAATAGGGATTCATATGTACTAAATGTATTTCATAAGACTCCTAATAGAGTCCATCCTCTCACATGAAACTTTCATATTAGTGCATCTTTTGTGGGCATCATTCCCACTGGGGTTTACTCTTTGATCAAGAGGTTCCCTAGTCAACATATCTTGTGTCATTGTGTTATTGTGCATGTATATGTTTCTATGGTTGTTGATTACATTGCTTACATGGTTAAACTCTATTAAGGTTGATAAAAGTTGTATTTATATGATAAATGATTCACCCCACCTCTCAGTTATCTTGGTGGACTTTACTTTCTAACACCAAGATGGTATGCTATTCAAAGGGAGTCAGTTGTGCATTCCACGAAGTTCTATGAGGGAGAATCTCATCAAGGAGAAGCATAGCGGAGGATTGGCTAGACATTTTGGTCATGATAAAATCCTTTTTTTGGTTAGTGAGAATTATTACTGGCCACAGTTGCAACAAGATGTCAAGAAGTTTGTGTAGAGTTGCAGAGTATGTCAAATGGAAAAAGGAGAAAAGCAGAATATAGGGTTGTATCAGCCATTACCTGTACCAGAGAATCCATGGGAGGATATTAGTATGGACTTTGTTCTTGGTTTTCCAAAGAATCAATAGGGACACAATTCAATTTTTGTGGTGGTTGACGGATTTTCAAAGATGGAAAATTTCATTCCTTGTAAAAAGACTAATGATGTTGCTCATGTAGTAGAATTGTTTTTCAAGGAAGTGGTGAGACTACATGGTTTTCCAAAGAGCATAGTTTCAGATCAAGACACTAAGCTTGTTGGATATTTCTAGCACACATTGTGGAAGAAGTTAAAGATAGATTTGAAGTTCAATTCATCATATCATCTACAAATTGATGGACAAACAAAAGTGGTGAATAGGAGTTTGGGGAATTTGTTGAGATGTTTGATGGAGTTAAGCCAACATGATGGGATTTTATTTTACCACAGGAATAATTTGCATACTATAATTTTGTTAATAGGAGCAGTGGTAAATCACCATTCCAAATTGTATATGGAAGTAGTCTCATAATTGCTTCAGAGTTGAGGAAGATAGACAAAGGAGAGATAAGTAGTGTTGAAGTTGAGGATTTTGTACAACATTTAAAGAAGATCCATGAGGAAGTGAGCAAGCACATTACCAAGATGAATGCATAGTTTAAGGCTAAGGTAGATGAGAAAATGAGGCATAAGGAATTTTAGGTTGGGGATGAAGTCATGGTTCATTTATGGAATGTGCGATTTCTAGTAGGTACATATAACAAGTTGAAAATGAAGAAGTTTGGGCCATGTAAGATATTGAAGAAGCATGATTCAAGAAATGCCTATGAGGTAGAGTTGCCTATTGAGCTGAATATTTCACCAATATTTAACATTTCAGATCTGATAGAGTATCATGAAAGGGGTGTTGAAGATGAGATCATATAACCAGTGGAGTATTCCAGCAACTACTTTAGCTATCAAAGAGATTAAGGATATACTAGTGTGTGTGTATGCTAAACACCTTCATGAAATTAGGATATTTAACTATCAAATCAAAGTAAATGCAATACAAATTTAACTAAGAAATGAAACTAAAATCCATGACATCTCATGGTTCTGTAACCAGATGTGGTAAGTGAATCTCTCAACTCAATCTCCACTAGTGACACTTCTAAAATGAGAAAATATGATGCTAAAAATGCTTATTCTAGCTCACTAACTCTCAAATTGATACAAAGATAATTCAAATGCTCTCAAATGCTCTTGATTGCTATGAAATTGACTATAATAAAGATGCTTTGCAAATGAATTTCTAAGATCTATATTTCTCTCAAAATGACTCTTATTTATAGTAAATTCCCAAGGGTAGGGGGTAGAGTGAAGTAATCATGATTTAGCCTTGGTCGAGTAAAAAACTTTGCAATGTTTTTAAATGGGGGGACAATTTAAATGTTTGTCTCAAAGCTTTGGACAAAAGGACAAAAATGAGTGGCTGAGATTGAAAGATGGGAATGAGTGATTGAGATTCATTCTCTTTTTGAGTGATTTGTGTCTTTTTGTCCTCAATTCTCATTGGTTGCTCAATTTGTTGTTGAAAGATATTTGGATTAATTAAATTCCATCAATTAATTAATTTAGCCATGTAGGGAATAGGTTCATTTTGATTTTTGATTTAAAACTATACAATTAATTGATTAAAATCAATTATATATTGCTTTTGACCCCTTTAAGCTTTGATTTAATTATTTAATGTCATTATTTGATTTTTCCTTTGATTTGATTGATTTTGTCCAATTTTATTTAATAAATGTCCATTTTAATTTGATTTGATCCTTTTTGATGAGAATTAGTACATTTTGATTAAGATTTTGCAATTTGATGATTTAAAAGCACTTGTCCATTTTTGAGTGTCTACAAATGCTCCTCTTTGAATTGATGTGCGAAGAACATTGATTCAAAGATTATTTTAGTCTTGATCACTTTTAGGTCATGTTTTACTAATTTGTTGATTTACCACTGATATGAAAAAAATGATATGCTGCCTGATATGATATGCCTCTGATCTGATTTGATAAAACTGATATGCCACTAATTTGATATGCCCTAGATTTTGATGATTTTTGATGCCAATTTGATACTCTGATGCCCCCTCATAAATAAAACATATTGATTGCTTGATTTGAAAAAATTGATTGATTGGTTCAATATGTTTTCATTTCTGAAAAACATTGATGATATGCTGATTTCAAATAATGCCTCCATTTGATTGATATGCTGATATAGAAAAACCATGATTAATAAATTTTTGTTGATGTTTCTGGATGAATGATTGAATGTCCAAGATAGCTAGGTCTGTTGTAGTTAAGCAAATAAGTGATTAGGATATCAGGATAATAGTACCAATGAATGTGATTTGTCAATCAGATAAGATAGTAAAATTGATATGGGATAACTGATAGGTAGGTAACTGTTGATTCATTCTCAAGACATAGAGACATGAACAAATGGTACTAGGTTTGATAGGATTGATACTATTGCTCTCGCCTCACCATCAAGAGTTGGGAAATAATAAGTTGATACTGATTGATTGATTGATTGACGTAAAATGATTCACTATATAGAATACTAATATGATTCCCTTGATTTGTGAAACATGCACATTTTTGTAAGTTCTACATACAGATCATTGCTTCTTGGATATTAGATTTATGGATCTTCCTTGTTGATTTTGTATCACGTTGATGTTTTATTGATCAGGACTTAGATGTATCATTTTGTTGTTGATATTATATCTTGATATACAAATTTTTGGATCTTTGATGTTATGAACATTTATATGATGATATGGTCTTTTCCTTGATTCCCCCTTTTTGATTGATCAAGATAATTAACTGAAACCCCTTTTCCCTTGGAAAAATAACTACAAACCAATGCACTTAATCCAACATGAAAATGCAATGCAATGCAACTATTGTCACTAGTTTTTAGTAAAAAAATGCCTTAGAGAAATATTTTCATCATTGAGCATTGTGGGACTAGAAAGCAAGTACAACCATCACTGACCACATCATGATGATATGAATACTATTTTTTATCACTTCTGGTAACACCTCTTTTGGAAACTAGTACAACCCTCACTAGTTGAATGACCAACTATGGGAGTATGAATACTGGTTTCAATGGATTTGATGTTGTAATTGGACAAACAAAGGGCAACCCTCCACCTTATGTGATAGTCCTCGATGGTTCTTTGATGACCACGTCTTTAGATGAATTCATATAAGTTGATGGATCTTCCTCAAAACAGTCACTCAAAAGCAAGAAAATATCATGTCTTTATCATTGCCAATCTAGTCGAAACATCATCGATTAACTAAGGAGATGTGATAAAAGTCATTTCAATAAAGATCATCAAAAGAAAGCTTCAAGTGTTTTGCAATGTATCAAGATTTTCAAGTAGAATTTCCAACCATTCTGTTCTTTTAAGTGTTGTTAATTTTTAATCCCAAATAATAAAGTCAATGAAGGCTCAAGGATCAAGTTGTGGGATCAAAATACTTGGGTTGTGAACAATGATATCCATCAAATGTTCAACAAAAAATCTCTCTCTTCTAAAGCTCCGATAAGTCCTTCCCTAATGTGACCAAATGTAGCACTATTGAACCCGTTTGAGTTTAATGCATTGTGTCATGTGAATTGATGCCTGTTTGTTGAAATCCACTAATTAAGATCAAATGCCCCTAATTGGATAGGAAAAATTTTGGACTTGGGAAAACTACCAAAATCTTACAAAAGCTCAGTTTATGCAAGATGTAGCTCAAAGCACTTTATGTAAGAAATTACCAACTCTCAAACAAGATCACATTGGTTTTCCCCCAATGTCTAGCAAGATATAGGACATGAAGGATGGATTTTCAAGCTGATGGATTAGAGATGGAAAGACCATGATGGATGAAGCATGCAAATATGAACCGTAGGACCATCTCTTAAAGAGTACCCAAGCTAAGGAAAAATGATATAGCAATGTGAAGCATGTTTTTGGATAAGCCATAGAAGCCAATGATGCAGTACTAGATAGCCTATAGGATAATGATCCACTATCATGAAAATGAGGGATCCAAAAGAGTGGACATGTCAAGAAGTTTTTTATCACAAATTTTCATACTTTAAGTTCTTCATTTTGATCAAGACCAAGGGGTCAATTTGGATAAGATGTGGATAAGATAACACAATCTAGGTAAAGGGGTGATGGAGTCTATGAAGGGATGTTTTGGGATTATGGAAAGACTATCAAGGAATAATGAAGCTGAATTTGGGATAAGAAAGATCATGATAGGATAACATGGATGCAACAAGTACATAAGATGATAGAAAGGATAATGGATGTCCAGATACTTAATGCTCATGGATGTGTTCAACCTTGTCAAGATGAAAGGTGAGAGAGGAAATATGGATGAAACTTGCCCCCAAGTGTGGAGTTCAAGAAGGAGGAATTACACATGACGCCTGTTTACTAGGTTTTCATCATGGTATTTGTTTCTCTTTACTTTTGCTACCCAGGTGCCTATTGCTAGGTTTTCACCAAGGCACTTTTTTTTTCTTTTGTTTTCGTTTTTTGTTTTTTTTTCTCTTTTTTTGTATTTTTCATTATTTTCCCAACATCGGGATCTTTGGACAATGCTCTTCTGAAAGATATGCTGTAATAAACTAAGGGTATAGCTAGGATGCTAAAAGATATTGATAAGAGGGATGGAAGTATGGAAAGTAAGTATTGGAAAATGAATGTGAGGATACTATGAAGGTATGTTGTATATGAAAATGTTGGAAAGATCAACTTTGACACACACTTTGAAGAGTGGTGGAATGATGGAGGAACAATAGATGAAGGAGGTAAGGATCTTTTTGGGGTAGTGGATTTTGGGATATAGGAACCCAAATCAGACTTGGAAAGTGGAAGTTGTTTGGAAGGAAATGGAATGGAAGCCTTTGGAAGCTTGAATGTCAATTTTGATTTTTATTTTGTGTGCAAGTCTTTCAAAAGTGACTTGGGAATCCACATAGTCTTTGATTTTCCTTTCTTTTGTGATGCTTTTGAATGCATTTCTTCAATGAGGGATTTGGGAACCCACATTTTATTATTTTCTTTTTGCTTGGTGGACCTTTGCAGCCTTTTGGATATTTCATTTTTCTTTTCATTCACATGTTGATTAGATGGGACATTGTGATTTTTATACCCATATGGATTCTTGGATTTATGATTTTTATGTTGCACATCAACATTGCTTCCAAAAGACTTAGGAATTGTGGATGAATAGGAATAATATGGAGGGTTCATATGGATTGGTGTTTGGAAATTCTTCAAGTATGTGTGCCTTCATTGATCTTGATACATGGTAGGGTAAATGAATGGAGAGCTAGGGATGATAGGAATGGAGGATGGAGGAATATATGGACCTAATATGGATGGAAGGGATGGAGACTTTTGTTTTGGGACATAGGAACCCAAAATGGATTTGGAGGATAATGAATGTATATGGTTGCATTTGAATGGAGGGATATAAGGTGTGAAAGGGATATCAACATCTTTGAAAGAGGTGCATTGCCCAGGTTCTCATCTTTAAGATTTATCTTTATACTAATAGGCGCATGAGTAGCTTTGATAGGAATACATTTGATAGGATCAACTGAAGCTTGAAGGGATTTATTATCATGCAAAGGATTTAGAAGAATGATGGTTTCTTGAGGTGAACATGGAGGAATATGACAAGGAAATGATGGGATACTTTGATCTTGACAAGGATCTTCAAATGGTGCAGAGAGGGTATTTTTCTCTTGATTTTCAATATGCTCATTGGAAATTGTGGAAGGGATATCTTGATCTTTCTTGGGAAGTGGAGATAATATGGAACTTGGAAGGGTACTTTGTTCTTGGAATGGAAGGATATCATCTTGGAAGACATGAAAAGATGCAAGGGGATCATCACAAGGTTTTATAGATATGGGAACTTCATCAAATATGGGAGAGGATTGTATATAATCTTGATCTTGATCTTTATCAACATTTGTTTCTTTTCTCTTTGGATTATCCTCTTGACATGGAGCCACTTATAAGGACAAGGTAGATGTTTGGATATGTGTGGGTGATGTTTGGAAGAATAATGTAGGATACTTTTGAATGGGTATAATAGGCATTGAAGCACATGAAGCTTTGGGGTCCAAGATCTTTGAAGCATGGAAATGATTTGCAATAGGATGTAAACTAGCTTGGGTTTATTTTATAGGTAGCCCTTGAGGGTAGATATAGTCCATGTGAAAAGTGTCATCATTAGACTCATTCTTTGATGGAGGAATTTTGGATAGTTGTGAAACTTTGTAAGATGAATGAAAGATGAAAGGAGTACATGCTATAGGAGAAACCTTGCTAGATGGAGGTTTGTGCATTAGATTTTGCTTGAGAGTGGTACTTTTCTCTTCATACTCTTTATTATCTTGATAAAAAATAGGATGATCATGAAATTTCCCTTGATGCAAGATAGGTTTGTTCTCTTAAATGTTTCTTTTTGTGAGGAAGATGAAGATATGGATGGCCCATCATTATAAAGAAAAGGACACATTGATCTTAATGATGGCTTTTTAGATGGTGCCTCTTTTTTTTTTTCCTCATTATCCCTCAAGGTTGATGTGTCAAAGTCATGAGGAAGCTTAGCTCCTGATTGAGCTAACTTTATGAAATATGCTTCTTTATCCCTATTCATAATTAATCCCATTATTTCCATTAACATGGGATCTTGGATTGCTTATGAAACTTCTTCTTTAGACACCTCATCATTTTGATTCCAATGGAGATTTTGATCTTGATTTTGATAATTATGCTCCATAATAGGATTGATTCATTTCTCAAATAATTCCATCATTATAAATCTTTTTCAATAATATGATCTACTTGTTGTACTGATAAGGAATATCTCTGAAAAGGGTATCCAAAAATGATGTCAAAATATTTCCAAACCTTTGGGAGATGTTCACTATTTTCCCTTCTTTATTTCTAGGTGTCACTTGCCAGTGTGTAGGCGTGACTTAAAACTTGATACGCAGTGACTGGAAATTGCCTAGGCAGCACTCTGCATGATAGCAGGAAACTTTTCTCTATTGATAGGTGTGATTGATGGGCATCACTTTAAAAGTCATAGGTGTAACTTTCCTATGCATAGGTGACACTTTACAGGTCATAGGCATAAGTTCACTATGCATAGGCGACACTTTACTAACCAGGTTGTAAATTTTAGATTTTAAAACTTGTAAGATCAGGTTTATGGAATTTTCTTGTTTGAAAATGGAACACAATCGCAACACACACATCAAATTTTAATCATGTCCCTAAAACCACACTAAAGTGTATGTTCTCAATCATTTTTCACAAGTATTGAACAAGAAAGTATTCGATGTAGTCTACCTATAGTAAAATTTGGCTTTTAACATTGTTTGGCTCTATAAGGTAGCTTTCTAATTTATCAAGGATTTAATGAATAATCCATTCTAAACCATGCCAAGTTCTTTTTCCCACTGGTGGACTTCCCACATGCACAAAAGCATGATTTGTCACAATCCCCAAAAGGACTACTAGAGGAAGTGAAGACACTTGCACATAATCTAGTCACTTCCCTTTTAAGGAAAAGTGTATTTTTTTAGAGTGGGTTGGAAAGTACCGTGGAAAAAGTGGTTGTCTCCCACTTGGGTTGTTCCCTCTCACCGGCCTCGTTAAGGAAATTTATTGGGAGGCATGCCCTCTAATGTTCTAGCATGTTCATGTTAAAGTAAGGAAATGGATTTAAGAATAAGTTTTTGGGAATTTGGTTCACCAAAAGTTGAAGAGCATATCCCTAACTTTTCCTTAATTTCCCAAACACAATAAGCAATGTTCAATTTCTTTCACCCACTAACTATATGGATTTGAGTATTTCTACTCTCTTCCACAAACAAGGGGCTTTGATTTTATGTGTTTGATTCTTCAACCTTTCTTATTAATCAAAAAGTTCAACACCTTTGGCATTTTGATTCACTAGAAGAAGTGAAGAGCATAGGCCTAAATGCTAAACTTTCCAAACAAAGATAGGCTATTTTGTAATTACTAGATTTTGAAATGTACCAATGCCACAGTTTAAGTGAAAACATTCACTAGTTTGAGGCTTACCTTTCCTTGTAGCTAGCATAAGCTAGGGGCATTTTTGAGTGGTTTTTGTCATTTTTAGCTTACCTTGGCTATAGCTCCTTTCCAATGTGATTTCCTCCAACAAAGTTTGTCAACACAAACAACAACAATGAGGGGAACCAAAATGAATTTGAAGAAGCAAAGTTATGTATTGAATCCTAAAGCCTTATTTGCAAATTTTGAGAAAAACTTGAATTAAGGAGCAAAAATCCAATTAAATGATAAAAACTTAGTTTTGTAAGCTTCTACAGTTTTGAGATAGTTCTCATATACCTGATTTTCTTCTTCTTGTGACTCCTCAAGAACTGAATTGATGTGCTCAACGTTTTCCTTCTCGATCTTCCTAGCCAAAGCCTTGTTTTCTTGGTTGAACCTGCTCTCTAGCTTTTGAACCTTTCTGTGCCTCCTCATTTATAGTAAAAACATATAGACAGATTTTAAGATAATCAAATTTATCAATCTGACAACAAATTAAAACAATAGACAATAGGTGTCATTGTCCAGCTAATATGCGTAATTAAACTGTTAGCAAGCATAACTTTAACAATAGTGAGTGTCACTTTTCAGTGGCTCAAGCATTATTTAAAGTTACTCAGGTGTGACAATTTATTTACTAAGTGTAATAATTAATGCAAATTGTGAAAGATAAGCTATAAAAAGTGGCAATTCATTAATATTAAGTGTCGGTTAGAAGATACTAGGTGTGACTATCTATGTAAATTACATCGTAAGGCTATGACAGGCAGTAAAAGACATATAATAAGCCACACTTTTCCAGTCGCATGCATTTCTTTGCAATCTCGAGCTTAACAATTTATCTCTCAGGTGCAACAATTTATCTAGCAGGTGTCAGATAATTGCTATGAAGTAGCAGAATAGTAGGCACAAGCGTTAGTTAATTCTTTGTACACGTCATTTTACCTATTTTCTACAAAAAATTCAAGTAAAAGTGAAGATACAACACACACAAAAATGATAAAAATGTTAGAAATGAGGCTTAGAGCCCCACGGTGGGTGCCATTTGTGTGTGTATGCTAAACACCTTCATGAAATTAGGATATTTAACTATCAAATCAAAGTAAATGCAATACAAATTTAACTAAGAGATGAAACTAAAATCCATGACATCTCATGGTTCTCTAATCAAATGTGGTAAGTGAAGCTCTCAACTCAATCTCCACTAGTGACACTTCTAAAATGAGAAAATATGATGCTACAAATGCTTATTCTAGCTCACTAACTCTCAAATTGATACAAAGATAATTCAAATTCTCTCAAATGCTCTTGATTGCTATGAAATTGACTATAATAAAGATGCTTTGCAAATGAATTTCTAAGATCTATATTTCTCTCAAAATGACTCTTATTTATAGTAAATTCCCAAGGGTAGGGGGTAGAGTGAAGTAATCATGATTTAGCCTTGGTTGAGTCAAAAAATTAGCAATGTTTTTAAATGGGGGGACAATTTAAATGTTTGTCTCAAAGCTTTGGGCAAAAGGACAAAATTGAGTGGTTGAGATTGAAAGATGGGAATGAGTGATTAAGATTCATTCTCTTTTTGAGTGATTTGTGTCTTTTTGTCCTCAATTCTCATTGGTTGCTCAATTTGTTGTTGAAAGATATTAGGATTAATTAAATTTCATCAATTAATTAATTTAGCCATGTAGGGAATAGGTTCATTTTGATTTTTGATTTAAAACTATACAATTAATTGGTTAAAATCAATTATATAGTGCTTTTCACCCCTTTAAGATTTGATTTAATTATTTAATGTCATTATTTGATTTTTCCTTTGATTTTATTGATTTTGTCCAATTTTATTTAATAAATGTCCATTTTAATTTGATTTGATCCTTTTTGATGAGAATTAGTGCATTTTGATTAAGATTTTGCAATTTGATGATTTAAAAGTACTTGTCCATTTTTGAGTGTCTACAACTGGATTGTCATGTTGGTAGAAGCACAATGAACAAGACATATGAAGAATATCTAGTCAAATGGAAAGGATGAGCTATTAAAGATTCATCATGGCTGACAAAGGAGGAGGTTAACCATCTTGGTTTTCCTCTGAACACCTGAGATGTGACAAGGTCACTTCTCAAATTACCCCATGTGTCTAATGCAGGAGCATCTTGGGTGTAGAGGCAATCTTGTATCACCCAAAAATATTTTTTTTTCTTTTCAATAAGGGATATCTTGTGAAAAGCTTCTATTTATGGAAACTTTCTATTTTAAGTAAGTTGGTCATACAAGCTCGGAATGTTCTGATTTCATAGGTGGAGGTTCTCTTAGTCATATCAGCCTGCCAGTTGAGTTTCATTCCAATATCATATATTGTATCGGTGAAGTTATTGAGGTTTTTGGGCACAAAATATTTGAGCTCAATTTTGAAGGCCTTAGAGGCTCTAGATTGTGATTGACCCCTAGTTGATTGGAGCCTGCACAAGTTAGGCACTGTAGATCAAGTCTTACCATTTTTGAAAAGTGGTTATAATAGAAAAAATGAGTTACGATTAAAAAGTTATGGCCTCCAGCAGCTAGGTTACCTAAAAATATAATTTTTAATAATTTTGAGCCGACCCTAATGTAATAATTATGAAAAAAAAATAATTCTATGGGTAGTCAGCCTTAATGGCTAAATTTTTGGAACCTTCTCAGGCAGTGGAAAATTGTCTATATAAGGAAGGCCCGTAGTATTTTCTAGGGTAGTTCTGGGTAATAATTCAAGGCTTGTCCTACAGAATATTGTAAGGAAAATGCCCATGTGCTTTGCATATTGTAATTCTAAAAAAATTGTAATTCCACACTTGTGGAGATAATAAGAAGCCCATTTTCTATTCTTGCAAATTGTTGTTGTTTCTCTATTTTTATCATGTGTTTGTGGTATTAAGGGGAGCACCCCTCATCACTAAAAATCACTCAAAACACAATGTAAACCTCTTAAACTTAAAAAGATCAAGTACAAACATTCCTTAATATATCTACAACTACATACCATCTGATCCTTAATACAAAAGTCAAACCAATCCAAACACTTTACTAAAAAAACCAAGAACATTGTCCAAAATAAGGAAATATGTTGACATCAATGACAAAAAATCAATTTCAATATATATATGCAATATATATCAAAAATCTGCAACAACTTGTTAGACGCATTGGGGGGCTTCACATGGAGATCTTATATTAGATTCATTATGTGGGATGCTGAGGATGATCCTCTTTAGTTTTTTGAATGGGAGAGGTACTTGATTGGATGGTCAACTTAGTATTTGTGCATCATTGAGATACAACTTCCAAATCATATATTGAGATAGTTTGGTGAAGGACAAGGAGTACCTATTGGTTCTACATAGTTTGTGAGATGCTCTTAGGATGTGAGTGGATGGGGACCAGTGATCCCTATAGAGATTGTAGTTGTATAGTTTACTACTTTGGCATCAAGGATATGGGACTAGTGATCAATAGTAGTTGTACAGTTTACTACTTTGGCATCAAGGATATGGGACTAGTGATCAATAGTAGTTGATACAAGGATGACAATAGAGTATGATGCATGGTGGGTAATACATGGGACCATACCATATACACATCCACAGGTCCCTATTCCATTGGATATGGCTTGGTGTAATAGAATGCCCCAAAGGAGACACAAGAGATGAGGCCAAAGAGGTGGATGGGATGGATGAGGCAAGGAGGAGATGGAAGATGGGGGGAGGACAAGACAAAGGATAAGGTGGTGGATGAGACAAAAGAGAGGGTGGTAGAGGAGATAGAGGAATAAGAGGAGATGGAAATGATGGCAAAGATGATGAAGATAATGAAGATAGGGGTGGGGTCATATCTATAGTTTTCCCATTGATTACTCCTTTTTTTCCCCTAATATTACTAGAAACAACAAGAGGTGGAGATGATAATGTGGTTGTTATTAAGAGAAGTGAGGAGGGGACTAATAATGATAATAAGATTGAGAGAAGTAATGATTCTATTTATTTTAGTAGTGATGAGGATATGTAGGAGGTTGTAGGTGGTGATGAATTATGACTTATAGATGCACAACTATTAGCAGGGATGATATTGGACTAGTGGATGTCACCATGGGCAGTTTTAATGAGATGACCTAGGATATACCCATCCAAGTTTTAGTGAGGGGTAGAAAGAATGATATAAAAACCTCTTATATTACCAATTTGAGATAAAAGATCAAAGACCTACAAGGGAGATTAGATGGAGCCATCATGATGGTCTCATTGGAAAATGTTAGGGCTCTTGAGGCTGAGAGGAGAAAGAGAGAGGTGGAAGATAGGGATACAATAGTGGAGACACAGAGCCAATGGCATGCGTCAAGGGTTACTATTTTGGCTAGGAGAATAGTCCAGATGACACAAGATATGGATCGGGAGAGGGGTGATATGAGGGAAGATATTTAGGTAGCAGAGGCTAGGGAACAAGTAATTAAGGAGAGGGTACACAAATTTATTGCTAGTGTGAAAGATGATATTAATTATCCCACACATGATCTCAAATTGGTAGAAGTAGTTCATACATTAGTGACATGGAGGAACTTCTTCTTAGGTCATTGATTCTTCATACAGATCATCACAACCTTTAGTATATCTTTACTTAGCCTAACCTCAATGCTAGGTAACACAAATGGATGGAGTTTTCATATGAGTATGATTTCAAGGTTAGGTATGTACATGGAAAGGAGAATGTTGTAGCCAATGCTTTGAGCAGAAGGAGAAATGAGTTATCTCCAGTCTCTCTCTGTATCAACTTGAGGAGTCATATTTTACATTCTCTTCCTACATATTCTTTTTGCGATGAGGTTAGGATAGAGGTAGAGTCTGGAAGGCCCTTAGAGGGTCAATTTTTTGGGTATTCATTAGAGATAGATGACTTTTTGCAACACCAGGGTTGTATCTATGTGCCTCTTTCTAGTGATCTTTGTAATTTGATTTTGATAGAGGCCCATCATGAACCTTACTTTTCTCACCCAGGAGTGAAGAATATGCATGTAGATCTTTGACAGTTGTACTATTAATCTAGGATGAAATGAGATTTCATTGACTATGTGGTGAGGTGTCTAGAGTTCTAGAGGGCTAAAGTAGAACATTAGCACCCAATAAGACTTCTTTAGCCTCACCTTGTTCCAGAGTGGAATTGGGCCACTATTTCTATGGACTTTATTATGGGGCTACTAGTAACTCCATGGAGGCAAGATGCTAGCATGGTCACTATTGAAAAAAATGACTAAGGTAGCATATTTTTCCCCTATTCAGTCTTGTTATACAAAATCTTCAATAGCCAAGATATTTATGAAGGATATTGTTAGATTTCATAGAAGTCCACAAAGGATTATTCCAAATCATGATCCAGTCTTTACTTTAGCTCTTTGGACTTCATTACAACATGTCTTAGGGGTGCAACTGAATTTTAGTTCATCTTATCACCTAGAGGTAGATGGTTAGACATTGTGGGTAAATTAGGTCCCAGATGATATTCTTAGGATGTATGTAATGGATGGAAAAAATCACGAAGAGTATTATCTATATTTTGTGGAGTTTGCATATAGTAATGGTTACCATAGTTCTATAGATATGTCAATTTTTCAAAATTTGTATGTTTGTCCATGTCATACACATTTGAGTTGGGACCAATTAGAGGACAAGTTACTTATAGGTCCTAAGATTCTTTAGGACACGGAGAAGTAGGTTGAGAAGATAAAAAAGAATCTAGTGGAAGTCTAGGACGAACAAAAGAGGTCTGTAGATGCTTATAAGGCTGATAGGTAATTATCAGTTGGAGATAAGGTTTTATTGAGTGTGCACCGACAAAAGAGTCCAATCTACTATGGAAAGGGCTCTAAGCTAGCACCCCAATTTGTTGGTCCATTTGAGGTCCTAGACATGATTTGTTAGGAATAAAAGTCCACCAATACAACTGAGAGGGGGGGTGAATCAGTTGTATGATAGATTATTTAACTTTAAACTTTGAATAGTAGTAACATCAAATCAAATGAACACAATGAATGCCAATAAAATAATATAATATTTGTTGTCAAGGAAACCCTATTAAAGGTAAAACCCCGATGGGAATTAACACCCACTAATGATGTACTGAGAGTATATTATCCTTGTTAGAAGGTCTAGCCTTGTTAGGAGCTGATTAAAACATTATAGTACATAGTCCTTGTTAGAGGATAGACCCTGTTAGGAGTCAAGAAAAGAAGTAGGCTCACTGCCCAAAGAAGGTTATGTCCACCTTTAGAACTCACTATTCACAACACAAGTTTATGTAAATAAATACACAATCCTTGAACTATCTGATAGAAAATATCTTTGCTTGATCAGTTCCAATGAAGTATATAAGTTATCCTCTTCTCTACATCCAATAGATAGAAGCTTGCAGCTTCCACAATTCTCTTTTTACATCACATACATTCTTCCATGTCTTTTCAAAAGAAAATATGTTACATATATATGCTATTAAAAAATAAATGATTAGGTTGGCCAATTAGGCTTTCCTAATATACAAATAATTACATAAATCCTTGCTAAGATACACACGGTATCTAAAAAAAGTATGCAACAATTAAAATTTAATAATTAAGGACCAACAACTGTAATTCATGCTTTCTATTCATGATATACGCTACAACTCTGAAGTCGGCTTCCAAATAGGTCTTCTCCAGAACACACGCCACAATTGATGTCATCCTTCTTTCCATACCTTCCTAAGATCAATGAACATTCTTTAGTACACTATCTGTCATCCCTTTAGATCACATACACTGAATCCTCATCACCTATAAGATATACCCAAAACTCAGAGACTTACTCTGTCAACTTCTATTGTCACAGTCCAAAAACCAATCTTCACTAAATATTCTATAACTTAGCCAATATGCAATATTACATCATGTGATCTTAGATATAAGATCACAACACCTTCCTAATACAACACCTTCCTGTACACACAACTATGTTCGTACATTCTGAATCATCTGTATGGTCTCCATACACTATAATAACCAGCCTATTATCTTCATAGAAACATATGTTGACATCAGTAACAAAACACAAGTGACAATAGCAGTAATTCCAATATCACTCAATGTAGTGATTAAACATGTTAAATGCATCCAAAAATCTCCCCAATGCATTAGCAATATCCAACAATCTGCCCCTTTTTCATTGATGGAAACATATGGGAAAATCCATCAACCCAAAAGTATTCTCTCAGTACCTTTATCACATAGTCTCTTTCCCATAGGATTTTCACATAGTCTCTTTCCCCCTTTAACAACAATGGAAAAGGGTTCCATAAGTTATCAATTGTCAATAATAATTATCTTCAACGATCAATCCCCTTGAGGAGTAGATCCATACATCAAGTTTTGAACATGATAAGGCCCTAAAAAACCTCTGGACTGATGCACACCTGCATCATTTAATTCTCACTAGGAGGGGCCTGCACCCCAAGCATACCTCTGGGATACTCAAAGACATCTTTTGGCAATGGTTTTTTAAATATGTCTTCTATCTGTTCTTTTGTGCTAATGTATTCCAACCTTATTTCCTTCTCTTCTACCTTGTCTCTTAGGAAGTGATACTTAATAGAAATATGCTTAGTTTTAGAGTGCATCATAGGATTCTTTGACATGTTTACTGTACTGGTGTTATCAAAATGGATGACCATTGGTTCAAAAAAAGTTATTCCAATATATTTCAACATTTGTTTCATCCAAACAATCTAAGTGCATTTAATTGCAACAACATACTTAGATTCAATAGTTTATTGAGCTATACAATCTTGCTTTTTACTTAGCCATGAAACCAACTTTTTCCCAAGGAAAAATGCACCTCCACTAGTACTCTTCCTGTCATCAATATTCCCTTCCCAATAAACATAAGTATAAGCATGAAGTTCAAAGTTATCATTTCTACCATACCATAAGCCATATTACATTGTTCCTTTCAAATATCTAAATATCCTTTTCATAGCAGCCATGTGTGTCTCTTTAGGTTCCGCCTGATATCTAGCCACAATTCCAACAACATTAGCAATATTTGGTGCGAAGTGAGTTAGATATTGTAATCCACCAACCATTGATCTATACTTGGTTTGAAAAAAAACTCTTTCTCATCATTATTTGTTAGTTTACGACCAGTCACCATGGGTGTACTGGTTTACAGTCTTCCATTGCAAACTTTTTCAACATTTCTTTAAGACACAGTCTAAGAAATAAAAATGCCATTCTTGCTTTGATTTATTTGTAGTCCAAGAAAGAATTTCATTTCACCTATCATGGACATATCAAATTCATTTTCCATCTCTTTAAAAAATTTCTTACACATTTTATCATTTCCTCCAAAGATAATATCATCAACAAAAACTTCTATTATCAAAATTCCATCTTCACTAGTTCATAAATACAAGTTATTGTCAGCATTACCTTTTCTGAACCCAAGGAGAAGTAAGTATTTGTCTAACCTTCCATACCAGGCCCTTGGTGCTTTCTTTAGTCCATACAGTGCCTTCTTTAACTTGCATACCATGTCTTCATCTTTAGTCAGAGGAAATCCATCAGGTTGTTCTATGTATACTTCCTCTTCAAATTCCCATTTAGAAATGTAGATTTCAAATCCATCTGATATACCTTGAAGTCCTTATGTGCATCATAAGCTATAAATAATCTCATAGCTTCTATCCTAGCAACAAGAGAAAATTTATCTTCAAAATCTACGCCTTCTTGTTGTGAATAACCTTTGCATACTAATCTTACATTGTTTCTTACAACAATTCCTTCTTCATTCATTTTGTTTCTAAAAATCCACTTAGTTCCTATCACATTTTTGTCTTTAGGTCTAGGAAATAATTCCCAAGTGTTATTTTTTTTTATCTGATCTAACTCTTCCTTCATAGCTTAGATTCATCTCTACAAACTTTATCGGTAGTCTTTGGTTCAACTTGAGAAATCAAACAAATTTATTTTCTTATCTTTGATCTAGTCGTTACTCCTTGACTTGTATTACCAATAATTTGATTTTTAGGATAATTTTTCTTAACATACCTCAGAGTCTTATGAATCTTAGTAGCCTCATTTGTGTCATCATCACAAGTCTCATTTTCACATTTAGTCTCAACAATTTCTTCTTCTGTAGTGGCAGCCTCCTTGATCTCTGTATTCTGATTATAATCATACATTCTCTCTTGCATCTAGAACTTTTCATCTATCTTCACATTGTTACTTTCAATCATCTTCTTAATCTAAGGTTAAAACATTTGTAAGCCTTTCTTTTAGTAGAGTAACCATGGAAAATTCTTTCATCACTTTTAGCATCAAATTCCTCTATTTCATCATCTCTTTTGATATAACATTTACTACCAGATATTCCAAAATATTTTACAGTAGGAGTATGATTAAACCACAATTCATAAGGAGTCTTACTTGTACCTTCTCTAATTTGAATTCTATTTAATGTGTATACTATTGTCCCAAGAACTTCTCTCCAATGCACATGAGATATATTTCCTTCTAGCAACATTGTCCTAGCAACATCCAATATTGTTCTATTTCTTCACTCTGCTATCCCATTTTTCCATGGGGTCCTAGGAGAAGAAGTCTATCTTTGTATTCCATGCTCTTCGCAATATGAATTGAATATATTTGAAGTAAATTCTCTACCTTTGTCTAATCTCAGACATTTTATCTTTAAGCTTGATTCATTCTCTACTTTTGCTTTAAATATCTTGAATTTTTCAAATGCTTATGATTTCTCCTTTAAGTAAGTGATCCAGATCATTCTAGAAAAATCATCAACAAAAAGTATAAAGTACCTTTCACCATAGTATGATCTTGTCCTTGTAGGTCCACATAAGTCTGTATGTACCAGATCCAACTTTCCTTTTGGTGTATATGATTTACTTTTATAGTTGCTTCTAGTCTATTTTCCCATAACACATTCTCTACACATAGTGTTAGATGGTTTACAATCTTTGGTAGGTCTCTCACCACATTAGTCAAGCTTGCCTTCATAATATTATAAAAAATGACATGAAAAAATCTTCTATTCCATAACCAGATGTCATCTATCTTCGCAAAAAAATAAGAAGCTTCGGATGTATTTAACTCAAATACATTAACTCTAGATTTAGTACTGGTTGCAATCAAGTTTCATATCTTACCTCTGATAAAACATTTCCCATCAATGAACTTTAATTGATATCTCTTATCCATCACCTATCCAACACTCAACAAGTGATGCTTAAGTCCATCAACAAGTAGTACATTGTTAGTATTAGTCCTTCCATCCAAAGAAATAGATCCTACTCCTATGATAGGTTTAGGAACATTGTCTCCAAATTTTACAATGCCACCATCATACTTCATTAGTTTAACAAAAAATTTTTTTGTCTCCAATCATATGATGTGAGCAACCACTATCTATAACCCATTTAGATTTCTTATCAACATTCGATACTAAATATTTTTCTTCATGTACTGGTTTTTCATCTTTAATAGCAATAAATCCAATCTCTTCACAATCACAATCATCATCATCAGAAATACCTTCACTAGAATAGTAATATTCCTTTTCCTTTGAGTACTTAGGTTTGAAAAAATTAGGTTTGTGCTTAGGAACTCTTGTAGGACATCTAGATTCAAAGTGACCTATCTTATTGCATGAAAAAAAATTAAAAGGTAAATTTCCTTCAAATTTACCCTTACCTCTCTTTTCTCTTCTAGAGATTAGGGAAACAAGTTCATCTAGCTTTCTTTCTTCTTCTTGAATCTGTTCCCATACATTAGAATATTCACCAAGCTCTTCTTTTATATTACCACTACTGGAGCTCACAATTCCAGATATTGTCTTCTTATATGTAGATTCCTTGAATGCTGTTTCAATTTTAGGTAAAGAATCTCCCAACTCTATAGCTTCAAAGTTAGTTAAATTTGCAATCAACATTTCAGTGCTAAAGTTTGTTGTCAAAGGTATAATATCTTCTATAGCCTGAACTTTGGTCTTGTAAATAGGTGTCAATGATCTAAGGATCTTCGCAATGACTTCTTCCTCTTCATAAGTGCCTCCAGAATTTTTGATTCCAATCAAAACCTCTGTAACTCTTTGTACATAAGCTCTAACATTTTCATCTTCTTTCATTTGTAAATTTTCCATCCTTGTTTTCTAGTTTTGTAATTTTTCTTCCTTAGTAAACTTATCTCATTCATATAATGCTTCCAATCTTACCTAAATTTTGTGTGCTGAATCCAAATCTTTCACCTCATTAAATTCTCCTTCAGAGAGTGCGCTGATCAGTGCTTCCCTTGCGACTGTGTTATAAGAAAATGTCTTCTTTTCATCATCCATAGATTTGTCTAATTCATTCTTAGTCTTCATGCTTACCTCATTCTTTGTGATCATCCAATAGTCAATGCCCAAACATAGAAAATGAGTTCGCATCTTGTTCTTCCAACTGTCAAAGTTTTCAGGATCAAATTTTGGACTATCTTTGTTATAGAATGCCATCTCCAAGATCACCTCAAGCTATTAAGATTTCTCTCTAAGGACCAGTAGCTATGCTACCAATTGTTAGGAATAACAGTCCACCAATACAACTAAGAGGGGGGTTGAATCAGTTGTATGATAGATTATTCAACTTTAAACTTTGAATAGTAGCAAGATCAAATCAAATGAACATAATGAATGCCAACACAATAATACAATATTTGTTGTCGAGAAAATCCTATTAAAGGTAAAACCCCGGTGGAAATTAACACCCACTAATGATGTACTGAGAGTATAGTATCCTTGTTAGAAGATCTAGCCCTATTAGGAGTTGATTAAAACATTACAATACATAGTCCTTGTTAGAGGACATATCCTATTAGGACTCAAGAAAAGAAGTAGGCTCACTTCCTAGGCTCACTACCTAAAGAAGGTTATGTCCACCTTCAAAAATCACTGTTTGCAACATAAGTGTACACGTAAAGAAATACACAATCCTTGAATTGTTTGATAGCAACTGTCTTTGCTTGATCAATTCCAATGAAGTATATAAGTTATCCTTTTCTCTACATCTAGCAAACACAAGCTCACAACTTCCACAATTCTCTTTTTACATCACATACATTCTTCCACCTCTTTTCAAAAGAAAAGATCTTACATATGTAGACACCTAAATTCATCCTTTTAACATTAATTAAATTAATGACCCCAAATAACATTATAGTTAATTTTTTAATTAATTATATTTGTTAAATTCATCTATTTATTTAATTAAATAAATTCATTAATTAATAGTATTTGAATTAAATTTAAATACTACCTTTCATAATGTATTAAATTTAATTTAATACATGTTCCTCCATAGTCCCCTTTTAAATAAATTTTTAATTTATTTAATCCCCTCACATTCTTTATTTCTACTAAACCATGATTAAATTAAATATTATTTAATTTAATCCTAAATCCAACCTAGGTGCTATCCTACACATATCACTTTCTATCTAATAAGCCTGCTCACTAATTAACTAAGGTTAATTAGGCTAATTTTTGGATTCCCACATCCATTAGTCCTAATTATTTTCTCACATGTGTGAGCAAATTTCCAAAAATGACCCTTTTCAAAAATTGCTAAAATTTGCACAAACAAGGCTTCTTACATTTTATGACACTTCTTACACATTCTAAAATGGTGAAAATGGACTTTTTCACTTACACATCTCTCACACATAGTTACACATGTACTTGAAGTACACATTGACCTTTCACATCCCAAGTTGCTCACACATGTGTGAGAAAGTCTTGGACTTTGCATGGCTTATGTGTCTTCTTGTTGGCACCTATGTGGATTCCTCATAGATGACACCTCACCCAAACCCTCCAAAATCCTATAAATAGGACCCTTGTCTCAAGAAAAATTCATTCCTTTTTGCATTAGAGTTATTATGCTAGTATATGCTTAGAATTATTCTAAGAGTTTTTACTATCAATTTGGCACTTGCTAGATTTATTTCAAGTTTTAGAACTTAGTGATTTAGCTTCATCTTTCATTTGCATACTTGCATGCCATAGAGCTTGAAGATTGCTTTCATAGCTCCTCCTTGAGCTTCTTTTGGCCTCTTGCATTGAGTGCTTGAGAGTTGCTTCTATAGCTTCTTCTTGAGCATTTCAATCTTCATTATACTTAGTGATTTATCTTCATCTTTCATTTTCATACTTGCATGCCATAGAGCTTGAGGATTGATTTCATAGCTCCTCCTTGAGCTTCTTTTGGCCTCTTGCATTGAGTGCTTGAGAGTTGCTTCTATAGCTTCTTCTTGAGCATTTCAATCTTCATTATACTTTGCATTCATAGTGGGATCTATACTTGTGTTGGGAGAGCACACCCACAACCTCTCTAAGAGCTTAAATCAAGCAAGTCTTGGGTGCACTTGCTTCATGCTCATCTGAGGTTATGGTGAAAATTAATATTTTTTACAAGTTTATGAACATGTTAGAATAGAATTGAATATACTCTTTATCATTAACATTTGCATGTTTTAACTTGTTCTTAACAAGTGGATTTTCATCATATACATTTTGGCACACCTGGTGGGACCCACAATCCCATTTATTAACTATTTATCTTGATTTTGTGAAGGTTTCCTATGAATTTTCAATCTACACGACCAGAGGCATCTCCGCCTGGAAACAGGCATCTCTACACACATGCATCTCTGCTTATAAATAGACATCTCTACACATAGGTGTCTCTACCAGTCAATAGGCATCTCTGCCTCCAGATAGACATCTTCACTAGAAAGAGTGTTCCTCTCATTTTAGTTTGTTTTAATCAGCAAAACTTCTATTTGGAAATCACATTAAGGTTAATGATCATTAGTAAAACAACTAACTGTATCTACAAATGAATAAAAATACATGAAACTAATGAAATCTTTATTTTTGTGCAGATAGGTGTCTCTGCATACACGCAAGTGTCTTTGCTAGAAGAGGGAGTTTTCCTTTGTGTTATTTTTTAAGCTAATTAAGTAAATTTTTTTGACATATTAAGGTTAAAAATCACTGTATTTTTGTCATTAGAAACCTTTCTATGCATTTAAGACTTAGTGAGAGGATAAAACTTTCAAACATTGGTGTTTAACTTTTGGTTTTGTGCAGACATGCATCTCTGCCTGTACACATACATCTCTGCCTGATTTCTACATGTTTCTATAGTATCTTGCACTTTGAGTTTTTTGATCTAATATTTTGGAAGATACTAACATTTTGTGACTTCTAACAGTAATTTTGTAGAACGTTGACCAAGGTTGGACCACTCTAAGGCTACTAACTTGTTTTTTTTGTAGGATGTTGTTAGAAAACCAAACACACTAAACTACTTATCAAAGTTGTTTTGTAGGTTGCCAAGGAGATTCAATCAAACATTGTGTTTTCTTAATGATTTCTTAGGCACCTAGCATTAAATAGGAAGTCTTTTTATATAGATAATGATTCATTAGCTAGGGGATTATGCTCTTTTCTCCAAGTCAGAAAATCAAAAACCCAAAACCTTTTGAATTATTGTCTTGAAGAAAAAACTTGGAATTAATCATTTGTTTGGTGTGTTTGGGAGAAAAACTCATTGGATAGGAGATTATGCTCTTTTCCCCTTGAGGGAAAATTAGAAATACACACTCCTTCTTGGGGCCAATCCATGCATTTACTTTTAATCCTTTAGATGGGCCTACCGGTGAGGTAAAAAGTTGCTGGGAATGACCCACGTGAGAAAAAAGTGTAAGCCCACAAATCCAACTCATGTTAATGAAATTTTCTTTTTGGGGTTAAAGCCTCAGAAGCCAAATGACATTTGAGCTTATACATGGCTCTCACCTAAAATTTAGTACAACCTCACGGTCTCATTCACATTTACGTGACTACTTGTGTCAAGGTGCTTTGTGGGGCTATATGTCCTAGTCATGCTTGCACGGACACAAAGAGTGTGTTCAAATAGAGATCCTTACTAAAAGCCATTAGTTAGAAGCCACCTAGTTCACCTCTGAAAGGTTGATAATCTATGTGCAAGGAGAATAGTAATCTCCCCAAGACACTCACCATATCGAGCCCCCTTCAACGTTAACACTCTGATAATATGACATCATGGAGCCATTGTGTGCTTGGTGATGGTCGTATTCTAAGGAGTTGTTGGCTGTGTTCCTAAGTCAGTGAGCAAAGGTTTTCAATCTCAGCCAACTTCCTTTTAGGGATAAAGAGTGTCTTTGTTACTTTCATTACAAAAAAAAATCCATACACTTTAATCCTGCAAGGTCGCTTTGTCCCTTGCAGGACTATTTTCGACAAATGTGCTTGTAACCCAAATGTTTGATATATGTATGAAATCAGTTCTTGCCAAGAACATCCTTTGATCTATCAAGATATTGTCCTCAAGTCATGATAGATAGTGTTAAACATAGGAAAGAAAAACTCCTAGTTGCATGAGTCCATAGATAGAAGAAAATTGCCGATCAAAGGATTAAAGCCAACCAATCTTATTTGAAACCCATTCGAGAATTTCTAGAAGTTGTTGAGAAATTAGATAAAATTATTTACAACAATCGGGTTACTAATTTTGTTTCCAAGAACAAAGTGAACATGGCCTTTGTCACTTGGGAATCCTACGACTAAGTACCTTTGACCTTCATTCCTCATCTTCTTCAAGTCATTCATCCCTTTCTCATCTTTTAACATCCCTTTCATCATCCGCATCCCAAAACATTAGGAGCATTAATCAGAATCTTGGACTTTAAATTAGAATTAGATCAATCCATCTTTCACACCTTCATCAAGCCATAGGGTGAAAGAATCATTCCAATAGTGTGTCATAGACCTTAATTCCGAAGAAAAAATTAATCCCTTACTACTTTGAGAACTGAGTCTTTCTCTAGTAGTCCTAATCTAGTCCTATTTTGTTTGGGGATCATCAGTTTATCACCCAAACACAAGAAGACTTTAAATCAAAACCAATCCTATGTTTGCATAATCACAAGGTCTTGTTTCACCTAGGTTTGTTCCAAACCTTTAAATCCAATCAATCCTTGAGGCTTAGTTCCTCTTTAATCCAATCTCATCAATAAATTTAATCCTAAATCAAATAAATCAATCCAATCAATCATCAAGACTTAATCATTAGTCCAAGTTGCTCCTAGTTCACCAAATCCTTTTCTTTCCATACCTCATCAACTATTCACCCTTCTTCAATTCAACCATCCTAAGGTCACTCATGCATGGTACTTACCCAATCAAAAGAAAAGCTAAGACAAGAATCTCTCATCATGGATAATGATAAAGAAACTGTCTATCAAGAAGACTTTAATGATGAAGAAGAACCTCACATGGAATCTGACACAGTAATACTTGAAAGTGTCAGTGCTAATCCATGAGCTAAAGAATTTTTTGAGGATCCTAACAACTTAAGCTTAGTGGAAGACCTAATCCAAGCCAATAGTGCCAATATCTTCATGAATCTTGTCCAAAGAGGTGTTACCCTCCCTGATAATTTTGATGAAAATTTTCTTGAGAACAACTTGATTTGAACCAACAAAAGCAAAGTAGTGCCATCAACATTTGAGAACATAACCTCCCCCTGATATGCTTGAGTTAATCTGACAACTACTAAATAAGCCTAATTAAAACAATGGGGTGAGTAAGGATGGTTCAAATGTGAGTTGTGTACCTAAACCACAACCAGGGTCCTTAGGATGACACTCTTCTTCTATCTTCTTGAAGCCTAGTGGAGTCCTAAAAAATCAAAATTCTGCACAAACAAACAACACCAATTAGAGACATAACACCAATCTTCCCCCTCTAGGGGAACATAATGCATCATTAGGAGGAGGAACACTTCAAGCCCATATGATCACCACTAATCCTCCTGAATTAGTCCAACAATTTGATGAGCTCAAAGGCATGATGTTGGCTATGCAGAAAGGTGGGAAGAAGGAATTTTCTTTTGTAGAAATATGTCCTTATCCTTTTGACAAATCAATCACTCTCCAACCATCCCCTACCAATTTTGAAATGCCAAAGGTTGACAAATACAAGGTAGACTCATTCCTTGCGCAACATATCAAGGAATTCTATGTAGCAGCACAATAAGTTTCCCACAATGATCATCTTCTCCTAATAATTTTCACTAGAAGTCTTGGAGGACTAGCCTTACAGTGGCTATTGAACCTTCCTCTGGGTTCCATCTCCACCTTCCATGATCTCACGGAAATTTTTTATTACAAAATATTCTTATAACATGGAACATCAAGCATCCCTCAGTGATTTGTGTAACATGAAACAAAGAAATGGAGAGACCTTTGCCAATTTTCTCCAAAGGTGGCAACATCTTGCCAATCGCATGCCTTGGAAAATCCTAGATTCACATCTAGTTGATATCTTTAATAAGAATCTAGTTACCAAAATGTCATTTTAGATGAAGATGGTTGCCCCAGATTCCATCAAGGAACTCATTAAAAAGGGAAAGTCTATTGAAGATGGACTTTTGATGAAAGGAGCAATTAAACACTACACGCCTAATTCATCTAACAATACTAGTGATAAACCTAAGTTCTGGTCTAAGAACAAGGGTGTTGTTAATGATGGAGTGACCAATGCTAAACATGTCCAAAATGTTCAAGCATCCAAAAATAGTAACCAAGGAAATTACAATAACAATGATTAGAATAATCAGAACAATAATCAAACCAATTCGAATAACCAAAACAATCAGAACCATTCAAATAACTAGAATCAAAATCAAGGATCTGGTTATCGTGGCTCTCTATTCTCATGATATAATGGTAATAACAACAACAACAATCGATAATAACCATGATGAAAATTTACATAGTTGGCAGATTCCCTTGATGTGATCTTCTGACATCTAGTCGACTAGGGGATGATGGTTTATCCTAACGCCAGGCCTTTTGATTAAAATCAACCTAAACCCAACTGGTATAAGGATAATGAATACTATGATTATCATCGCATAAAAGGGCATGAGATTAAAAAAATGCATGAAGTTTCATCATTTTGTGCAAGATTTGATCGATGATGGTAAAATTGAAGTAGAAGGACAAAATGCCTCTACTTCTAATGCCCAGTTAAAAATGTATTCTAAACCTTTTCCAGAACATAATCAAAACAATGCATCCACATCCAAGGGATTTTCTTATGATTATTCAACAAACAAAATCTCAGGAGATGAACACACTTGTGGAAAATTAGCTGAAAATGATGTATGTGGTTTCGACTCACTATGTGGCCATATTGAATAATCTAACACTCATAAACATGTTGACTTTAAAGAGTTTAGATTGCAATGTTACTACCCGCCACCCTCACGTAACCATACAACCTGCTGTCAATCCACCTGTTGTGGATCCACCTACTGCACCATCTACCTTGACACAACCTGCATCACATTACGACTTGCTTTCCCAACTAAAGAAGACCCCTACATAGATATCCATACTAGAGCTTTTACATACATCCCCCATTCACAAAGAGGTCCTTGAGAATGCCCTAACTGAGTCTTGCATCCCAGAAAATATTAATGCCTCCTAATTCCAAGAAATGATTGGAAATCTAGCTGCCCAAAAACACCTAGTGCTCACTAACAAAGATTTCTGAGGTCCCAACCCTCATCATAATAAACCCTTTCATATCCAAGTCACCATCCATAACACCCAAATCAAAAGAGTCCTTATAGACAATGGATCCGGTCTGAATCTTTGTACTTTAAGCATGATCCACAATATCAGTCTTTTTGAGGACCTCATTGATGTAAATAAGAGAATAAAAATAAAAGCATATGATGACAGAGAAAGGGTGAGTAAAGGTCTCATTGCACTCCCCTTACAAGTGGGCCCAATCCTTATTGAAACTACTTGTCAAGTGCTTGACTTGGATCTACTCTACAATATCCTTTTGGGTAGGCCATGGATACATGCTATCTCAGGTGTCCCATCCACATTTCACCAATGTTTGAAATTTCCACATCACAGAGCTGAAATAAATATTCTTGGCGATCATGAACCCTTCCAATATTTCAAAGGTTGGAAGGAAAACAATCAAACTACTTCCCATTGAATGAATGTGTTCACCAACTTTCACAAGAGATTCCTATTCAGCACACTTCCTTTGAAGAACAGTTGTCTAAGCAAGCCAAGGCAAAAGAAAAGGTTACCCAAGAAAAGAGTACTGAGTCCAAAAAAAAAGTTTGGTTCACTGATCAAGGCCTTGGGGAATACAAGTTTGAAAATGCCCTATGTATTGGTCAACTCCCTCTCTCTCCCAGGTCTTATGGAAAACCTTCACAACTTTTTCCTAAGGAAAATAAAGAAACTATGAAATGTAAACAGACTACATTTGAACATTGGGAGTCTCTCTCAGATGAGCATAAGGAACATAATGTTCTTTCCTGGATTTTTGATGAAGAAGAAGACAAACCTATAGACATTCCTAAAGGGAAGTATATAAAGGCCACACCCATTGTTGAAAGTATGGGATATCATGATACTGGCCTTGGAGAAAATGAAATAGGGAGAAAAACTCTCATAAAAGAAACTAGATACCCCCGAGGACAAGGACTGGGTTCCATAGAAACTAAGAAAACCTTTTCCAATGAAAATTGTTTGATTGAATCCAATTGAAACATTGAGGAAGAGTTCTTTGAAGTCCCTTTCCAATATACTAAAAATGACCTTGATACCCATGTCCTCTATATCAACCAATCTAACCTTTCCTCACCTAAACTTCTCCTTACCAATCCTAAACTGATCAATTGGGACCAACAAGATTCACCACTTGCCTTAGACATATGCGATTCAGATGAGGCAGTTCTAGCACTTTTCAGACTAAGAAATCTCCAAGACAATGAACATCAGATTCACTACAATGAGCAAGCCTACTTCAGTAGCCAAGTCAACTCCCTTAGTCACAAAAATGAAGAGAAAGAAAATAAAAAAATGTTAAAACTTCCTTGGGTGAAAACCTTTTTGAGGCACCTTTGGATGGAGAAAAAGATAATATAAAGGATGCATCCTCTAGTGAAAACCTCTTCGAGGTGCTAGAGGAGGGGGAAGTTAAATTTTCCTTCATGTCATCACCATCAGAGAAATATTCTATCCTCGTAGAAGAAACACTTTCTATTAATATGGGCACAGAAGCTGATCCTAAGATCACCTACATTGCAGCCTCTCTAGATGAGACAGAACAAGAGTCCATGACTACATTCCTTAAGAAAACCTACATTAACTTTGCATGGACATATAAGGATATGCCTAGATTTGACACTGACTTGGTTGTACATCATCTTGCTATGGATCATAAAATCAAACCTATCAAGAAAAAATTACGCAAGATGCAGAATTCATTAGACTAGTAGACTATCTGAAATGGGTCTCAAACATTGTACCAGTAGGTAAACCCTCTGGGGACATCCAGATTTGTACTGATATCAGAGATCTTAATCTCTCCTACCCTAAGGATGATTTTCCACTTCCAAAAATTGACAACTAGTGGATTTGACTGCTAGGCATGAGATGTTGTCCCTAATGGATGGTTTTTCTGGATATAATCAGATTCATATAGTAGTGGAAGACTAGCATAAAATTGCATTCACTACCCCATGGGGTATATTTTGTTATCAGGTGATGCCCTTTGGTCTCAAGAATGCAAGCACCACATACCAAAGAGCCATGATGACCACATTTCATGACCTCCTTCATGTGATCATGGAAGATTATGTGGATGATATCTTAGGAAAATCCAAGACAGAAGAGTCACACATTGATATTCTCACTACAATCTTTGACAGACTAGAAAAGTATAAGGTTTGATTGAATCCCAAAAAATGTGTCTTTGGTGTGCAATCAGGTAAGCTCTTAGGCTACATTGTGTCTCACTGAGGAATAGAAGTGGATCCTAAGAAGGTGAAAGACATTTTGGAGATGCCATCTCCTAAAACTTTGAAAAAATTAAGGAGCTTGCAAGGAAGACTTCAATCCATCTAGAGATTTGTGTCACAAATAACAGACAAGGTGCATCCTTTCTCTCACCTGTAAAGAAGGGATATTAAATTCATTTGGGACTTCTTGTGTCAAAAAGATTTTAAATAGCTCAAGGTATATATAGCTAATCCACTAGTGTTGGTCCTGCATGTGTCAAAAAGACCTTTAATTCTATACATCTCTGCAACTACAGTAGCACTGAGTGCTCTCCTAGCACAATTAGATGACAATGGAAAAGAATGTGCCATATATTATCTTAGCAAGACTTTAGTGGGTTATGAGATCAACTATACATTTATTGAGAGATCTTGTCTATTTGTGGTCTTTTGTATGCAAAAACTATGCCATTATATGCTTAATCACAAAGTACAATTGATAGAAAAGATTGACCCACTTAAGTACTTGTTATCTAAAGCCACCTTGATAGGTCGCATGGGAAAATGGGTCATGATCCTTAGTGAATTTACTATTGTGTACACAAAACAAAAAACCATCAGAGGACAAGCAATAGTAGATCAACTTGCATAAGCTCCCATTCCTGGAGATAATCATATTGTCATAGACTTTCCTGATGAAACTATCATGATTGTCACTCCCAACATTCAATGGAAGCTTTATTTTGATGGATCTTTTACCCAGAAAGGATCAGGGACATGAATTCTATTTGTGACACCTCAAGGGGATCTTATCCCTAAATCCTATAAACTTAAATTTTCTTGCATGAACAACATAACAGAATATGAGGCCTTGGTCACAGGGCTTCGCCAACCTGTTAGATGGAAGATCACAAGTTTGCTTGTTTTTGGTGACTCCCAATTAGTTATCAAACAAGTCAATGATGAATTTAACACAAAGGATGATAAGCTACTTCCTTACTAATGCATGGTCAAAGATCTCAAACAACATTTTGTAAGCCTCATTTTCCAGCAAATCCCAAGAGCAAACAATAAAGCAATGGATGCCATGGCTACCATTGCTTCACTAATATATATGCTAGAAACAAGCACATGGTGTGAATTTCTTGTCAAGAATCTTATGGTCCCTACCTATGACCAACCAGATTCTAAGATGGTGTGTGAAATTGTTGGTCCCAAGTCACCTTGGTATTAGGAAATCCTCACCTATCTTCATGATAAAACCATTCCCCTCATGCTTACACCTAACCAACAAAAAACCTTCATTCACCGCACTTCTCATTACACAATCCTTGGGGACACTCTTTTTTGTAAACACTTTGATGGAACTCTTCTTCGATGTCTAAATTCAGAGGAAGCACACATAGCCTTGGAAGAGGTGCATCAAGGAATCTGTGGAGCCCATTCTAGTGGTCTTAATTTAGCAAAGAAGTTGCTCCGCACTGGATAATATTGGCCGACAATGGAGTAGGATGCCTATCATTATGTAAAGAAATGTGTTCCTTGCCAGTAGCATGGTGATTTGATACACGCTCCCACTCAATCCTACCAACTGACCATCATACCTTGTCCTTTCTCCTACTAGGGTTTTGACCTTGTAGGAAAAATATTTCCAAACTCTGCCGGTGGTCATAAGTATATCCTAGCCACCATTGAATACTTTACCAAATGGGTCGAAGAAATCCCCCTCACCTATACAACCGATAAGAAAATTTCCAAGTTTATCCTAAATTATATCATTTGCCACTATGGCATCCCCAATGATCTCCATACTGATAATGGAACACCCTTCAAGAATTAGGATGTCTTTGACCTTTGCAAGAAATTTGGCATTACCCAACATTATTCCTCCAAGTACTTCCCACAGGGCAATGGTCAAGTTGAGGCTACGAATAAAACCATATTAAAGATCCTCAAAAAGACTATTGATGATGATGGCTGTGATTGGCACCTACAACTCAATCTCACCCTCTGGGCTTATCGCACCTCCATCCGTACTCCTATTGGTGCCACTCCATTTTCCCTTTTCTATGGTT
The DNA here is from genome assembly GCA_027943335.1 of Chamaecyparis obtusa. NCBI lineage: Eukaryota > Viridiplantae > Streptophyta > Pinopsida > Cupressales > Cupressaceae > Chamaecyparis > Chamaecyparis obtusa. The sequence continues at coordinate 622,652 of BSBK01001180.1, read as the reverse complement.
CTGAGGCTGTCTTACCAATTGAAATTGAGCTCCCTTCCCTCAAGATTTCTCTCAAGAACTTGATGTCTAAAGAAGAATATAGGGTTTCCCACTTGTAAGAGATGGAACTCCTTGATGAGAGATGCCTCAATTCCCTTAGCCACCTCCATGTGTATCAAAATTATCTGCACTTACATTTCAACAAGAAGATCAAACCCTGTGACTTTGATGTAGGTGATTTGGTCCTGCAACATAACAAAATAAATGATTAGGTCAGCCAATTAGGCTTTCCTAATATACAAATAATTACATAACTCCTTGCTAAGATACACATGATATCTAAAACAAGTATACAACAATTACAATTCAATAATTAAGGACCGCCATCTCTAATTCATGCTCACCATTCATGATAGATGCTATAACTTTGAAGTCCACTTCCAAATAGATCTTCTCCAAAACACATGCCACAACTGATGTCATCCTTCTTTCTATACCTTGCTAAGATCAGAGAACATTCTTCAGTACACTATCTATCATCCCTTAAGCTCTCATACACTGAATCCTCATCACATGTAAGATATACACAAAACTTGGAGACTTACTTTGTCAACTTCTACTGTCATAGTCCAGAAACCAGTCTTCACTAAATCTTCTATAACTCAGGCAATATGCAATATTATATCATGTGATCTTAGATATAAGATCACAACACCTTCCTGTACACACAACTATGTTTTCACATTCTGAATCATCCGTACAGTCTCTGTACACTGTAATAACTAGCTTATTCTCTTCATAGAAACATATGTTGACATCAGTGACAAAACACAAGTGACAACAATAGTAATTCCAACATCACTCAATGTAGTGATTAAACATATTAAATGCATCCAAAAATTTCCCTAATGCATTAGCAATATCCAATAGGATATGAATAGTCATTTACCACCTTTCTTTTTTGCCCATCCTTCCTCACATTCATGATGAGTTCCATCTTTTATATCTTAGGAGATATACCCCTAATGTGACCCATGTTTTGGACTAGAATACTTTTTAGGTAGAGGATGGGTAGTTAGTTTTGGAGCTTGTATGCATTTTGTATAAGTGAACACTAACCCTTAAGGGTAGTACCATAGATTAGGAAAGGGTCCAGTGAGACCCTGCTAATGAGGCCTTAGAAAGTTGGGAGGATGTTGTCAGACTTAGAGAGGATTATCTATAGTTGTTTGTAGGCTTCCAAGAGCAAGCCTGGTTCTATTGGGGATGATGTAATAGCCTCCCACATGACTTCATTTCTTCTTATGAGTTGGGATATTTTCATTAAATTATTTTCATTTTATGGCCTATATTATGTCTTTCTTTGATAGCTCTAGATGATGATTATGGAATTTATATTTTTATGCTTTAGACTAATATATGGATATTTTCCTGATCATTATTCATTTATGTTTCATTATATGATTATGATTATGATGTTATCATCTCTTTAATGATTTATATTTATGATTATAAGATTAACCCTAATTGCATGATGACTATGTTAATGGTTATATTCTAAACCTTAATTATGTTTACCTTATTCATTATACTTTAGATATATTGCATTAGATGCTAAAATGTGTGTTTTTTCATATCTATGATCTACTTTTTGTGACTAGGGAAAAAAATTTAGTTACTCACTTGGTGAGATTTACATGATGTCTTGATCCCAATCATTTTCTACACTATCTTCTTTATATGTATATGCACATGTATAGTTATTCTATGATGTAGGATTTCAGGTACTGAGCATCAACTTCACCTAGCTCCACAGGTCTAAGTGTGCCCTAAAAATTGTCAATGGTTGTTGTTTGGTAGAGATAGTGCTAAGGCCCTGCCTAAGTTTTCCCTTTCCATTGTTCCAATCAAGGAATGATGAATTTCATACATAGTTGGCCAGATTGTCAGGATGAAAAATCATGGTTCACCTCTCCTATTTGAGCATGGATTTGGTTCTTCATATTTAATATTGGTCTAGTGATTTAATTGATCCTTTTATTGATTTATCCATATCTTGGGGATGTTCATGTTTGACCTTTTCTTTGTTGATTTTAAGGGATTCATGCTTGGTTAGGAGTTATGATTGAGTTGATTTGTTGATTTAAATTGAGTTTGTTTGACTATGTGGTTAATTTGATGTATTTTGTAATTGATTGGTTATGAATGATTTTGGACCATGTTTTTATATTAAGACTTATGATTTATATTTTATCCTGTACACACACACACACACACATGTATATATGTGTATATATGTGTTTATATTATATACATACATACATATATATATGTATGTATATGTGTGTATGAATACATACACACACACACACACACGCACATATATGTATTTATGTATGTATATGTATGTATATGTATATAAATATATATGTGTGTGTATGTATGTATATGTGTATGTATGCATGTATGTATGTATGTATATGTATATATATATATATCTTTGTGTGTGTATTTTTATGTGTACATATATATATTTATGTGTGTATATATATGTATGTATATATATATACACTCATAAATGTATATATGTACACATAAAAATACACACACACATATACATACATACATACATACACACACACACACACACACACACATACATATACATACATACATACATACATACATACATACATACATACATAAATATATATACATATACATACATATACATACATGATGACCTACAACTATTTCAATATCTTGATGGAATGAATGGACAAGTAAAAGACATTGATTAGAGATCACTGAGCTACTAAAGTGATATGCAAGGAAATTAAATCAGTCAATATATTATCATTGATGTCAACTAGTTTTGACTGTACTTATTATGATAGATACAAACATTTGAAGAAGAACATGGTAAAGGAATGAGATATCTACATGAAGATGAGATGAATATGAAAGATATGGCTAAGGCATACATTGGGTAACTTATTGATGAGTCTATGGCATCATGTTGTTGACTTGATTGTATTACATGATTTTGTTATGTATTGAAGATTAGAACTGAACACGTTTATGTGGTCGGTAATTAAATATTTTTGTATACACCGAGCTAGTGTAGTGTATACCAAGTATAGTATTAGCCAAGAAGGTATTCACTGACACATTCTAGTATTGACCGAGTGAAAGAAACACATAAAGTTTATAACAACTGACTAAATTGATGAGATGGACAATTGCTTATGATTCCTAGGTAGAAGATAAAGTTTTTTATGATGATCTAATGGCTGACAAAATTCAAGATTGATCAAATGGAGAAGGATGAAACTGCAATACCCCAAAAATGGGCTATAGGTTCATTAACCTCCTACATCTCTAATTCGAAATGAAATCGACATCAAAGTCCCAACCTAAGGTACATATGCACATTATCGAATTTAATTGATTATCCTAGATTTTGCATTAGGGAATATTCCTAGCAATATTCCTATTTATCCTAATTATTCTTAATTTAATAATTATTTGGTGATAAATCCTATTTATCCTAAAGTTTGATTAATTGAATATTCTAAATATTTAATTAATTAGATTTAATACTACCACTTGATTATTTTATTAAATTTAATTAAAATATTCCTAAATTGTATTATTTAATTTTGACAATAAATCTAAAATCTCATGACTAATTGATTAAATTCCTATTTAATTAATTAATGTCAATTGTCAATTTTTAATAATATAGTTTTTGAATAAAGTTTGATTTAATAATTGATTAACCCATAAATCAATTGTTTTAATTCAGAAATCAGTTAAGTTGAGAATAAATCACTTTATTTTTTAAATTAATTCATAAATAAATTATGCACAATCAGAAAAGAAGACAACTAGAAATTAACAATCAATTTTAAAATTAAAACTCAACATCTGATGATGAGTTGAAATTTTATCTAAAACTCTATTTTGAGTAAAACTCTTCTTTTGCATGATTTTTGTGACTTAATTATCTCTAATTTCCTGATAACTCAAAAATCAACTTGAGTTTATCTAGAGTGATTTATGGCTTTTCTCTTGCATCCTCAAAGCCTTGGATTTCTATAAAATCAAGGCTCAACTCTTCATTATTATCAACACTTGAATTTACACAATTACTTTGGCGAATTGGTGATTGAAGGATTGAGCACTTGCGAAAGGCGATTTGTGAGATCTTTCATAGTTGATCATAATCTTTGCACAGTTTCATATAATAGTTTCATATCATAGATTTCATATCATTCATAGCATTCTTAGATTAAAACTACATTCCATTTCATTCATATAGCTTAGATTCATACAAATTTCATATTATTGCACATAAAATACAAAAATATAGCTTAATTTGCATTCATAGACTTTCATATTTTGCATTCAAATCCTTCGTTTAGGTGTTGCATTGTCACTGATCTCGGTTTGATATGAGAGTATCATACTCACATCTACTAGAAGGTAGTAAATCATCTGGTTAGTTTAGTTTCGATTTCATTGCAGATTTTGGTTTTTGCTAACGTCTAATGTTTTACTGAAGTGTTGTGTCTACAGCTAGGTACAAAATTCACACACACATTTCTAGCGCCCACCGTGGGGCCCTAAAATGGGTTTCCATTCAATTTCTATCAATTTCTTATCATTTTATGGTTAAAACTGTGATCTTTTATTTTCTATCCATACATTTTTCGTATGACTTTTGTCAGAAAGTCATACCAGGAGGCACCGACTATTGTATGATAGGTGATCTTATCGAGGCTCGTATCAAAAGTTGCACATTGTCATCTGGAAGCTTGATAGTTGTATGAGAAGACACCCACTATCGTACGAGTTTCCAGACTATCGTCTGGGAGGTAACCCACTATCGTACGAGTTTTGACTCTAGGATTCAATTGTCATTTCAAAATTTTTGGCAATTTTTCAAATTTGATTTTTAGATTTGGACTAACAGCTAACCCTAACAATTGAAATCTTCTATTTTTTATTGATATTTACTGAATCTAATTGGAAAAAGTGCAACTAAATTGCTAAAATAGGTAAAAATCTACTAAGCGCATTACAAGGAATTCAGGTATTCTTCTCCAGCTAATAACATTTTGATTTGGATTAAAATGAACTCTCATGTGTGAAGCTTGTGTGACTTTTCTTGCTTTCATATCACAGACTTCATTTTTGGGCTATAAAATGAACATAGATTTGCTTTCTGCATTTTTGTTACACATAGTAAATAGGCCCTATGAACACTATTTGTAGATGATCTCGAGAGAGTGGGCTTCTTCTACTTGTGTATGCATGCAAATCTCTTCTTGACGAAGGATCCCCTTGTAGGTAGGGAGGTTACTTAGAGAGTCTCATGTTCTACTAGATTTGTGTGTCTTCAACTTTTGATTGATGCATTCTCTCTCCGGAGAGGTTGATAGATCATAAGAGGTTGACATCATAGATCTTTGTGAGATAATCTTGGTCTTAGCATGTTGGATTAATCTATCTTCTTTTTTTTGGTTAAAAGAGAAAAGGCTAGAGGATTATGCTCTACGCCCTTTTTGGGTAGTATCAGAAACTCAGATCCTTGAATCTAGAACTAGTCTCCATGTGGTATCTTTTGTGAGTCACCTTTAGAGAGGGTTAACCGTAGTGGACATTCCCTTAATTGGGTCAACCACATGGATGGAACCTCAAGCGGTAATAGCCATTTTCACTGTGGTAGTAGCAGCCACTATATAAATGTCCTTGTGGAGGAAATCTTCACAAGTGTGGTCTCTTGTTGGGCTGTCAGATCTTCCTAGCAGCTCCTGATTGATTAATTTCTTGGACTGTGTCAAAACCCTGGTGCACCTAGATTGGAGTTTTCCCTCTTGAGATCACAAAAGTTGCAGAGTCAGACCATTACTACAAACCCTAGTGAGGCCAAATTTTCATTTTTCTAGGAATATGTGCGTTATTGAAAAACTTTTTGGAACATACACAATTAGTAATCCTAGGAATTAGTACATTCAGTCACTTGATTGTTCATGCGCAGGGTTGCTTTGTCCCCTGTTCATTATTTTCAGACGTGCTTGGAATCACTTGCTTATTGTTTTGCATGCTTGTTTATCTATTTGGTTACTAAAAATGAATGATCCCAGAATAATCTTCAAACCTAGACAGAAAAATTTGCATAACAATCTAAAATTGAAAACTAAAAATTTGCAAAATCTGAAGTAAAATTCCTTTCTGTAGTCAAAAGTCATCCCACAAGGTTAGAAAGTTGTACGAGTTTTGGAAATTGTCATTTCAGAACCCCCGTATTGTCGTATGACAGCTTGTATACTATTGTACAAGTTTTGCCACTAGTCAAAAGCAAAAAGTCAAAATCTCGCTATCAACTATTGTGTGAGCTTTGCAATTATTGTACAAGTTATGTCAACTGTCATTTCAGAACATACCCACTGTCAACTGTCAAAATTGTCAGAGACTCAATTTTTACAGCCTATTTCCAGAATCTATCAAACAAATCACTATGTCAGGAACAGAGCAGAAACTAGAACAAATTCATTCATTTTCCTCAAGTGAGCTCTTGAGTCTAATTTTGTCTTCTGATTTATCGATTTCAGTCTTTTTCATCTTCTGTCAAAACCTTGTCAAAATTATCTTCAAATTCAGTCTTGTTACTAAAATGGCTAAGTGTTGTGAGCTCATGCCCGCCATCTATTGGGTGTCTACCCACACTACTATGGCACAATTCCCTCCATTTATGTTTGATCTAATCTTAAATCAACTCAATCTTGACAAGGTTGTGTCATTCAATCTTCTTGAATCAAATCATTCTTCAGTTGTCTTTATCTTGCTTTCTTGCTTCACCCAAAGTTAATGTTGGAAACTAGAGCTTCCTCACATAAGAAATCCAGAGAAGCACTTAACACCACAACTTTGTCTACTCACATAGGTCCAACTCTTGAGAAACTCTATAATTCTGGTCTTTATGAAGATGACAGTCTTGGCAATTTTTGATTTGAAACTGGTTATATACCCCCTCCATCAAATCACGGAGGTAATCAACAAAATCCACCTTAATCTAATCCAGGGAGTCCTAAAACTCCTAACATGTCTCATAGAGAGACACATCATGGGTCCCAAGGACATCACTCTCAACATGGTATGGATCAAGAACCTACACCTTCTGAAATTGCCCAATATCAAAATGATGATAACTTCAAAAGAATGATGGAACATTTCTTGAAAGAAAACAAAGAGGCATATTTTCCAGAGTTAGCTCATCAAGGAGCTAAACTTCCTCCAAACTTAAATGTTGAAGATATCATTACACATGAGGAAGAAAATCCTATAATGGCTATGATGAAACAGATGCATGCCATGCAAGTCAAACTTAACAAACTTGAAAAAGAAAATGAACCTAAGGAGTTCTCCATGGAAGCTCTATGCCCTTTTCCATTTGATAAAGACTTGTACATGCCACCATTCCCTAAAAGGGTGGAGATGCCTAAATATGATAAGTATGATGGAAACTCTGATCCTCAAGATCATGTCAGAGAATTTTGTACTCAATATATGGAGTTCATACATGAACCAACTTACTTAATGCATCTTTTCCCTTGATCTCTGGGAGGAGCAGCCATTTATTGGTTCTCTAGAATGCCTCCAACTATCAAAACTTTTGAGGAGTTAATCAAACTATTCTATCAACAATACTCCTACAATATTCAACATCCGGTCACCATGATCGACATTTGCAATCTGAAACAATATCCATGTGAACCATTCCTAACATTTCTCAAGAGATGGAGGAAGAAATTTTCTCTATATGCTAGACCCATTCCAGAAACTGAGAAGCTAGAAATATTCATCAACAATCTTGTCCCAAAAATCAAGTACCCTTTATAAATGCAAAATCACACATCCTTTGATAAGATGGTAGATAATGCGATCAAAATTGAGAAAGTACTTGTGAAAAAAGGATACTTCACACTTCAAAAGGACAAGTATGAATCTGGATCTAGTTCTAAGGACAAGAACAAAAACTAGAACAAGAATAAAGGTGTTGTCATAGATGGCATTGTTGATAATATCTATGCCCCATCTAAGGAACCTGCTTTCAATCTCACTATTGGTACCCAGGACATCAAAGCCTCTGAAGCTAAAGAAATAGAGTCCAACAAAAACCTTGGGCTATAGATTCTAATCACAAATTCGCTTCTGTTGGAGAATCCTTGGAATCTGCCATGAAAACTCTATTGGTGAACAAAATCATCTACTTTCCTAAGATAAAATTATTTGATCTTGAACCTAAACTGAAATGGTGGAGAGAGAATGTTTTCTGTGAATTCCATCACAATAAAGGTCATAAGACTAATAACTGTGTTTTCTTGAAGCACATCATACAAGACAAAATTGATAATGGAGACATCACAATTAAAAATCATAAGAGAAATAATGATCATACATCATTCACAGAACCATTTCCTAAACATGGTAAAGAAGATTCTTCTTCTTAGCCTAATATGGGTGCTAAAGTCAATTATGCATACTCTGGAAACAATGCTGTCATCAATATGGTTGAACCATGTCTATCTGAGCGTTGCAATGTCATCACAATTATCAGAAAAGATAGAGAAAATCAATTAGCTAACACAAACACTTGATCACAAGCTCAGGTGTATCTTCCAGGACAAATCCTAGATTCATCCAATGTCCCTAAGATGCCTTTCAATCTTTCATCTAATTCTAAATAGAAGGCTACATCTAAATCTTCAAATCCTAAAGACATGAGGCCTACATCATACAGTATTGTCCAACAACTCTAGCATACAAATGCAAAAATCTCCATGTTTGAGTTGCCTTAGATATCTCCAACTCATAGAGGCATTCTAGACAAAGCTCTGCTTGGATCCAATGTTCCTGACAACCTTGATTTAGATAGATTCCAGACTATGGTTGGTCATCTTATGTCTCCACGGTATATCTCTTTTTCAGAGGAAGATAATAACTCCTTGAGTCATCCACATAATCAAACCTTGCATAGTGAAGTCTTGATCCAAAACTGTCGCATCAAATGTGTGTTGATAGATGGAGGTGCTGGCCTTAACATTTGTTCTTTCAGCTTGATTACATAATTGGGATTTTTAGAAATGTCCATTGATCCTAGAAAGAAGATAACTATCAAAGCATATGATGAGCAAAAAAGATCTTCCAAAGGAAAATTGTCTTACCTATCAGAGTAGGTCCTATCATCAGAGATACTATATGTCAAGTTCTTGATCTACCTTTGGCTTACAACATCCATCTAGGAAGACCCTGGATACATGAAATGAAAGCTATTCCTTCTACGTACCATCAGTGTTTGAAATTTCCTTATGAAGGAGTAGAGGTGATGATTCCAACTGATTTATATACAACTTGCAATTCATTGAAAGAAAGTGCAGATAAACTTGTTCCTAATAACATAGAATTTTCCACTAAGAAAAAAGATGTAGCATCCACATCCAAGATGGAAGACATTGCAAAAGAGGTCAAAATCAAAGATAATGGTATGGGAGAATACACAATGGAACCTATTTTATCTCTCACATCTCTCCCGCTGTCCCCTAAGTCTTATGGGCAACCATTAGATAAAGTGAAACCTAATGCTAAAAAATCCCAAGTCCTATTCAATGGAAGCTTTGTTCTAGAACAAGTATCTAAACAAGAGTTTGAGGAAGATGAAGTTGTGCTTGCATGGTTGTATAAAGAGAAATCTAACTCTCAGTCAGTCTAGAAATGTGACTCCACTTCAAATAGAATTCCTTAGAAGTCATATGGACTAGGGGACAAATTGATCACAAAAATGGGATATACTAGAAAAGGACCTCTTGGACTACAAGGTAAGGGTCTTCTATCACCTCTTGACCACCCTGGTCAAACTAACAATGATACAACAGGTCTAGGATATAAGAAGAAGCCTTTCTATCTTAGCAAGAACTCTACGCATGTCTTAGAAAAGATTGAACCAAAGGAGGAAACAATACAACAGTCTAATAGTGATGAGTCAGATACCATTGAGGAGCTCATTCCTTATGAGAATTTTCCTAAAGAGATAAAAGGCCTCCTTGAAGATGAAGATGATCTAGTAAAAGAATCAATGTAGTAAACACACAAGAACCTACTATAGAACAAGAGATAGTTGCACCACAAGAACAAGCTAATCTCGAAGATAATAAAATAGATAAAGAAGAAGGTGGTAGTTATTCTAAGATAGATTCTCATGAGTATGAATTCAAATCAGAATCTGTGGGTGACCCTTCTTGGGGTATTCACCCTGACTTTACTCATGTTCTCAATTTTCCTAGAGGCATAGATGAGGAATCAAATGACTATGAATGAGGATTCATTCTAGAGGAAGATGAGCTTATCATAGAAAAACATATTGATGTTATTCACCAATATGCACCTAAACCCAACGTAAGTCTAGAGTGAAATAATGAACTTAATGAGTCTGATCCACCTATGGCTGAATTGGACTCTCACAATGACATTGAGCCTATTCACAAATTGAACATTTTGATTTTTAATATCACCTTTAAACTCAAGTGTCAGATTAGGACCAATGATGACAGATCCATATCCGTAAACACTATCTCCCAATCTTTTCCCACTGACTATCAAACATCCTAACCTTCTTGACCAAACTTCCATGAATCTGAGCCAAGGTATCTTTACTTTCTCGAATGACTATGCCCTTGCTTGCTACCTAAATGCAGTTGAGCTTATGAAGACATCCATTAGTGAATCAAGCATCAACATGATGAAGTCAGACATCAAGTATCTTAGTCAAAAGAATAAGATTGAAAATAAAAAGAAAAGGAGTTCTGAGGGTGAAAACCACTTTGTGGCAGTCTGAGAACCTACAAAAGTAAAAATAAAAGATGTATCCAAAGGTGAAAACCTCTTTGAGGCACCTAAGGATGAGATATTTGATGTCCTTCTGATTCATTTACAAGATAGATCTCCATTTCTAATTGAGCCCACTCAATCTATCAACTTGGGAACATCAGAGGAACCACAGTTGATCCACGTAGCACAATCCTTATCAGAAGAAGAAAAGAAAAAATTTACTACATTCCTAACAGAAAAGAAGATCAACTTTGCATGGAAATATTTAGATATGCTAGGGTTAGATCTTGATCTTATAATGCACCATTTATCTATTGCTCCTGGAGTAAAACCTGTTAAACAAAAATCAAGAAAGATGCATCCACATGTTGCACTCTTGGTCAAAGCTGAATTAGAGAAACTACTAAAAGATGGATTCATCTGTGTTATTGACTATGCTGAATGGATCTCAAATATTGTACCTATTTCTAAACCAGATAAATCAATCAGAGCATGCATAGACTTTAGAGATGTGAACAAAGCATGCCCTAAGGATGATTTTCCACTACCTGACATTGATATGATAGTGGACATGATTGTAGGTTTCAAGATGTATTCTTTAATGGACGGTTTCTCTGGATGTAATCAAATAAAAATTGCTCCAGAAGATTAAGAGAAAACTACTTTCACATGTGCATGGGGTACCTTTTGTTGGAATGTCATGCCATTTGGGCTTAAGACTGCTGGTGCTATATATCAACGAGCTATGACATCTATCATTCATGACATGGTGCATCAAACTATGGAGGATTATGTTCATGATACTTTAGCAAAATCTATGATTAGAACTGAACATCTAAATGAATTGAGCAAGATACTAGATAGAATGGAAAAATTTAGTCTCAGACTAAATCCTAAGAAGTGTGCTTTTGGTGTCACTTTTGGAAAGCTCTTAGGATACATAGTTTCAAAGAAGGGCATTGAAATTGATCCAGCTAAAGTAAAGGCTATAATGGAGATGCAACCCTTGAAGAATATTAGTCAAATGAGAACATTACAAGGGAGAGTACAATCTATTAGGCATTTCATATCATAGCTTGTGGATATCTCACAGCCTTTTACAAAAACTTTACATAAAGGTGTGACTTTTGCGTGGAGTGAAGAATGTGAGAAGAACTTTAACCATATCAAGAAATATCTATCAAATCCTCCTATCTTGATGCCTCCTATTTAGGGGAAGCTGATGATCCTATATGTCTCCACCATAGATACATCACTGGGGGCATTTCTTGCACAACATGATGAGAACAAGAAGGAAAGAGCTATATACTATATTAGTAGAACATTGGTGGCATATGAAAAGAATTATTCTATGATTGAAAAAACTTGTCTTGCTATGATCTTTGCATCATAGAAACTAAGACATTATATGTTGGCTCATACCATGCATTTAATAGCTAAGATTGATCCACTAAAGTACCTACTAAGGAAAGCTGCCCTCATGGGTAGATTAGCCAAATGGGTCATCCTCTTAAGTGAATTTGACATTGAATATGTTGAAATAAAAGCTATTAAAGGCCAAGTTATTGTTGATTAGTTAGTAGATGCACCTTTTTTCAATGACACACCTATGCAAATGGAATTTATAGATTCCTCTATCATGAATCTTTCTTCTAGAGAATGGAAATTGTTCTTTGATGGCTCCTATACACAAAATGGATCTGGAGCAAGCATCTTGTTTATCACTCCTTAGGGATACTCCATTCCTAAGGCATTCAAAATCAAATTTCCTTGTACAAACAATATTGTTGAATATGAAGCCCTTTTAAATGATATGAAAATAACAATTGAGTGGAGAGTAACAGAATTACACATTCATGGAGACTCACAACTTGTAATCGATCAAGTCAATGATGTGTACCAAATGAAAGATGAAAAGATTATTCCCTACAAAATAATGGTAGATGATCTAAAGAAATATTTCATATCTATCACATTTGAGAAAATTCCTAGAATAGAGAATAGAGCTATCGATGCAATGAGAACACTATCTACTTTATTGCAGTAGCCTGAACATGAGCTACGCTATGAGTTCCTGGTGGAAGCACTATCTTATCCTGCATATGATTCCCCTAAAACTTGCATGATCTGCATGGTTGTTGGTCATGATTCATCTAGATATAAAAAACTATTCTCTTATCTCAAAGACCAAATCATTCCTGATACCTTTAACTGCCATGAAAAGAGATACCTTATCTGAAATGCCTCTCAATATGTCATCATTGGTCACAATCTATACAAACGAGGTCTAGATGGTATGCTACTTAGATGTTTAGCATAGGAAGAGTCTCAATGTGCATTAGAGGAAGTCCATGATGGTATTTTTGGCACACACTCAAATGGTTTAACACAAGCTCGAAAACTTATTAGGGCTGGGTACTATTGGCCTGAAATGGAAAAAGGGGCTATCAAGTTTGCTAAGAACTATCAAAAGTGCCAAGTACATGGTAACTTAATTCATGCTCCAAGGAGAGATTTAATTCCCTTTACTACACAATGGCCTTTTCACCAATGGACATTTGATCTTATAGGATCCATACATCCTTGTTCATCTAATGGGCATACCCATATAGTCATAGCTATAGATTATTTCACAAAATGGGTAGAAGTAGTCCCTTTGACACAAGCAACTGGAAGACAAATATTTATGTTCATCTTGAACTACATCATATGTCGGTATGGTATTCCACATTCTATAGTCACAAATAATGGTGGAAAATTCAAGAACAAAGACCTAGATGATTTATGTGCTAAATTTAAGATTACACAACATTTTTCATCTATCTACTATCCTCAAGGGAATGGACAAGTAGAGGCTTCTAATAAGAATCTATTGAAAATATTGCACCATACAATTAATAAGATAGGAAGAGACTGGCATCTCATGATCAATCTAGCTCTCTGGGGCTACAAAACAAGTATCAGAACACCCACTGGGGCTACACCATTCACTTTAGTTTATGGGTCTAAAGTGGTACTACCTATTGAGGTTGAAATCCCATCACTAAGAATTAGAATGCATGGTCTAGTAACTGATGATGACTACAAAGTGTATAGGTTGCAAGAACTTTAACTACTAGATGAGCACAGACAAGCAACATATGATCATCTCAGAGTATTTCAACAAAGAATGTCTAGAGGTTACAACAAGAAAGTCAGACACAGAGAATTTTAGGTTGGTGATCTAGTCTTGAGAGAGAATCCTAAAAATCAATCACATAGAGAGTGCAAGGGGAAGTTTGAACCCAATTGGCTAGGTCCCTTTGTTATCATTGCTACTTTTGGCTTTAGAGCCTATCAACTCTCAATGACTAAAGAAGAATAGGTCTGAGAACCAATCAACATTCTCCATCTGAAGAAATTCTATGCCTAAGACATTCAGTCTATGGTAAAATGTCCTGAAAAATCTTAAAAATTGGAAAAAGTCCTGAAAAAATGAACATCTTGGTGAAAACCTAGCAATGGGCACCTTTATGATTCACAAAAAAATAAAAAAATACCAAAAAAATTATCAAATTTTTTTTTGGAAAAATGAAAAATACAAAAAAAAGAAGAAAAAGAAAAAGTGCCTTGGTGAAAACCTAGAAATAGGCGCCTTGGTAGCAAAAATAGAATCTCTACCAAGATGGTGAAAACTCGGCAAATGGGTGCCACTTGTTTCAAAATGCTCCATCTATCAGCACAATCTTGGTCTTTCCCAGCTTTTAGTTTGCTTTAGTCTATATATATCTTTGTTTCAATAAAGTCAGTCTATACACCAATCCGCTCAAGCGTCTGTATCCTATCAATGTTTCAAACTTGGGGGCACTCAATGTCATATCCTATGGCCTCCAGTACATCTTAGATGTGTCATATCTAGTCAGAGTCATTTGAAGCTTTATCCAAGTCAGTCAATCAGTCTCCTCTCCAGAAAGGATTTTACATCTACAACAACAAAATCATACATCAACACAAATTGAAAACAATCTATTCTTTTACATGCTTTTATCTCCTTGTATGCTTACTGATTCGCATTGAGATTTTTGCATATTGTGTCCCTTCGAGCTCTTTGATGATGTCCTTTATAGGATTTAGAGAGTAATGACTAGGGGCATAATCTTTTATTTATTTTCTGCTTGTATGTGAACATCTAACAACTTTGGCAATTTTGAATTGAAATGGTGTTTGTCTGTAAGAGTCTGTATCTCATATTGGATGGCCGTGAGTACCTCAACCATTGATACCCAGAAAATTCAAGGAAGTTTGATCTAACTATTGTCTTTTTGAGTCATTTATTTCTCCTACTATGAAACGTGATCTTTCCTAAGGATGTGAACAATAAAGGGTCACTACAGGTAATTCACACTGGATTTAGAATGATCTCTTGACTATTTGATGTGTTTGTAATGCAAGGTGTATTCAGGTCATCATGACATTTATGTTTTGATGCTTATACAAATTGCTATATCAAAATGGATATGATATTCAGGTCATCTTGGCATTTATGCCTTGGTGCTTATATCTAATCTGACATTCCAAAAATAAAATCAATATTCATATGTCCATGGTTGTCTAGCTAGTGGGTGTTGTATTGATTCTTGCACATACAAATCAATATTCATATGTCTATGGTTTCATAACTAGTGGGCATTGTATTGATTTATCTAGTTACCTAAAAACTCATTGATGAAAAATGACCGACACATGATCAGTGATTAGGTCCTAGGTCTTAGGTTGCATGTCATTTTACACTTTGCAATTTGCATGATCTTACAAACTACTTGAAAATCTTCAACAATTATTCTAAAATATACTTAAACTGAAAATGAAGAGTTGAATCTCATAAGGTCTCCTCATAGAACCACAAGTAGTCATAATTGTGGGTTAGACATCCTTTTTGACATAAGATAGAGTACTTGTCTTCATAGATACCTACAAAACATATCATGTGTATCATTGTATTTACATTACATATTCATAATCATTCATTCCATCTATTGCATTACATACATTTCCATACATACACTTTCCATAATCAATCACATTTGCATAACACTCATACATTTTAAAGAAACCATTGAATTGCATAAATCCATACATACATTCTACTCTACTCATGGCATTTAAATCATATGATATCATCTTAAATAAAAAACATGACAAGTACACATGAAGTCACAACCAAAAATCTCGATCTCATATATATATCATAAAACTTGAAATAGTCAGGGGTACACTACTAGCACAGTGTGCAAAGGAATGAGCTCATGTGAGCTATCATAAGTTAGAATAATATCAAAATCAAAAGAGAAAAAATATCAGAATATATCATAATAGATCAGCTATCTGCATGCTCCTCTACATCTGGTGGAGGTGTTGGTGGTGCATCTGGCACTACCTTGGCTCTAGGTACCCTAGCTCCCTCTGATGCTAACATATAATGAGAATACGAAGGAACTCTCTGTGCAACTGGGACAATAGTATAGTAAGCAGACACATAATATGTGGCCTGAGAGGTCTGATGAATAACCTTTGCCTATAATCTCTGAACCTCACCATGAAGCTTAGAACTCTATCTATTTACCTCCAGAAACCTCTCCTCCCAGCAAGCATTCCATACCTTTAGGTGCCAGACCTATACTCTCAATTGTCTATTAATCTCTTGTGGAGTAAGTGGTACACTAGGATCAGTATTGGCTGCTGGCATATCAATATCTCTAGTAGGCTACTCTATGGTCTCTGCTCTCTGCACCTTATGATGTCTCACCTTAGCACCTAAATCAAAACTAGTATCCTCCTGTAATGGATCAGGACCATCACCACCTACGACTTGCTCAGCTTCAAGTACATCATCCACTATGCCCACACTACCCAAAGTGCCACTCTCTCCTCTAGTATGTCTCCTCAAAGTATCTGTAGGTCTACCTGTTGAAGAACTAGTAGGATGAGGAGGTGGTCTAGCATGTCCAGCTGGTCTTTGTGGTGTCACCACTACTCTCATCCTAGGAGGTGTACGCTAGGGTATCTATACCTATGTACACCTTTGTCCTCAACCTGCTGGGGCACCTATAACATCCATGGCCTCCTCCATGGATGGAATCAAATCTATTGGATCTGAGAACCTATAAATTGGGTTCTTTGCAAGCCATCCAATGAAACCATCTATGACACCAGCATCAGCCACATATTCTCTATAATCCCAGTCTCTGCCGACTATACCACTATACTCCTATGTACATAGAGCATATGAAAGCCAAGGGCCCCATCCTAATCTGAGCTCTCTCAAAATCCATGCATATGTTGTGTGCTCTTATGGTGCATCCTGGATGATGCCATACTGCCTCCATACCCTGGTAATAAGAAAGTTCTCTATAACAGATGTAGACTACCAAATCAATACATGACTCTAACAAAAATAACTGAACTACTCTCTCATAGTAGGCCAGGCCTCTATAAGTAGATATGGTCTCCATACCACAAATGTCATATCATCTAGGTACCATCTAAAGTACTCTGTGTGGCATAACCTAAATATGTATAAATCACTGGCTCATGTGGCTGGTACTATGACTGACACACTAGTCTACAAACTAGGATGTGCTCCCAGGCCCATATCTAAAGGACTAAACCACCAGAGGAAAAAGACTTTCCCTCCTGATACACAATCTCACACATCTCAGAGAACATATGTGCAAGCATGCATTGACCCCAAGCTAACTCAAAAGGAGTAGCCATCAATCATTCCACCATTAGGGTCTAGCCCATCAATAGACCGTTCTACTGATGGTCAAAAATAATGATGCCTCCTATCATCCTAGCAATAATGCACTCTAATCTATGGGTCTTCCCATAGCACTATACCAAGGTCTCCCAAGAAATAGAAGTGGTCAACTGTGTATCATCTTTGAAAAGACATCTGAATGCTAGTAGACCTAAGTTCCCCAAACTCACATAATCAGGCACTAACCATGGAATGGTATGTGTAGAATCCTATACACATCCTCAGGTGTGACAGTAATCTCTCCAGTCAGCAAGTGGAAAGTTTGGGTCTCAGAATGAAACATCTCTATTAGGGAAGTCAACAATCCATGGTTTACCCTAATCTTGGGTAACCAAATTAGATACTCAAACCCGCAAGCAGCAAGATGTACTCTCATAGGGTCAGGCATTGATATGCAGTCTCTGAGTAGCAGGATGAGAAATGTGCACATGAACATCAGGATATATAACCTACACATCATAGAAATAGGGAACTCTATTAGTAATTGGGTTGAAAAATAGGCTAACCATACAAAAATTGAAAAGTTAACTATCTTAGAAGGTACATTCAAAGCTCAGCAATTGGCCTAAGAAATAAAAAAATCAAAAATTTTGACCTAATATGGAGTTTTAAGCTCACTATTTCCCATACGACAATTCAGACTGGCACTGAAACTTGTACGAGTTTTTGCAAGGTATCATACGACAAATCATAGTGATACAACTTTATAAGTCTTTGTGTACGACAGAGGAGGGACTCGATGAAATGTCATATGACTCTTGGGTCCCTCTCATATGAGTCTTGGGGGTTCTCATACGACAAAGGAAATCAAATTAGAAAGTCGTATGAGTCACTAAGGACAATCGTACAAGCTTTCATGCATGCGAAAATTCAAAATTCTAAACATATGAAACATGACCTAAACATGCTACAAAGATGCAAAAATGGAATTTTCAGAGAGGCACAGAGGTTCACCTACTTGATGTCCATACTGTCGAGGTCTCTGATGTTTGCGACTGCCCTCAAATCAATGGGAACTGATAGGTACCTTCATTTATACCATTTTCTCGCTCAGAGGGCTCCACAAGGTTTTCAAAAGTCAACGGTGAAAATGAATTGAAAATGACCCTTTTGGCCTTTATATAGCTTTTTACCTAATTTTCAAAAGTGCTCTATTTTTCACAAAAATTGCACCCCTGGCTAATTTCGACATTTTGAACCCATTTTTGGGATCAAAATTGAAATCTGAGCTCATTTACTATATAAAAATCATGATTTAAAATTTTTAGACCCAGGATGTCTAACTACTTGCATAATCAACCTTCAATCTTCATAGAAATCTAGAATTCAACTTAATTGATTAACGTACATCAAACTATCAAAATTTCAACTTGGTCAACTATGGTCAACTCATGGTTTAACCTAGTCAAACTTGGTCTCCAGGACCTCTAAATGATGCAGAACATGTTCTCGAATGTGTATAACCACTTCTAAAATCCATTAACATGCTTCTAAACTTTAACTCTGACTTTTCTTGTCAGATTTTGATTTTAATCCCGAAGGGGGCATGGTAGAACACATCATTCAAAGTCTGTAAATCTAAATCTAAAAATCAAATCTTTCCTTAGTAATCAAGACAATAACCACATCTAGTTATTGATTCATCAAAAGACCTCGTCGCTTGGGGCAAATCTATTATCACTTGGGGCATGTCAGATTCATCGAGATCCATATCAATCTAATATCCTAAATCTATCTTGTAAACTGTATCAACTTTTTGTAACTATTAGTTCATTAGTGTTATTTCCTTGTTTCTTCATAACTGATGGGTTCAAGATGTGATACCAATATGATTCATACAAGGACATTGAGGTTTGGAATCAGTCACTCACTTCTTCACAATCATAAGGTTCAGAATCAGGCATTTTGGCACTTTTTCATAATCATTGGTTCATTGTTGCTATAGTTGACATTATCTCTACTCATTCAGAACCTAAATCTTAAATCTTGAATCTTTAAATCTCTCAATCGATTTCTATCTCAGAATCAGTTAATCTTTCAAATCAAATCAGTTTCATACATCTTTATCATACACAGACTATTCTTTGAACCACTGCGCTTTGCACAGTGATTCAAAGAGGGGCAAAATGTAATACCCCAAAAATGGGCTATAGGTTTATTAACCTCCTACATCTCCAATTCGAATGAAATCGACATCAAAGTCCCAATCTAAGGCACATCTGCACATTATCGAATTTAATTGATTATCCTAAATTCTGCATCAAGGAATATTCCTAGCAATATTCTTATTTATCCTAATTATTCTTAATTTAATAATTATTTGGTGATAAATCCTATTTATCCTAAAGTTTGATCAATTGAATATTCTAAATATTTAATTAATCAGATTTAATACCGCCACTTGATTATTTTCTTAAATTTAATAAAAATATTCCTAAATTGTATTATTTAATTTTGACAATAAATCTAAAATCTCATGACTAATTGATTAAATTCCTATTTAATTAATTAATGTCAATTGTCAATTTTTAATAATATAGTTTTTGAATAAAGTTTGATTTAATAATTGATTAACCCATAAATCAATTGTTTTAATTCTAAAATCAGTTAAGTTGAGAATAAATCACTTTATTTTTTAAATTAATTAATAAATAAATTATGCACAATCAGAAAAGCAGAGAACTAGAAATTAACAATCAATTTTAAAATTGAAACTCAACATCTGATGATGAGTTGAAATTTTATCTAAAACTCTATTTTGAGTAAAACTCTACTTTTGCATGATTTTTGTGAGTTAATTATCTCTACTTTCCTGATAACTCAAAAATCAAACTGAGTTTATCCAGAGTGATTTATGGATTTTCTCTTGCATCCTCAAAGCCCTGGATTTCTATAAAATCAAGGCTCAACTCTTCATAATTATCAACACTCGAATTTGCACAATTACTTTGGCGAATTGGCGATTGAAGGATTGAGCACTTGCGACAGGCGATTTGTGAGATTTTTCATAGTTGATCATAATCTTTGCATAGTTTCATATCATAAATTTCATATCATTCATATAGCTTAGATTCATACAGATTTCATATTATTGCACAAAAAATACAAAAATATAGATTAATTTGCATTCATAGACTTTCATATTTTGCATTCAAATCCTTCGTTTAGGTGTTGCATTGTCATTGATCTGGTTTGATCTGAGAGTCTCATACTCACATCTAGTAGAAGGCAGTAAATCGCCTAGTTAGTTTAGTTTCCATTTCATTGCAGATTTTGGTTTTTGCTAACCTCTAATATTTTACTGAAGTGTTGTGTCTACAACTAGGTACACAATTCACACACACAGAAATGTGTTATAGACACAACTGCTGAGAAAGTTTGAAGAGGAAAAAGGAACGATGGAGATTAAGAGGAAAAACCTAACGAATGATAAGAAAATGGTTTATGAAGTCTATTTAAAGAAACATGAGATTCATTATTGAGTCTGGAGCTTATTGACATTGTAGGAGAATTTGTGTGAAAGGACTATTTTCGTCTACCGCTGATCAAACTGGTTATAGATAGAACCAAGCTGAATTGCATGAATTACTGAGCATTAGGGAATTATTAACCGAGTTGAACAAGTTGGAGGATATGAAGGATTGAAGTGCATATTGATCAGAGGAGGTATTTTGAGCTTAGAATAGATCTAAAAATCTATAAACCTTAGTTGTATTTGAATCAAATCATTACGGTATCACTTTAACCATTGTTACAACAAAATCCCTTAACTGAGTGGACTTAACAGTCTTTTTGTATTTCAATATGACATTCAATGAATGTTGTTGGTTTTCTTGTTGACCCCATAGTGAATGTTATTCAAGGGAGAATTATTAGTGATAAATACTCTAATTAGGTCACACCTTACAATGTGTTTTGTAACCTTTGACAGGGTTGGCTCCTAATTGAGCTCACTTTAGAAGAGTGAATTATTTTGGGTTACCAGTTCCAAGTGTTTTTTCCCCTAACAAGGTTTCCACATTCAAAATCTGTGTTATTTGTATTTGATGTGATTGAATTGTTATTTTACTTTACACATTTCATAACTAGTCAAAACGGTAAACATGGTATTGAACTAACTGTCAATCGGTAGATGAAGAGAAAGATATTGTTGATAACTTACTGAGTTGATAATTTGATTGAAAAGTTTGAATATATACATCTAGGAGATTTGGGACTATAGGACAACTAGAACTAACTAATTTACCCCCCCTATCAGTTATCTAACAATTGGTATTAGAGATCATTGGTTTCTTAGAAGGAAAGTTTAAAGGACTTTAGCTAAAGATTACAAGATGTATAAGAGAGAGGTGCCAGAGCTGAAGAAAGACAACTTCTCGACATGGAAAAGCAGAATGAAGTTGCACATATTTGGAATTAGAGAATCTGTAGTATTTTACCTAGACAATGCTTACATTCAACCGTCAATTGGACCTTTGACTGTTGATCAGTGGAGAGATATAAATGAACACAATATGACAATGATAGAGATTGCTACTACCTTAATAGATGCTGAACTTGAAGATATCAAGACATGTACATTAGCCAAAGCAATATGCTTTATGTGGTCCTATGAGAAATCAGAGTTATTATGGTGAAAGATACTTTGTTTTATTTGTTGATGACTACTCTAAGATGATGATAATAATGTTTTTGAAAGAGAAATCTGAAGCCTTCAAGATGTTTAAATAATATAAAGCTAAAGTGGAAAAAGAAAGTGGAAAAGAATTAAAGTGCTTAAGATTAGATAGAGGTGGTTGTAATACCCCCAAAATGGGCTATAATTTCATTAACCTCCTACATCTTCAATTCGAATGAAATCAACATCGAAGTCCTAACCTAAGACACATCTGCACATTATCAAAATCCTAATTGATTTTATCATAAATTTTGCATCAAGGAATATTCCTAAAAATATTCCTATTTATTCTAATTATCTTTAATTTAATTATTATTTGGCGATAAATCATATTTATCCTAAAGTTGATTAATTGAATATGATGAATATTTAATTAATTAATTTAATTCTGCCACTTAATTATTTAATTAGATTTAATTCTATTTATTCCTAATTATATTATTTAATTTTGACAATAAATCAAATCTCCTACGAATAATTGATTAAATATTTATTTAATTGATTAAATCCAAGTTGTCAATATTTAATAATATAGTTTTGAATAAAAGTTTGATTAAGATAATTGATTAACCCACAAATCAGTTATTATAAAATTTAAAATCAGTTAACTTGAAGATAAATCACTTTATTTATTTAATTAATTCATGATTATTTATGCAAATTCAAAGAGCAGTTAAACTTTAAATTAGAAAATCAATTCAAGTTGTTATCTTTTCGAAACTCAACATCTATTTTGAGTTCAAAGTTGATCTAAACTTCTGATTTGAGTTAAAAAGTTGTTCTTGCATGATTTTGCATGATTTTATGAGTTATCTATTTCTAATTTCTTGTTAACTCAAAAATCAACCCGAGTTCATCAAGAGTGATTTATGACTTTTTCCATGCACCCTCAAGCCCTGGATTTCTATAAAATCAAGGCTCAGCTCTTTACAAATCATCCACATAATTTGCATACTTACTCTGGCGAATTGACATCAAAGGAATCATCAAGCTTCTTGCGAATCAACATTTTGTGAGATCAATCTTGTTTTCAATTCATTCTAGTTTCATATTTCATATCATTGTTAGCTTAATCTGCATATCATTTCAATCCATTTAGATTAATTTATTATCAGTTTTTCTCATCTTATTGCATCAAAAATAAAAATAAAAAAATAGATTAATTTGCATTCATATTTTATTGCTTTCAACATTTAAATCCTTCTTTTAGGTGTTGCATTGTCACTGATCTTGGTCTAATCTGTGAATACCATACTCGAACCTACTAGAAGGCAGTAAATCGCCTGGTTAGCTATATTGTTCTTATTTGCATATTTTGATTTTTGCTAGCCTCTAATGTTTTACTGAAGTGTTGTGTCTATAGCTAGGTACAAAACTCACACACACATTTCTGGTGCCCATTGTGGGGCAACCCACCTTTACATGTTGGTTTTAATTTTTTTTTTTGGAGCTAAAACCCTAAAGTTTCAAAGATTTAATTTTATATCCAAAATGGCTTTGAGATTTGGTCTAAAAATTATTTTTTCAGGTTGGAGAAATATCAAAGAAGCTTCAATAAAAAATTTAGAATTTTTTAAGATGTTTTGAATTTTTAATAATTTTTTCTTGATTTTTTGGAAAAAATTAATTTCTGACGCAAATCAGCATATTTTTTGGAAATTTTTACATTTTCAGAAATCTCTTTAAATTATACAGGGGGTCCATTGTTTATGTTTTAAATTTGGATGCAATATAATAGCTCAAATAGTCAATTTACAAAAATTGGTCTATTTTGGTAAAATGGGTCTCTAGGGCACAAATGAAGAGATTTTTCTAAAAATTTTACATTTTTGGAAAGCCCTCTAGTTTTTAGCAGGGGTATCTATTTTGCATTTCTATTTTTGTGGCTGAAATCATATCAAAAAAATCAGATCTTGTTGAGTAGGTCAAATACAACTAAAAAATAAAATTTTGTGATGGGTATGCATTTATTTTTCACATGGTTCAATGAATGATATGAGTTGTCATTTGAATTAGTTTTTGGTTATTATTTCTCCTAATAATTGATTTTTATATCCAACCCTAGGGCTTTCATAAGTTTAATATACGTTGCATATCTTGTCTGCTTGTTTTCTTGTCGGAGAGTTTGTGGCTTGCTTGCGCGGGATTGCTTAACAAAGCTAAAAATTAGGTAAAATATACTAAGCACACTATGAGGGAATTTAGGTATTCTACTACATCTAAAAAATTTCAATTTGGACATAAAATGAATATCTCACGTGTCTATCTTGAGTGCCTTTCCTGCTTTCATAAATTAGACTTCAATTTTTGGGCTATAAAATGAACATAGATTTGCTTTTTGCATAGCTGTTACGCATAGTAAATAGGCCCTATGAACACTATTTGTGGATGATCTTGAGATATTGATCTTCTTTCTCTTTTTTAATCATGTGAAGCTCCTCTTAATGAAGGATCCCCTTGTAGGTAGGGAAGTTACTGAGAAAGTCTCACGTTCTACTAGATTCGTGTGTCTTCAAGTTTTGATTGATACATTCTCTCTCCAAAGAGGTTGATAGATCATAAGCGGTTGATGTCATAGATCTTTTTGAGATAATCTTGGTCTTTGTGTGTTTTATTAATCTATCTGCTTTATCTTGGTGAAGTGAAGAGGTTAGGGGATTATGCTCTACTTCCTTTTTGGATAGTACCAGAAACCTAGATCCTTGAATCGATCAGTCCCCCTGTGGTATCTTTTGTGAGTCACCTTTAGAGATGGTTAACCATAGTGGACATTCCCTTAATTGGGTCAACCACGTGGATGGGACCTCAAGTAGTAATAGCCATTTTCACCATGGTAGCAACAGCCAGTATATAAATGTCCTTGTGGAGGAAATCTTCATAGGTGTGGTCTCTTGTTGGGCTATCAGATCTCCCTTGCAGCTCTTGATTGATTAATTTTTCAGACTGTGTCAAAACCCTAGTGAGCTTGGATTGGAGTTCGCCCTCTTGAGATCAGAAAATTTGTAGAGTTAGACCATTACTACAAACCCTAGTGAGGCCAATTTATTTTATTTTTCTAGGAATATGTGCGTTATTGAATTTTTTTTTGGAACATACACATTTAGCACTTCTAAGGATTAGCACAATAAGTCACTATTGCTTGTTCATGTGCAAGGTTGCTTTTTCCCTTGTTCATTGTTTTCAAACGATTGCTTGCTTCCCTTGCTTGCTATTTTGAGTGCTTGATATCTTCTTGGTTACTTGAGACAAACTTTTACACAGATCTTCAAAAACTAGATAGAAAAATTTGCAAACAAATAGGTATTGAAAACAAAAAATTGCAAATCTAAAGCAAAAATCCTTTCTGGTGTCAAAATTCATCCTAAAATTTCAAAACTCGTATCAAAGCCAAAGTAAAAGTTGTCAGAGATTGGTAAAATTTCTCAGAAATCCAATTTTATAGCCTATTTCTAGAATCTGTCAAACAAATCATTGTGTCAAGAATAGAGAAGAACCTATAACAAATACATTCATTTTCCTAAAGTGGTCACTTGAGTCTGATTTAGCCTTCTGATTTATCGATTTGAGTCTTTTTCATCTTGTGTCAAAACCTTGTCAAAATTATCTTCAAAATTCAATCTTTTTACTAAATGGCTAAGTGTTGTGAGCTCATAACTGCCATCTATTGGGCATCTACCCACACTACTGTGGCATAGTATCCTTCATTTATGTCTGATCTATTCTTTAATCACTACAATCTTGACAAGGTTGCATCATTTGATCTTCTAGAATCAATTCATTCTTTAGTTGTCTTCATCTTATTCTTTGGCTTCACCCAAGGTTGATGGTGGAAACCAGAGCTTCGTCACATAAGAAATCTGGAGAGGTATCCCATACAATACCTCTGAATACTCTCCAACCCCAACTCTTGAACAACTCTACAATTTTGGTCTTTACAAAGATGTCGGTCTTGACAATTTTTGATTGAAAACTGGTTACATACCCCCTCCATCAACTCATAGAGGTAATCAAAAAACCCTACCTCAATATAATCTAGGGAGGCCTAAAACTCCTAACATGTCTCACAGAGGGACACATCACACGTCTCAAGGACACCAATCTCAATACAGTATGGATCGAGAACCTACACCTTCTGAAATTGTTCGATATCAAAATGATGATGACTTCAAAAGAATGATGAAATATTTCTTGAAGGAAGATAGAGAAGCATACTTTCTAGAGTTAGCTCATCAAGGAGCTAAACTTCCTCAAAACTTTAATGTGGAAGATATCATTAAAAATGAGGAAGAAACTCCTATCATGGCTATGATGAAATAGATGCATGCCATGCAAGTCAAACTTAACAAACGTGAGAAAGAAAAGGAACCTAAAGAGTTCTCCATGGAGGCTCTATGTCCTTTTCCATTTGATAAAGAGTTGTACATGCTGCCATTCCCTAAAAGAGTGGAGATGCCTAAATATGATAAGTATGATGGAAACTCTGACCCTCAAGATCATGTCAGAGAATTCTGTACTCAATCTATGGAGTTTATGCATGAACCAACCTACTTAATGCATCTTTTCCCTCGATCTCTAGGAGGAGCAGCCATTCATTGGTTCTCTAGAATGCCCCCTACTATCAAAAATTTTGAGGAGTTAATTAAACTATTCTATCAAAAATACTCCTACAATATTCAACATCCAGTCACCATGATCAACATCTGCAATCTGAAACAATATCTAGGAGAACCATTCTTTACATTTCTCAAGAGGTGGAGGAAGAAATTTTTTGTATATGCTAGACCTATTCCAGAAACTGAGAAGCTGGAAATATTGATCAACAATCTTGTTCTAGAAATCAACTACCCTTTACAAATGCAAAATCATACATCTTTTGACAAGATGGTGGATAATGCGATCAAAATTGAGAAATTACTTGTGCAAAAAGGAGACATCACTTCAAAAAGACAAGTATGAATCTGGATCTAGTTCTAAGGACAAGAATAAAAACTGGAACACGAATAAAGGTGTTGTCATAGATGGTGTTGTTGATAATATCCATGCCCCATCTAAGGCACCTACTTTCAATCTTATTGTTGGTACCCAAGACATCAAATCTTCTGAAGCCAAAGCCACAGAGTCCAACAAAAATTCATATGATTACAAACCTTGGGCTACAGATCCTAATCACAAATTCATTCCTCTCAGAGAATCCTTGGAATCTGCCATGAAAACTCTATTGGCAAACAAAATCATCTACTTGCCTGAGATGAAAGTCTTTGATATAGAACCTAAACCAAAATTGTGGAGAGAGAATGATTTCTATGAATTCCATCGCAATAAAGGTCATAAGACTAATAACTATATTCTCTTGAAGCACATTATACAAGACAAAATTGATAATGGCGACACCAGGATTGACAATCATAAGAGCGATAATGATCATACAACATTCACAGAACCATTTCCTAAACATGGTAAAGAAGCTTCTTCTTCTCAACCTAATATGGGTGCTAAAGTCAATTATGCCTACTCAAGAGATAATGTTGTTATCAATATGGTTGAACCATGCCTATTTGAGCATTGCAATATCATGACAATTGTAAGAAGAGATAGAGATAATCAATCAGCTAATGCAGTTACTCGATCACAAGCTCAAGCACACCTACAAGGACAAATACTAGATTCATCAAATGTCCCTAAGGTGCCTTTCAATCTTTCATCTACATCTAAGCAAAAGGCTACATCTAAATCTTCAAATAGTAAAGACACGAGACCTACTTCATACAATATTTTCCAAAAACTCCAGCACACAAATGCTAAAATCTCCATGTTTGAGTTGCTTCATATATCTCCACCTCATAGAGCCATTCTAGACAAAGCTCTGCTCGGATCCAATGTTCCTAATGACCTTGATTTAGATAGATTCTAGACTATAGTTGGTCATCTTTTGTCTCCATAGTACATTTCCTTTTAGAGGAAGATGATAACTCCTTGAGTCATTCACATAACCAGCCTTGCATATTGAAGTCTTGATCCAAACCTGTCATGTCAAACGTGTGTTGATAGATGGAGGTGCTAGCCTAAACATTTGTTCTTTTAGCTTGATTACACAATTGGGATTTTTAGAAATGGCCATTGATCCCAGGAAGAAGATAACTATCAAAGAATATGGTGAGAAAGAAAGATCTTCTAAGGGAACTATTATCCTACCTATCAGAGCAGGTCCTATCATCAGAGATACTATATGTCAAGTTCTTGATCTACCTTTGGCTTACAATATCCTCCTAGGAAGACCCTGGATACATGACATGAAAGCCATTCCCTCAACATTCCATTAGTGTTTGAAATTTCCTTATGAAGGAGTTTTGGTGATGATTCCAGCTGATCTGTATACAACTTGCAATACCTTGAAAGAGAGTGCAGATAAACTTGTTCCCAATAATAGAGAATCTTCCACTAAGCAGCTAGACATTGCTTCAACCTCCAAGATGGAAGACATTGCTAAAGAGGTTAAAATAAAAGAAAATGATGTGGGAGAATATACTATGGAGCCAGTCTTATCTTTGACATCTCTCCCTATCTCTCCTAAATCTTATGGACAAACTCTAAAATAGTCCAAGCTTGAATTTAAAGAACCTCTTGAAGCATATAAAGGAAATTTTGTTACAGAACAAGTATCTAAATAGGAGTTTGAAGAGGATGAAGCTGTGCTCATATGGCTATACAAAGATGAACCTAAATCTCAAGTTGTCCAAAAATGTGATGCTAAAATACCGAATATCCCGTCTAAGTCATATGGCCTAGGGGATAAATTGATTACAAAGATGGGATATAAAGGAAAAGGACCTCTAGGACTATAGGGTAAAGGTCTTATGTCACCTCTTGATCATCATGGCCAAGAAAAAAAGAATACAACAAGTCTAGGATACATGAAGAAGCCTTTCTGTCTTAGCAAGAACTCCTCGCATGTTCTAGAAAAAATTGAGCCTTCTGTAGAAAATCAACAAAAGGGGGAAATAACTTAACAATCTGATAGTGATTATTTAGACACCATTGATGAGCTCATTCCTTATGAGCATTTTCTTAAAGAAATAAAAGAGCTCCTTGAAGCTTAAGATGATCCAATAAAAATAATTAATGTAGTAGAAACACAAGAACCTATTATAGAGCAAGAGATAGTCGCAACACAAGAACCAGCTAATCTCAAAAGCAATCAAAAAGAGGAAGGTGGTAGTTATTCTGAGATAGATTCCTATGAGAATGAATTCAAATTAGAATATGAGGGTAACCCTTTTTGGGGTATTCATCCTGACTTTACTCATGTTCTTAGATTTCCTAGAGGTCTAGATGAAGAAACAAAAGATGAATCAAATGACTATGAATCGGGAGTCATTCTAGAACCAGATGAACTTGTTACAGAAAAGCATGTTGATGTTATTCACCAATATGCACCTCAACCTAACATAAGTCTAGAGTGAAATGATGAATTTATCAAGTCTGATGCACCAATGGCTGAAGTAGATTTCCACAATGACATTGAGCCTATTCACAAATTGAATGTCTTAAGTTGTAATATCACCTTTGAACTTGAGCATCAGGTTAGGACCAATGATGATAGATCCATATCCACAAACACTCTTTCCCAATCTTTCACCACTTTGACTATCCAACGCTCTGACCTTCTTGACATAACATCCACCAACTTGAACCAAGGTATTTATACCTTTACCCAATGACTCTGCCCTTGCTTGCTACCTAAATGTAGTTGAGCCTATGAGGACTTCCATCGGTGAACCAAGCGTTAGCATGATGAAGTCAGACATCAAGTATCTTAGTCAGAAAAATAAGAATAAGAATAAAAAGAAAAGGAGTTCTGAGGGTGAAAACCACTTCGTGGTAGTCTCAAAACCTACAAAAGAAAAAATAAAAGATGTATCCGAAGGTGAAAACCTCTCTGAGGCACCTAAGGATGAGATATTTAATGTCCTTCAGAGTCATTTATAGGATAGATCTCCAGTTCTAATTGAGCCCACTCAATCTATCAATTTGGGAACAGTAGAAGAACCACAGTTGATCCATGTAGCACAATCTTTATCAGAGGAAGAAAAGAAGAAATTTATAACATTCCTAAAAGAGAAGAAGATCAAATTTGCATGGAAATATTCAGATATGCTAGGGTTGGATCTTGATCTTATAATGCACCATTTATCTATACCTCCAAACGTTAAACCTGTTAAGCAAAAATTGAGAAAGATACATCCACATGTTGCACTATTGGTAAAAGCTGAATTAGAGAAGCTCCTAAAAGCCAGATTTATCTGAGTTATTGATTATGTGGAATGGATCTCTAATATTGTACCTATTTCTAAACTAGACAAATCAATAAGAGTGTGCACCGATTTTAGAGATGTAAACAAAGCATGCCCTAAGGATGATTTTCCATTACCTAACATTGATATGATAGTAGACATGACTGCGGGCTTTGAGATGTATTCTTTAATGGATGAGTTTTTATGGATATAATCAAATAAAAATTGCTCTAGAGGATCAAGAGAAAATTGCTTTTACATGTGCATGGGGTACCTTCTGCTAGAAAGTCATGCCATTTGGGCTTAAGAATGTTGATGCTACATATCAGAGAGCTATGACTTCTATTATTCATGACATGATGCATAGGACTATGGAAGATTATGTTGATGAAACTTTAGCAAAATCTATGATTAGAGCTGAACATCTAAATGACTTGAGCAAGATACTAGATAGAATGGAAAAATTTAGTCTCAGACTAAATCCTAAGAAGTGTGCTTTTGGTGTCGCTTCTGAAAAACTCGTAGGATACATAGTTTCAAAGAAGGGCATTGGAGTTGATCCAGCTAAAGTAAAGGCTATAATGGAGATGAAACCTCCCAAGAACATCAGTCAAATGAGGATATTACAAGGGAGAGTTCAATCTATCAGATGCTTCATATCTTAGCTAGCAGACATATCACAACCTTTTACAAAGACATTACATAAAGGTGTGACATTTGCATGGAGTGAGGAATGTGAAAAGAATTTTGATCATATCAAGAAGTATCTATCAAATCCTCCCATCTTGATGCCTCCTATTCAAGGGAAACCATTGATCTTATATGTCTCTACAATAGATACATCAATGGGGGCATTGCTTGCATAACATGATGAGAATAAAAAGGAAAGAGCTATATACTATATCAGTAGAACATTGGTGGCATACGAAAATAACTATTCAATGATTGAGAAAGCTTTTCTAGTTGTGGTGTTTGCATCATAGAAACTGAGACATTATATGATGGCTCATACTACACATTTAGTATCTAAGATTGATCCACTAAAGTACCTCCTAAGAAAAGCTGCCCTCATGGGTAGATTAGCCAAATGGGTCATGCTCTTAAGTGAATTTGACATTGACTATGTTGAAAGAAAAGCTATTAAAAGCCAAGTTATTGTTGATCAATTAGCAGATGCACCTTTTTTTGATGACACACCAATGCAAATGGAATTCCCAGATTCCTCTATCATGAATCTTTCTTCTAGAGAATGGCAGTTATTTTTTGATGGCTTCTATACACAAAATGGATCTGGAGTAGGCATCTTGTTTATCACTCCTCAAGGATACTCCATTCCTAAGGCATTTAGAATAAAATTTCCTTGTACAAACAATATTGCTGAATATGAAGCCCTTTTGAATGGTATGAAAATAGCAATTGAGTGGAGAGTAACAGAATTACACATTCATGGAGACTCATAACTTGTAATACATCAATTCAATGATGTGTACCAAACTAAGGATGAAAAGCTCATTCCATACAAGAGAATGGTAGATGATCTCAAGAAATATTTCATCTCTATCACATTTGAGAAAATACCTAGAATATAGAATAAGGCTGCCAATGCAATGGAAACATTATCTACTTTATTACAACAACTTGAACATGAGCTATGCTATGAGTTCCTGGTGGAAGCACTACCTTACCCTGCATATGAATCCCCTAAAACCTGCATGATTTGCACTATCATAGGTCATGATTCATCTAGATATAAAAACTTATTCTCCTATCTCAAAGACCAAATCATCCCCGATACCTTTAACCATCATGAAAAGAGATACCTTATTCACCATGCCTCCTGATATGTCATCATTGGTCATGATCTTTACAAAGGAGGTCTAGATGGTACACTTCTTAGATGTTTAGAATGGGAAGAGTCTCAATGTGCATTAGAGGAAGTCCATGAGGGTATATGTGGGTCACACTCGAATAGTTTAACACTAGCTTGAAAACTTATTAGGGTTGGGTACTATTGGCCGGCAATGGAGAAAGAGTCTATCAAGTTTGCTAAGAACTGTCAAAAGTGCCAAGTGCATGGCAACTTAATTCATGCTCCAGGGAGAGATCTAATCCCCTTCACTACTCAATGGCCTTTTCATCAATGGTTATTTGATCTTATAGGATCCATACATCCTCATTCTTCTAATGGACATACCCATATAATCATGGCTATAGATTATTTTACAAAATGGGTAGAAGTAGTCCCTTTCACACAAGCAAATGGTAAGAAAATATCTATGTTCATCTTGAACTACATCATATGCAGTTATGGTATTCCACATTCTATAGTCACAGATAATGGTGGGCAATTTAAGCACAAAGACTTGGATGATCTATGTGCCAAATTTAAGATTACACAACATTGGTCATCTATCTACTATCCTCAAGGGAATGGACAAGCCGAGGCTTCTAACAAGAATATATTGAAAATCTTACACTGTAAAGTTAATAAAATAAGAAGAGACTGGCATCTCATGATCAATCCAGCTCTCTGGGCCTATAGAATGAGTATCAGAATGCCTACTGGGGCTACACCTTTCGCTTTAGTTTATGGGTCTAAAGTGGTACTACCTATTGAGGTTGAAATCCCATCAGTAAGAATCAGAATGCATGGTCTAGTAACTGATGATGACTACAGAGTGTCTAGGTTGCAAGAACTTGAACTACTAGATGAGTGTAGACAAGCAACCTATGATCATCTCAGAGTATATCAAAAGAGAATGTCTAGAGGTTACAAAAAGAAAGTCAGACACAAAGAATTTCATGTTGGCGATCTAGTCTTTAGAGAGAATCCTAAAAATCAATCACATAGAGAGCGCAAGGGAAGTTTGAACCCAACTAGCTAGGTCCCTTTGTTATCACTGCTACTTTTGGCTCTGGTGCCTATCAACTCTCATCGAATGAAGGAGAAAAACTCTGAGAACCAATCAACATTCTCCATCTGAAGAAATTCTATACCTAAGGCATTCAGTCTATGGTAAAATGTCCTGAAAAAATCTTAAAAATTGGAAAAAGTCCTGAAAAAATGAACATCTTGGTGAAAACCTAGCAATAGGTGCCTTGATGATTAAAAAAAAAATTAAAAAATATTAAAAGTAAAAAAAAGATTGGGAAAAATAAAAATACAAAAAAATGAGAAAAAGAAAAAGTGCCTTGGTGAAAACTTGGAAACAGGCGCCTTGGTAGCAAAAATAGAATCTCTGCCAAGATGGTGAAAACCTGGCAAACGGGTACCACTTGTTTCAAAATGCTCCATCTATTAGTGCAATCTTAGTCTTTCCTAGCTTCTAGTCTTGCTTTAGTTTGTAAATATCTCTTGGTTTGTTCCTTCTTTCCTATTTTCAATAAGTCAGTTTGTACACCAATCAGCTCAAGCATCTGTATCCTATCAATGTTTCAAACTTGGGGGCAATCAAAGTCATATCCTATGGCCTCCAATATATCTTAGATGTATCATATCAAGTCAAAGTCCTTTGAAGCTTCATCCAAGTCAGTCAATCAGTCTCGTCTCCAAAAAGGATTTTGCATCTACAATAACACAATCAAATATCAAACACAAACTGAAAACAATCTATGCTTTTTACATGCTTTTATCTCCTTGTATGCTTACTAATTCACATTGAGATTTTTGCATATTTTGTTCCCACGAGCTCTTCAATGATGTCCTTTATAGGATTTAGAGAGTGATGACTAGGGGCATAATCTTTTCTTTGTTTTCTTCTTGTACGTGAAAATCTAACAACTTTGAAAATTTTAGATTGAAATGGTGTCCAACTGTAAGAGCCTCTATCTTGAATTGGATGGCCATGCATACCTCGACCATTGATACCCAAAAAATTCAAGGAAGTTTGATCTAATTAT
The DNA here is from genome assembly GCA_027943335.1 of Chamaecyparis obtusa. Lineage (NCBI taxonomy): Eukaryota > Viridiplantae > Streptophyta > Pinopsida > Cupressales > Cupressaceae > Chamaecyparis > Chamaecyparis obtusa. The sequence continues at coordinate 588,112 of BSBK01001180.1, read as the reverse complement.
TGTCTTTTCTGAGTGAGTTCTTTCTCCTATTGTGAAATGTGATCTTACCTAAGGATGTGAATGATAAAGGGTCAGTACAGGTAATTCACATTGGATTTAGAATGATCTCTTGACTGTTTGATGTGTTTGTACGCAAGGCATCTTCTGGTCATCATGACATCTATGTTTTGATGCTTATACAAATTGCTGTATCAAAATGGACATGATATTCAGGTCACCCTGACATTTGTGCCTTGGTGCTTATATCTAATCTGACATTCTGAAAATAAAATCAATATTCATATGTCCATGGTTGCCTAACCAGTGGTTGTTGTATTGATTCCTACGCATACAAATTGATATTCATATGTCTATGGTTTCATAACTAGTGGGCATTTTATTGATTTATCCGGTTACCTACAAAGTTCAATGATGATAACAAATCGACACATGATCAGTGACTAGGTCCTAGGTCCTAGGTTTGCATTTCATTCTACATTTCATTTTGCACTTTGCATGATTGCATGATCTCACAAATTATTGAATTAAACTTAAATGCTTAGACGATTCTTCAAAAATGCTAAAAACATATCATAAGTGCTGAATCTCACATGAAGGTTCCTCCAATGAAACATCAAGTAGAATCCTTTTTCGGGATCAAAATCAAAATCTGAGATTGTTCACTACTTGCATAATCAACCTTCAATCATTAATGAAATCCAGAATTCAACTTAACTGATTATCTTACATCAAACTATCAAAATTTCAATTTGGTTAACCATGGTCAACTCATGGTCAAACCTAGTCAAAAGTGGTCTCCAAGACCTCTAAACGATGCAGAATGCATTCTCGGACGTGTATAACCACTTCTCAAATCAATTAACATGCTTCTAGACTATAAATGTTGACTTTTCTTGTCAGATTTCTATTTTAATCCTGAAGGGGACATGGCATTGCACATCATTCAAAGTCTGTAACTCAATTATGTCAATCAATCTTTCCTCAGTAATCAAGACAACAACCACGTCTAGTTGCTGATTAGTCTAAAGTCCTCATCGCTTGGGGCAAATCTATCATCTCTTGGGGCATATTAGATTCATCTAGTATCCAAATCTATCTTGTAAACTGTATTAACTTTTCATAACTATCGGTTCATTAGTGTTATTTCCTTGGTTCTTTGTAATTGATGGGTTTAGGATGTTATACCAATATGATTCATACAAGGACATTGAGGTCTGGAATCAGTCACTCACTTCTTCACAATCATAAGGTTCAGAATTAGGCATTTTAGCACTTTTTCGTAATCACCAGTTCATTGTTGATATAACTAGCATCATCTTGATTCCTGGTCATTCTGGGCCTGGGTTGATATCTTTCAATCTTTAATCTTTCAAATAAATTTCATATGTATATCAAAACACAGACTATTCTTTGAACCACTACGCTTTGCACAGTGATTCAAAGAGGGACAAAATGTAATACCCCAAAAATGGGCTATAGGTTCATTAACCTCCTACATCTTCAATTCGAATGAAATTGACATCGAAGTCCTAACCTAAGGCACATCTGCACATTATCAAAATCCTCATTGATTTTATCATAAATTCTGCATCGGGGAATATTCCTAAAAATATTCCTATTTATTCTAATTATCTTTAATTTAATTATTATTTGGCGATAAATCATATTTATCCTAAAGTTGATTAATTGAATATGATGAATATTTAATTAATTAATTTAATTCTGCCACTTAACTATTTAATTAGATTTAATTCTATTTATTCCTAATTATATTATTTAATTTTGACAATAAATCAAATCTCCTACAAATAATTGATTAAATATTTATTTAATTGATTAAATCCAAGTTGTCAATATTTAATAATATAGTTTTGAATAAAAGTTTGATTAAAATAATTGATTAACCCACAAATCAATTATTTTTAAATTTAAAATCAGTTAAGTTGAAGATAAATCACTTTATTTATTTAATTAATTCATGATTATTTGTGCAGATTCAAAGAGCAGTTAAAATTTAAATCAAAAAATCAATTCAAGTTGTTATCTTTTTGAAACTCAACATCTATTTTGAGTTCAAATTTGATCTAAACTTCTGGTTTGAGTTAAAAAGTTATTCTTGCATGATTTTGCATGATTTTATGAGTTATCTATTTCTAATTTCTTGTTAACTCAAAAATCAACCCGAGTTCATCAAGAGTGATTTATGACTTTTTCCATGCACCCTCAAGCCCTGGATTTCTATAAAATTAAGGCTCATCTCTTTACAAATCATCCATAGAATTTGCATACTTACTCTGGCGAATTGACATCAGAGGAATCATCAAGCTTCTTGTGAATCAGCATTTTGTGAGATCAATCTTGTTTTCAATTCATTCTAGTTTCATATTTCATATCATTGTTAGCTTAATTTTCATATCATTTCAATCCATTTAGATTAATTTATTATCAGTTTTTCTCATCTTATTGCATCAAAAAAAAAGAAAAAAAAAAGATTAATTTGCATTCATATTTTATTGCTTTCATCATTTAAATCCTTCATTTAGGTTTTGCATTGTCACTGATCTCGGTCTAATCTGAGAATACCATACTCGCACCTACTAGAAGGTAGTAAATCATCTGGTTAGCTATATTGTTCTTATTTGCATATTTTGATTTTTGCTAACCTCTAATATTTTACTGAAGTGTTGTGTCTACAGCTAGGTACAAAATTCACACACATAGTGGTGAGTTTATTTCTGATGAGTTCACTAAATTTTGTAATGAGTACGGAATTAAAAGACAAGTTTCTACATCGAGAACACCACAACATAATGGAATTGTTGAAAGGAGGAATAAATCCATAGTTGATTGTGCTAGAACATTGATCATTGAGAAAGATGTTGTACAAATATAATGGAGGGAAGCTGTTAGCAATGTTTTATGCACATTGAACTGAGTACAACTGAAGAAAGATTCAAACAAGATACCTTATGAGTTATGATATGGGTACACACCAAATGTAAGTTATTTTAGAATATTTGGAAGTAGATATTACATTCTAAAAGATGATAGAAATGGAAAATTTGATTCTAAAGGCGATGAAGGAATATTCTTAGGATATTCTACTAAAAGTAAAGCTTACAAATGTTTGAATAAGGTTTCTAACAAAATGATTGAAAGTGCAAATGTGAGAGTTGATGAGTTTTCTGAGAAAAATGATGAGGAAAGCAAAAAGGATCCAAAAGACTATGGTAGATTCACATACATTGAGAAACTTGACATTCTACCCAAGCCATAGGTTGAAGTTACCAAGCAACAAGATACTAACACCGAGCATCAGCCTATAGAGACTGAGAATCAGGAAGTAGCTACCGAGGAAGATCTTGATCCTACATCGACTAATGAACAAATAAGAGAACAAGAGTTAGCAAAATTTGTGAGAAGACACCATCCACAAAATCTAATTATTTGTGACAAGAAAGCTGACATGATGACACAAAGTAAGTTGAGAAACACAACATGTTTAGTTTTTGAATTTGAACCTAAAAATGTTAGAGATGCACTTGAGAATGATGAATAAATTAAAGAAATGAATGAGGAAATTGCCAAAATACTAAAGAACAAAACATGGACATTGGTACCGAGACCGAATGATAAAAATGTTATTGGAACCAAATGGATATTCAAAAATAAGTTGATTGAAAATTGTAAAGTCACTAGGAACAAAGAAAGACTTGTATGTAAAGGGTATACACAAGAAGAAGGTATTGAGTATGGTGAGACTTTTGCACCAGTTGCAAGACTTGAAGGAGTTAGAATATTACTTGCATATACTACCTACAAAGGATTTAAAGTATATCAAATGGATGTTAAATATGAATTTTTGAATGGGATACTTGAGGAAGAGGTTTACCTTGAAGAACCTAAAGGTTTTGTTGATCCTGATCAGAAAAACATGGTATGTAAGTTGTACAAAGCATTGTATAGACTAAAACAAGCACCGAGAGCATGGTATGAAATACTGCATTCATATCTTATTAGTATTGGATTTGTAAGAACAAGTGATAATAGAAATTTATATTTGAAAGGAGAAATTGATGACAAGATTCTTATTGCTGAAATTTTTGTTGATGATATCATATTTGGAGGACATGATAATCTATGCAAATCATTTGCTGATGAAATGACAAATGAATTTGATATGTTAATGTTTGGAGAGATTACATTCTTTCTTGGTTTGCAAATTCTACAACAATGTGAAGGAATATTCATAACACAATCAAAGTAGCTCAAAGAAGTGTTGAAGACCTTTGGAATGGAAGATTGAAAACTAGTAGGTACACCGATGGTCACATGATGCAAATTAAGAAAGGATGATCAATCAATTGAGGTAAATCAAACACTATATAGATCAATGATTGGAAAACTAATGTATGTTGTGCATAGTAGACCGGATATTTCACATGCAGTAGGAGTTGTAGAAAGATTTTCTGCTAATCCTAAGGAATCACATATGACTATTGTTAAGAGGATTTTGAGATACTTGAAAAACACATAGAATTATAGTTTATGGTACAAGAAAGAGGGAAATTTTGAACTACAAGTTTACACTAATGTAGATTGGGATGGAAATATTGATGATCATTAGAGCAATGTAGATGGAGCATTCTTTTTGGAAGAAAGATTAGTTACTTTGATAAGCAAGAAATAGGCATGTATTTCTCAGTCTATTGCCGAAGAAGAATATGTTGCTGTTGCTGCTAATTGTTCAAACATGAATAAAACAACTTTTGAAAGGGATGAATGAAGAGATCACTAATCTAGTGATAATATATTGTGACAACACAAGTGCTATAAACATTTCTAAGAATCCAGTGATGCATTTAAAGACAAAGCACATATCTATTAAGTATCACTACTTGAGGGAACAAGTACAAGAAAAGAAAGTGAAACTAGAGTTTGTGAAATCAAAATAACAACTTGCTAACATTTTTACCAAACCTTTACCTAAGGATACATTTGAGTACTTGAGGACTAGACTTAGGGGTCCATCCCTTGTCTATTGGTCACTAAGGTGATCAGGAGGTTTCATCAACCTATTCTTTATCAAAATATCAAATGATGTTGATGCATATTGTTCACACTTTAGGTTTCCTAAGATTGTGAAAGGTAGAACAAAGAAAACTATATATTGGTACATGATGGTACTTGATCTAAACCGAACACTAGAGATAATATTTTGGCTACTATAGATCTGTTTATTCTTTTTGGCATTTTTGTCAAAGGGAGAGAAGGAATCAATGAAATATTTATCTACAAGAGAGACAAGAAAAAGGGAGAGAAGAATTAGAGAAAAGAAGATCAAATCCGCAAGGAGAGTCTACATGAAATACTATGTAGTGATTAAATATATTAAATGAAGAAGCTAGGGAGAGCTTACTGAGATACAACATTTATCTGTAGTACAAATGTTTGGTATTCTATGGCATATTTCATATTGTGTTGCCATCAATGCCAAAGGGAGAGATTGATGACCTACAACTAATTGAATATCTTGATGGAATGAATGGCCAAGTAAACGATAGTGATTAGAGATCACCAAGATACTAAAGTGATATATAAGACAATTAAATTAGTTAATGTATTGTCATTGATGTCAACTAGTTTTAACTATACTTATCATGATAGTTACAAACATCTGAAGAAGAATATGGTAAAGTAATGAGATATCTACATGAAGATAAGATGGATATAAAAGATATGGCTAAGGCATACATTGGGTAACTTATTGATGAGTCTATGACATCATGTTGTTAACTTTATTGTATTACATGATTTTGTTATGTATTGAAGATCAAAACTAAACAAGTTTATGTGGTCGGTAATTGAAGATTTTTGTATACATAGAGCTAGTGTAGTGTATACCGAGTACAATATTAACCAAGCAAGTATTCACCAACACATTCTAGTATTGACCGAGTGAAACAAAAAAATAAAACTTATACCAGCTGACTAAATCGATGAGTTGGACAATTGCTTATGATTCCGAGGTAGAAGATAAAGTTTTTTATGATGATCTAACGACTGAAAAAATTCAAGATTGATCGAATGGGGAAGGATGAAATGTGTTATACCCACAACTTCCAAGAAATCTTGAAGTGGTAGAAGGAACAATGGAGATTAAGAGGCAAAATCTAACAGATGATAAGAAAATGGTTTATGAAGTCTATTTAAAGAAACACAAGATTCATTATTAAGTTTGGAGCTTATTGACACTGCATGAGAATTCACATGAAAGGACTATTTTCATGCACCGCTGATCAAACTGGTTACAGACATAACTGAGCTAAACTGTAGGCATTACCAAGCATTAGGGAATTATTCACCGAGTTGAACAAGTTGGAGGATATGAGGGATTGAAGTGAATATTGATCAGAGGAGTTATTTTGATCTTATAATAGATCTGCAAATTTGCAAATCTTAGTTGTATTTGAATCAGATCAGTACTGTATCAGTTTAACCATTGTTACAATAAAATCTCTTAACCGAGTAGACTTGACAATATTTTTGTATTTCAATCTGACATTTAATGAATGTTGTTGGTTTTATTGTTGACCCCATAGTGAATGCTGGTTAAGGGAGAATTGTTACTGATAAATCCTCTAACCAGGTCACACCTTACCTTGTGTTTTGTAACGTTTGACATGGTTGGCTCCTAACCAAGCTCACTTTAAAAAAGTGAATTATTTTGGGTTACCGGTCCCATGTGGTTTTTCCCCTAACAAGGTTTCCACGTTAGAAATCTACGTGTTATGTGTATTTGATGTGATTGGATTGTTATTTTACTTTACACATTTCATAACTAGTTAGATTGGTAAACATAGTATTGAATTGACTGTTAATCGATATATGAAGAGAAAGATATTGTTGATAGCTTACCAAGTTGATAATTTGATTGAAATGTTTGAATATATAAATTTGAGAGATTTGGGACTATAGGATAAGTAGAACTAACTGATTCACCCCCCCTCTTAGTTATCTAACAATACACACACACACACACACATATATGTGTGTGTGTGTGTGTATATATGCATATGTATTTATATGTATGTATATGTATGTATGTATGTATGTATGCATGTATATGTATATATATGTGTATATATATATATATATGTATATGTATATAGGTATGTATATATATATGTATATGTGTATATATAAATATGTCTCTGTGTCTGTGTATATGTGTATATATATGTGTGTGTGTGTGTGTGTGTGTGTAGTGACCATGAGTATGTAATATAAATATTATGGCTACGTTACTTTATTATTGAATGAATTGTATATGTGTGCACACATATACATATATGTTTCACATATATAGGTTATATATCATTATATGTATATAGTTTTGATTATTGAGAACAATATGCAACATATTTTTGGAAGTGGTTAATGTATACTAATATTTTTATTTATTTATTAATATTATTAATTAATAAATAATAAAGAGGGAAATAATAAATAAAAATAAAGTAATAAATGGGAGAGTTATTTTTATAACATTGGTGTTAACTAACCAATTTTTATAAAGTTTAATTGGGAATTAGTTCATTCCCATGTAACTCATCCCAAAGGAATGATATGGGAAAAATAAACCATCTTACCATATGTTTTTTTCGGAGAAGATACAAGAAGAGAGGAATAAAATTTCAGATATTCCTTGTGTATATTTCTTAAATACTCTTGAACGAATGAGAGGATACTGCAAATCTTTTGTGAGAGAGCCCTATGGTTTTGAGAGAGAGATTGATTGGTTTGGTGAGGCTTTATTCTAGTTGATTTCTTGGATTGGTATTCCTCTAGAGTGGATTACTTCTATATTGGATCTCTCTTGTATTCTTCATTTGAGGATCTACACAGGACCTGAGGTAGGATCCTATCATGTGAAAAGAACTGTCTTCATGTGTGTGTTTATTTGTGATAATGTAATATTAACATCTTTTGTAAATTTATGGTAAATAAATTTGAGAGATTATATGTTGTAATGTTTTTGATATTTCTTGTGATTTTTTAAATATTTGAAAACCATAATCTAGATTCTAGAAAATAGAATATGTGTAAATGAAAGTTTGGTATTCTTTTCCCTTCATTTCTTCAAAGACTTATTTTTGGAAATGTGTATTTTGAACATGTTAATACTATGTTTTGGGTTTTTTATCTACCTTTCTTGAATGAAATATAGGTTATCTCAATTGGGCCTTCCTCATATTCATCTTCTTGTGTGCAGATAATGCCTAGATGTGGCCACAAAGGTGAACTGGTATTTTTTTTATAACAATTTTTATCGGGCATTTGTGTTTCTTGCTTACTACAAGTATGTTGAGTCCTTACTAAAAGTGTGTTAAATTCATACTACGTGCATTGAATCTATACTTCAAGTGCATATCTTATATATTGCAAGTGTGTTTCTTAAATGTGTAGATGTCTAGCTTCTCTATTTTTGACAAAATCAGGTCAAATGATGACTTACATTTAAAATATGTTTACTATTTATTTCAGCTCTTGTATATTTTGTTTGATAAATAATAATAATTTTTTATACATTTTGGTACTTCCTGGTGTGTTTTGAATCAATTGGAGTGCTTGTATGGGGTTTAGGGTTGTCTAGTGGATTAGAGGAAATAATTAAATTAAATAAACCTCAAAATTAACACTTTGATGTTCTTATGGGACTTCTGGCATGTTATCCTAATGTGATGTGATTATTTCATGCATTTTTTATGATTTATTTCATGGGTAAAGAACCTAGGTACAATAGGTGAGTAGCTCTCAATAAGGGTCAGGGTCCTAAGTAGTTGCCAAGGTAACCCATTGGTGAGTTAGGTAATCAAGTGATAACCATTATAAATTAATTAAGAAAGGGGGGATTCACATTAATATAGATTAATCTATGGCTCTTCCATTCCACTAATTAAATTACAGACTAAGGATGAGAGTGGGAGAAGTGCCTTCTGATGACACAATCGAACAACCTTGTCTTCATGAAAGGTGTTCAATTTTACATGTGCCTACTTGGGGGCCCGAGTCCAAAGTTAACTTCCAAAGTAACCCAATGGGTGAGGGTTACAAAATGACACTCATGTACTTGTAGCCTAGAGTATTTACATCCTGGTTGCCTTTACCTCTTGTAGTCCTGACTGTTGTTTGGCCTAGTATGTTTTCATGCCTTGTTTGGTAAGGGTTTACCACCTTGTTTATGTTCTTAATTGTTTGTGCTTTTGTGGGCCTTGGTGTCTATCTCCTAGCTTAGGGAAGTGATCCTATAGGTTCCCTGATGTTGGTTGGTTAACCTTTTTTTATCAAGCTACTATTTTTGGTTGTGTGGATGGACCTTGCATTCGATCCTTTTAGATTTGTAGCTTTGAGGATTTCATCTTGTACATTGCATCATGGTGGGATGTATTATTGTATATTAATTTATGTCTATGTATAGTCCTAAATGGATTCTGATGTAATTTGGCATATTGATGTAATTATGGATTATGGATGTAATTTTATTTAAAGAAATACAAAAGGGGTAGATTTAGGTGAAAGAAAATAGAAATATGAAAATGTCATGATTTAGATTTTATCATGAGAATGTTTATGAAGGAAATGATTTATCTATGTTATTTATAAAAGTGAACCTATTATTTATATTTTACTATTTGGTAGGAAAGAAATGGATCTAGGAAGGAAATGTGTTTTGATGTTTAATGAATTCATATTGAATGGTTACTAAGGAAAGGAAATTAGATCATTTTTCTTAATGGTTTAATATAGGTGTTATGAATGATAGCTTAGTACTTGATCATTCAATGATTTAGTTAATGGATAAGTATTATGAAATTTGACATCATGATAAGTGAAGTTAGATATTGATCTATTGTTATTAAGGGAAAGGAATGAACTAGGAACACTTACTTTGCTGCATTTAAAATGAATGTAGAATAAATAATTTCATGATATGATTCATACCATTATAATTATTAGTAAATTGATAGATTAGATAATGTTTCTTAAGTAGTGATGTTAGGGAACACTATCAGTATGTAGGCTGGATTAGTGAATTTGATGCAGGAGCATCTTGGGTCCTTGGCAATCCTGTGTCACCAAAAACATTTTGGAGTTTTTCTATGTTGCTTGGTTCCTTCTTTGACCGAGTTGGTCAGTTTCCTTTGGTTATCAAGTGTGGTCGGTTATCTCTTGGGTAGTCAGTTATTTCACTGGCACTCGGTGATGCTTATTTGTTGCTCGGTCATCCTTGCTTATCAAGTAGTTTCTTTTGAGTTCATGTTGGGATGACTTGTGCATTTATTATGGGTCATAGATTTAATGTTGGAATCCATCATTGGGAGGCATGTGGTCCTAGATCTGACTATTCCTTTTGTTGATTATGGATCTGAAGGTTGACTCAGTTCGGTAGACTTTTGTATAAATGTAGTTTTTTGGTTGTAGTTTAGGAAGGTAGTTTTAGTTAGAGATAGGAAGCTATGAGATTGGAGATCATTGGAAGATCCTCACATGTTTGAGGAATTTTGTAATTCATTGTAATATCTGGTCCTAAATAGGAAGGCCTTACAGCCTGACATGTATGATTCTATTTGACGAAACTTAAAGAAAGATCCTGCATTCTCTCTCTCAATGTTGTGTGTTGTTGCTTTTGCATGTAGTTGAGTAGGCTGGATCATTAGGGTGTGCCATTTTTTGGCCCCTCTTGGCCCTTCTTTGCATCAGGTGGTATTAGAGTCAAGTGAGATCTTGATCTAGGTCTGCGGATCTAGGTTTGTAGGTTCCTCTTGAGAAGCCCTAGTTGATTGTTGTGGGGTAGCAGATTGTGATCTGACCTGCAATTGTAGAGGGTTGTCAAGATGGCTCATGGGAGGTGAGATGAAGATTTATGATTGGAAGATATGCTAAGGAAAATTGGTGCTAGATTAGAAGTTGTTGAGACAACCCAGAGAAGAGGTAGACATCTTGAGGATGTTAGTGATGATGAAATTGAGGAAGAACAGGCAAATGCAGAACTTGCACCTATTATGGATCAAGGTGAAGAAATATTTTTGAAGGCTTTGACAAGTCTGAAGTCTACACCACATTTCAATCCTCCTAAGTATGGTGGAAAGATAGATTCTGATGAATTGGTAGACTGGATCACCGAGATGGAAAAGTATTTTGAGTATGAAAATATTCCTGAAGATAAGAAAGTGAAGATTGCAAGCAAAAAGTTGAAAAGTCATGCATTCTTATGGTGGGAACATTTGCAACTGGATAGGAAGAGGAAAGGAAAAGACAAAATCAAGGTATGGAATAAAATGGTGAATAAATTGAAAGGAAAGTTCTTACCTTGTGATTATCAGATTAATGTAGTTCGGCGAATGCAAAGTTTCAAGTAGAAAGATAGCTCGGTAAAGGAATATACTAAGGAATTATATAGATTAGATATTAGATCTAGACATGATGAAGATGATTTGGAAATAATTTCTAGATACCTAAATGGGTTGAGAGTTTCCATCCAAGAGGAAATTAGTTTGGTCAAGTTGGAGAACATTGGAGAGGCTTATCAATTTGCATTGAAAGCTAAGGAGAAATTGAACAAAAGACATGAGCAAAGACAAAGAGGTTGAGGTGGTAGATTCCCTAGAGGAAGAGGTAGATCAAATGGTGAAAATGGTAGATCTTAACCAGAAAGGACAAGTCTAGACAAAGGCAAGACCAAGTGGAAAGGTGAAAGTTCATCTAGAGGCAGAGGTAGTAACTACCGAGGTGGTTATAGTAGAGGAAGTTTCCACTGAACTTGTTACAATTGTGTTGAAGAAGGACATAGATCTTTTGAATGTACACATGCTAGTAAGAATGACGGTAGCAGTAGAAATACTTTGGTGCAAGAAGAGTCATTGAATGAACCTGAGAAAGAAAATAAATTTATGGTAAGGAGAGCACAGTGGAATGAAAGAAAAAAGGAAGATCCAGTAAGGAAAATCTTGTTCAAGACCAAATGTAGAGTTTATGATAAATTTTGGAAGGTAATCATTCATAGTGGTAGCTCAGATAATCTGGCATCTGAAGAGATGATCACAAAGTTGCAGTTGGAAAGGTTGGCACATTTGAAGCCCTATCAGATTTCATGGATCAAAGATGAGCATACACTCTTGGTAAATGAACAATGTTATGTGAATTTGAAGATTGGAAAGTACTAGGATAAGGTGTTATGTGATATCATGCCTATGGATTGTTGTCATATTTTGTTGGGTAGATCTTGGAAATATGATAAACATTCTATATATGATAGGAGATTGCATAAGTATACTATTGTGGTTGATGGAAAGAAACAAATATTGTTACCATTCATGGAAGAACTTGTTAGTAATGTTTGCATATCTGTGAAACTTTTTTTGATGGAGGGAATAAAAATTGTTAACTCTTTGAAAAGGAATGATGTATGTTTTGCTGTGATTCTTAACAAATCGAGTAAGAAAATAGAGGATAGTATCCTCGAGGAGATTGATAAGTTACTCACTGAGTATAGTGATATCATTTTTGATAATGTACCTGATGGTTTTCCACTAAAAAGAAGCATTGATCATTGTATGGATCTAATCTATGGAGCTAGTTTACTGAATAAGGCACCTTATCAGTTGAAACCTACCAAGAATTAGGAATTGAATCGACAGATTCAAGAGTTGCTGGAGAAAGGTTTGATCAGAGAAAGTTTGAGACCTTGTGCAATACTTGTTGTATTGGCACTAAAAAATAATGGAAAATGGATAATGTGTACTGATTCCAGAGAAATCAATAAGATAACAGTAAAGTATAGGTTTCCTATACCGAGACTAGATGATATAATGGATAGTTTGACTGCAGCAAAGTATTTCACCAAAATTGATTTGAAAAGTGGCTATCATCATATTAGAATAAGAGAAGGTGATGAATGGAAGACTACTTTCAAGACAAAAGAAGGTTTGTATGAGTGGTTGGTTATGCCCTTTGGTTTAACTAATGCACCCAATACTTTTATGAGGTTGATGAATGAAGTTTTGAAGAAATTCTTGGGTAAGTTTGTGATTGTATATCTTGATGATATTCTGATATTCAGTAAGACCATAGAAGAACATTTGTTGCATGTTAGACAATTTTTGTAGAGATTGAAAGAGGAAAATTTGCTGATAAATCTAAAAAAGTGTTCATTCATGAAAGAGGAGATTGTGTATTTGGGATTTATGATCTCAACTGATGGTTTGAAGATGGATCCTAAAAATGTTGAAGCTATTTTGAATTGGCCTACACCTATGAATGCTAGTGAGGTAAGATCATTTCATGGTTTGGCAAGTTTTTACTGAAAGTTCATAAGGAATTTTAGTTCAATTTTTAATGCTATGACTAAGACTATGAGAGGAGATAAAAGAGAATTCAAGTGGACACATGGAGTTGAAAAAAGTTTTGAGACTCTGAAGTAGAAGTTTGCTGAATTACCTATTTTGGCATTACCTGATTTCTATAAGGTATTTCAAGTAGAATGTGATGCAATGGGTTGAGTATTTGCAGAGTTACACATTTGTGATAAAGCATAAAAGTGGAGTCACTAACTGAGTTGTTGATGCATTGAGTAGAAGATCTTTGATGACCAAGATGAAAATTGAAGTTCTTGGTTTTGATGAGATGAGAGATTCTTATGAGTTTGACCCTAATTTTTCTGAGCCATGGAGAAAGTGCAAAGCACCTATTAAAGATCAACAAGATACTAAATGGGATGAATATTTTATTCAAGAAGGTATGTTGTTTAAAGGTATTCATTTGTGTATACTGAGAGGAGTAATGAGAACTAATTTGATAAAGGAGAAATATAGTAGTGGTTTGGCTAGACATTTTGGTATTGGTAAAACATGGAATTTGCTTAAGGAGAATTACTATCGGCCGTAGTTGTATAAAGATGTTCAAAAATTTGTGAAAAGTTGTGGAATTTGTCAAGTTGCAAAAGGAGTAAGTCAGAATAATGGATTGTATGTGTAATACCCCAAAAATGGGCTATAGGTTCATTAATTTCCTATATCAACATATCGAATGAAATTGACATCAAAGTCCTAACCTAAGGCACATCTGAAAATCATCGAATCATAATTGATTATCTTAAATTCTGCATCAGAGAATATTCCTAGCAATATTCCTAATTATCTTAATTATCTTTAATTTAATGATTATTTGGCAATAAATCACATTTATCCTAAGTTTGATTAATTGAATATTTTCATATTTAATTAATTAGATTTAATATCTTGCCACTTAATTGTGTAATTAAATTAAATTCTATCTATTATTAATTATATTATTTAATTTTGACAATAAATCCAATATCCTATGAATAATTGATTAAATTTTTATTTAATTAATTAAAGCATGTTGTCATTATTTAATAATATAGTTTTTAATAAAAGTTTGATTAAATAATTGATTAACCCATAAATCAATTGTTTTATTTTCAAAAATCAGTTAAGTTGAGCATAAATCACTTTATTTATTAAATTAATTCATAAATAAAACATGCACAATCATAAAAGCAGACAACTATCAATTATCAATTAAAGCTAAACTCTAATTTGAGTTAAAAAGCTATTTTTGCATGATTAAAATGTTTTTGTGAATTAAATTATCTTTATTATCAGATAACTCAAAAATCAAGTTGAGTTAATTTTAGTGATTTATGGCTTTTATCCATGCACCTCCAAAGCCCTGGATTTCTATAAAATTAAGGCTTCAGCTCATCTCAAATCATCTCATAATTTTGCAAGCTTAATTTGCCAAAGTCGTCTACGAATTGCACAACTATTTTGAAGAATTAGAATTTGGAGAATCAAAAGCTTCTTTGCGAATCAAGGCTATTGTGAGATCAATTTGTTTTTTTTACATTCATTTATATTCTTTTTCATATCATTGTTAGATCATTTTAGCATATCAATTTCCATATTAGCATAGATTCCATATCAAGTTTTCATTATTATTCCATAGAAAATACCAAAAATATAGATTAATTGCATTCATATTTCATATCAGTTTTGCATTCAAATCCTTTGTTTAGGTGTCGTCTAGGTCACTGATCTCGATAACAATCTGAGAACATCGATCTCGCACTTACTAGAAGGCAGTAAATCGCTTGGTTAAATTAGATTTCAATTTTGCACGATTTTAATTTTTGCTAACCTCTAATATTTTACTGAAGTGTTGTGTCTACATATCAGGTACAATTTTCACACACACATTTTTGGCACCCACTGTGAGGCCTTGAAATGGGCTTCCCTTCATTTCTATCAATCTTCTATCATTTCTCTATCAGAACTCCCCTACTGCTGCCGATTCTGGTGGTATTCTCAGTAGGACGTTATTTTTTGTTTCTTTTTTGCTGATAATATTTCAATTTAGGCTTAAAATAAATCTCTCGTGTGTCTAGCTTGGGTGATTCTTTTCATGCTTTTGTTTTACACACTTGCATAATTGATACTAGGTTGTGACACCTTAAGTATTTATTAGCAGTCTTAGATTACTTGTGATTGATCTTGATTGCTATCTTGGGTTATTGGACTCGCTAATCCGCTGACCCCTCATTCCACCCCGTGGTTGCAATCTCAACGCCATAAAGGGGAGGGGTCTACAGGAGAGAAGCGTTAATTATTCCACCAGGAAACCCTTTTGTGCTTTTAGGAACTCACTTGTTTTCTAAGTTGGGGACTCATTTTCAGCTTGTGTGAGGTGTTAAGTGTTCCACCTTGTGGACTCATCTCATATTTTCTTTAAGCGTTAAGTGTTCCTCTTTCTTCTTTTTGGGTACTTTTGGTAGATTTGCTTTTGAAAACATACATCTGTGCTCACATAGTAATTAGGCCCTATGAACACTATTCGTGATTCTTGAGAGATTGGATTCCCAGTGAAATCCTTCTTGATGATAGAATCCTTGTAGGTAGGGAGGATACTTAGTGCGTTTCACATTCAACTTCGTTAGTGCATCTTCTCTTATTGATCGATACATTCTCTCCCAGGAGAGGTTGATAGATCACGTGGGGTAGACATCATGAGCTTTGGTGAATCAAAATTAGTTAGTGCATCTTCCCTTATTGATTGATACATTCTCTTTCCGGAGGGGTTGATAGATCACGTGGGGTTGATATCATAGACCTTGGTGAGACAAACTTTGTCTTAGCATGTCAGATTAATTTGCTTGCTTTTTTTGGGTTAAAAGTGAAGACGAATCAAAACCTTGGATCTGGAGCGAAGTCTCCTTGTGGTATACTATTGTGAGTCACCTTTAGAGAGGGTTAACCATAGCGGACAATCCCTTCATAGGGAAAACTGTGTTGACAGAACCTCAAGCGGTAATAGCCATTTTTCACTGTGGTAGTGACAACTGCTATATAAATGTCCTTGTGGAAGAAATCTCCACAAGTATGGTTCATTATTAGGTTGTCAGATCTCCCTAGTAGCTCCTGAAGATTAAGTTCTCGGACTGTGTCAAAACCTTGGTGCGCCGGGATTGGAGTTCACCTCTTTGGATCATAAAAGTTGCAGAGTCAAACCATTACTAAAAACCCTAGTGAGGCCAAAGTTTCATTTTCTAGGGTATATGTGCATCATTGCAAAACATTTTGGAATGTACACAATTAGCGCTTCTGAGGATTAGAATGAATAAGTCACTTGATTGTTCATGCGCAAGGTTGCTTTTTCCCTTGTTCATTATTTTCAGACATGCCTGAAATCACTTGCTTTCTATTTTGTGTGCTTGCTTATCTATCTGGTTACTGAAAATGAACAAATTTGTTACAATTCTCAAATCTGGACATTGAAATTTGCAAACAATCCAAATCTGAAAACTCAAAATTTGCAAAATCTAAAGTAAAATTCTTTTTTGGAGTCAAAAGTCATCTCAGGAGGTCAAAAAGTCATACGAGTTTTTCCAAGTGTCATTTCATTACTGCCCATCTGTCGTATGATAGGGGACCCAGTGTCGTACAAGTCTTTCTACCAGTCAAATTCTAAAAGTCAAAATCCTGCTTGCAATTGTCGTATGATATTTTCAACTGTTGTATGATTAGATACCAACTATCGTGCAAGTTTTTAACTATCATTTCATAGTATACCCACTGTCGTATGAGTCTGTAGAGTGTTGTTTGGAAAATTTTTGAAAGTTGTCAAAAAATTATCAAAATTGCCAGATACCCAGCTTTTTCAGCCTAGTTCCAGAGTCTATCATACAAGTCACTGTGTCAAGAACAAAGTAGTAGCCGTTGAGAATTAGTACACATGTCTCAAAGAATGAGTACATAAGAGGAAGAAGCTCTAATCACCACTATGATGAAGCAGTTGCAAGCTATGCAAGTTGAACTTAACAATCTTAAGAAAGAAAAGGAACCTAAAGAGTTCTCCATGGAATCTCTATACTCTTTTCCATTTGATAAAGACTTGTACATGTCACCATGCCCCCGGATAGAATTTGAGCAACATGATAACCCTTATGATACCTCTTCCATGGAGAGTGACACATCTAGATTTGGAGACTATGATGACTATGATGATGGACAATATAATGATACCTATGACACCTTTGTTCCTAAGAGTCCTCCTCATCGTGTGTTCCTGCTTACTGGAAATGGGATGTCACATTGGATAGATCGTGATGATGATCCATATGATTCTAATTTTGAAAGAGACTTTGATGGCTTTTGTGGATAATATCTTGATTATGATCCATCTACTACTGCTAAGGACTATAAAATGCATCATGGTAGCTTGAAGCATCAATATTATAAGAATCCTTCTCCTAAGGACTCTCCTACTAAAAATAAAGATTATCTTCTCAAGAAAGATCATGTTAATGTTGGACCTTTGTCTTGTGATGGTTCCCTTCCATCCCCTACTTCCTCCAATACCCATACATTTCCCAAAGCTTCTAAGTCTTTCAAATCTTTCACAGAACCTTCATCTGACACAAGCCCTAATACTTTTCATGTCGTTCCCTATAGTTATCCTCCAGGGCTACCTCTTAAAGAAACTCAATCTAACCTTCACTTGGCTGCAAATACTTTCAATAATGATAAACCTAAAGAGCCTAAGCCTTCATATGCTATAATCCCTACTTCAGCTAGTCCTCCACCATATCTTCCAAAGTCAGCCATACAATCCCAACATGCTTCCTTGTCCTTAGAAGTGGCTCCATGTCAAGAGGACTCTAAAAATGATGAAGAAAAGAACATAAAGAAAGATCAAGATCAAGAAACCTTCATGTCATCCACTCCTTTTCCTGATGCCTCTTATCTACTTCATGGTTCTTTTGATCCTGTACCCCCATTTTCATGCATTCCACCATGTCTTAAGTCTTCACCTAAGCAACATCAAGCTACTACTTACACTGTTGAGTTTATTGACAATCAAAATAACCTTACTACACTTGCACTTTCGAAAGATGATACTTCCATTAAGGTTGTTAAAAATGGTGTTGTTACTTCCAATGTTAAGCCTATTGAAAATCAAGAGAAAAATGATAGGCTTGTGCTATCCAAAGATCCTTGTCAAGATCAAAGTCTTCTGTCTTCTTATTCTACCACTCCATGTTCGCTTCCACTTTCTACTCTTCCTAAGTCTTTGCAAGCTTTGAACAATCCTATCAAAGAAGGTGCTCATATTCAAGATGTACTTGATTATATTGAAAATTCTAATGCTCACTCTAAAGATGCTGATATCCTTGGTTGTCATATAGATGTTGATGAACTTATTGATTATCCTTTTGTGTCTTCCACTTCCATCCTTGGACCTCTTCCACCACTACTAAGGGCTTCACGTCTACCTTCTATCTTGGGTCCTTATGTCCCTTCACTTTCCCCTCCTAACTCTCCTAATTCACCATCCATCTTGGGTCCTTACATACCTCCATCTCCTATCTTTCCTCAAGATCAACATAGATGCATACCCTTGAATCCTTTTCATCCACCCACCCATCTAAACCAGTCATATCCTCCTTCCACAAGTCCCAAGTCTTTTGGAAGTAACTTGAATGTTCAATACAAGAAAAAGAAGCAATACAAGAATCCATAAAAAAAAAGAAGATCACCATGTCTCCTCTAATAGACATGGAAACATAAAGTCAAAAGAGATATCTAAGAAAAAAACTACAAGACAAGTATGGGTTCCAAAATCCATCATTGAAGATATTCTCTCTAGATCATCAAAAGGAAATAAAAAGCCTACAGCTATATGGATTCCAAAGTCTCTCTTGAAAGAGTCTGGTGTTGAAAAAAAAGTGAAGTTGACATTCAAGCTTGCAAAGACTTCCACTTCATCTTCTTCCAAAAACATTCTTCCATTCCATGCGCCTAAACCACAACCTCTGCTATCCATTTGCCATATTCCTTCACGTATTCCTTCATTCACAATTCCTCCATCCTCTTGCCACCCTTCAAGGTGTGTGTTGATGTTGATCTTTCCTTCCTTTCCATCTACCCTTTCATGATCCTTCCATTCATTATCCTTCTACCTTCTATCATTTTTCCTCATTTGCCTATCCCTCCTATCTTCCAACCTCACTCGCTTTACATAAAACCTTATCCTCCATTTTTCTCTTCCATCTTCCTTTCCCTATCAGGATCTTTGAGCATATCATTTTGAATCTTGAGCATATCATTTTGAATCCTTGGCATATCATGGTTTATCCTTTCAAGGAGCATTATCTAAAAAGCTTGCCTTCTTCCAAAAAAATGAAAAAAATAAAAAAATAAAAAAAATGAAAATGTGCCTTGGTGAAAACCTGGAAATAGGCACCTTGGTAGAAAAAGTAAAGAAAAAAAATTCATCCTATGGTGAAAACCACTCCCTTGTGGCACTTTGGATAAGTACCATGATGAAAACCTAGCAATTAGGCATCATGCGTAGTTCTTCTACATATTTCATCCATTCCATGTTCTCTCTTTGATCTTGACAATATTGATCTATACACGAACATTTGGCTATTTTGTGAGCTATCTTATGATGATCTTTCTTTCATTCCTTCCATGTTTAGCCTTCATATCCATCTTCCTCCATTCATTTTCTCCTATCACTATCCTTTTCCCCTTTGGTCTTGATCTAATAATAACAAAAAAAGAGTAAAACACGGTGCTATGAAGCCTCTTCACATGTCTACTCCTTTGGACTGCATCCTGTCCTTCTCTGGCATTACGCTTTTGTGACTTATCTTATGCTAGCCTTTCATTGCTTGTCCAAATGTGCTTTACATGACAATTTTTCCTAGCTTGAGTATTCTTGAGGAGTTTTTCCTTGAAGATTTATTCCCTTCATTCTCTTGTCTTCCATCTTTTCCACGAGCTTGCCAATCCCTCTTGTTCTCCACCTTGCTAGACATTGGGATTGCATGATATGATCTTGCTTGGGAGTTTGCAATGGAATAAGATGCTATCAAGTATACCAAGTATCAGAACAAGTATTAGAATGAGTATTAGAACAAGTATTAGAACTAATATTAGAACTAGTATTAGAACTAGTATCAGAATTAGTATCAGAACCAAGTATCAGAACAAGTATCAGAACAAGTATCAGAACTAGTATCAGAACAAGTATCAGATCAAGTATCAAAACACCTACTAGGGCTACACCTTTTGCTTTAGTTTATGGGTCTGAAGTTGTACTACCTATTGAGGTTGAAATCCCATCACTAAGAATCAGAATGCATGGTCTTGTAACTGATGATGACTACAGAGTGTCTAGGTTGCAAGAACTTGAACTACTAGATGAGTGTAGACAAGCAGCGTATGATCATCTCAGAGTATACTAGAAGAGAATGTCTAGAGGCTACAAAAAGAAAGTTAGACACAGAGAATTTCAAGTTGGTGATCTGGTCTTGAGAGAAAATCCTAAAAATCAATCACATCGAGAACGCAAGGGGAAGTTCAAGCCCAACTGGCTGGGTCCCTTTGTCATCATTGCTACTTTTGGCTCTGGTGCCTATCAACTCTCAAAAACTAAAGGAGAATAGCTCCAAGAACCCATCAACATTCTCCATCTGAAGAAATTCTACACCTAAGGCATTCAGTCTATGGTAAAATGTCCTGAAAAAATCTTTAAAATTGGAAAAAGTCCTGAAAAAATGAACATCTTGGTGAAAACCTAGCAATAGGCACCTTGATGATTCACAAAAAAATAAAAAAAAATAAAAAGTACAAAAAGAATTAAAAAAAATGAAAAAAAAATGAGAAAAAGAAAAAGTGCCTTGGTGAAAACTTGGAAACAGACGCCTTGGTAGCAAAAATAGAATCTCTGCCAAGATGGTGAAAACTCAGTAAATGGGCACCACTTATTTCAAAATGCTCCATCTATCAGTGCAATCTTGGTCTTTCCTAGCTTTCAGTCTTGCTTTAGTTTGTACATATCTCCCAGTTTGTTTTAGCATTTCCAATTTTTCAATAAGTCAGTTTGTACACCAATCAGCTCAAGCATCTGTATCCTATCAATGTTCAAACTTGGGGGCAATCAATGTCATATCCTATGGTCTCCAGTATACTTTAGACATGTCATATCCAGTTAGAGTCTTTTGAAGCTTCACGTGATTTAGTCAGTCAGTCTTGTCTCCAGAAAAGATTTTGCATCTACAACAACGCAATCAAACATCAAACTGAAAACAATCTATGATTTTTTACATGCTTTTATCTCCTTGTATGCTTACTGATTCACATTGAGATTTTTGCATATTGTGTCCCTTTGAGCTCTTTGATGATGTCCTTTATAGGATTTAGAGAGTGATGACTAGGGGCATAATCTTTTCTTTGTCTTCTGCTTGTATGTGAAAATCTAACGTCTTTGGAAATTCTGGATTGAAATGGTGTTCGATTGTAAGAGCCTCTATCTCAAATTGGATGGCGATGCGTACCTCGACCATTGATACCCAAAAAATTCAAGGAAGTTTGATCTAACTATTGTCCTTTTGAGTGATTTCTTTCTCCTACTGTGAAACACAATCTTACCTAAGGATGTGAACGATAAAGGGTCACTACGGGTAATTCACATTGGATTTAAAATAATCTCTTAGCTATTTGATGTGTTTGTCATGCAAGGCGTATTCAGGTCATCACGACATTCATGTTTTGATGCTTTTACAAATCGCTATATCAAAATGGACATGATATTCAGGTCATCCTAGCGTTTATGCCTCGGTGCTTATATCTAATCTGACATTTCGTAAACAAAATCAATATTCATATATCCATGGTTGTTGACCAGTGGGTGTTGTATTTATTCTTTCGCATACAAATTGATATTCATATTTCTATGGTTTCATAGCTAGTGGGCATTGTATTGATTTATCTAGTTACCTAAAAGTTCAATGATGATAACAAATCGACATATGATCAGTGACTAGGTCCTAGGTCTTAAGTTTCATTTCATTTTGCATGTCTCTTTGCATTTTGCATGTTTGCATATCTCACAATTGTTTGGAAATACTTCAAAGCTTAAACAATTCTTCATATCAATTTTTCACATCTAATGAGAGCTGAGTCTCACTCGAAGGTCCCTTCATCAAACTGCAAGCAGTAACCCTCCAAGGTTAAAACATCCTTTTGACATAAGACTGAGTACTTGTCTTCATCAACCTGCAAAAACATATCATGTGTATCATTTACATCTCATATCATTACCATTTGTTGCATTACATTACATTCATTTCATAAGCATAAATCATACATAGATCTTTTCATAATCAATTACATTTGCACAACATCCATACATATGAAAGAAATCATTGCATTGTATCGATCCATACATACATTCTACACTACTCATAGCATAAGCATAGCATGATATCATCATAAATCCACATCATGACAAGTAAAAATGAAGTCACAATCAAAATATTGATCTCATATATATCAAAAATCTTGAAATGTGTCAGGGGTGCACTACTGGCACAATGTACAAAAGAATGAGCTCCAGAAAGCTATCCGAATCAAAATAGTATATCAGTGATAAAAAAGAATAGAATATATCAAAAAATGACCATAGGAATCAACTCTCAGCATGCTCCTTGGTATCTGGTGGAGGAGGTGATGGTGCATCTGGTATGACCTCTACCCTCAGTGCCCTAGCTCCCTCTAAGGCTGCCATGTACTCAGAGTATGTAGGTACTCTCCGCTCAAGAGGAACAACAACATAGTATGCAGATACATAATAGGAGGCCAATGAGGTCTGATGGGTCACCTCTGTCTATAGTCTCTGAACCTCTGAGTGAAGCTCTGCATGAAGCTCAGTGCGCTGCTTGTCTACCTCCCAAAACCTCTCCTCCCATCTGGCACTCTATACCTTCAAGTCTTGGACCTGAGCTCTGAGCTATCTAATCATCTTTGATGAAGTGAGAGGAACAGTAGGCTCTGCTGCAGTTGCTGGCATCTCTCTATCCTATGCTGGCTGCTCTGGCTACTGTCTAGTGGTCTCTGATCTATGCACCTTACGGCATCTAACCTCCACACCCAAATCAAATGTAGTGTCTACCTGTGTGGGATCTACATCACCACCTGCAAACTGCTCACCTGCCAACACCTCATCTATTGCACCGACACTGCCCAAAGTACCCCTCTCACCCCTAGATCATCTATGTGACCCTATGGATGTACCTATGGGAGAAGTAGAAGGATGAGGAGGCCTCATATGCCCAGATGATCTCTGTAATGGAGCTATCACTCTTTGTCTGGGCGGTGTAGGATGCACTGCCTATGGTCTCGGGCCCTATACCATAGGAACACCTGTAACATCCATCACCTCCTCCATGGAGGGTATCAACTCCATAGGATCTGAGAATCTGTGGATGGGATGATCTGCATGCCACATAATGTATCCGTCTGTCACTCCTGCATGGACAACCTATGGCCAGTAGTCCCAATCTCTGCCTATAATGGTACTGTATTCCTCTGCACATAAGGAATAGGAGAGCCTCAGTGTCCATCTGAGCCCGATCTCATGCATAATGTGCGCATATGTAGTGTACTCTCATGGGGCATCCTGTCTGCATCCATACTGATGCCACACTTTTCTAATCACAAATCTCTCTAGAATAGTGGGAGAACGGCCAATAAGTACTCGACTCTGAAAAAGAAAACTATACTGCTCTCTCACAGTGGGCCAAACCTTTATCTGCAAATATGGCCTCCAATGAACAAAAGTCATGTCATCTAGACATCATCGGAAGTACTCGGTATGACCCATCCGGACCTATGTGACATAACTAGCATATGTATATATCACTAGCTCCTGTGGCTGCCGCTGTGTCTGAAAAATTGGTCTCAATACTGGGATATGCTCCCAGGCCCATATCTGTAATACAAGAGCTCCTGAAGCAAAGCTCTTGCAATCCTGATACATGATCTCATGCATCTCTAAAAACATATGTGCCAAGAGGCACTGACCCCAGGCAAGCTCAGTGGGCATAGCCATAAGAAGTGCTACCATCGGAGCCCATCCCATCAAAAAGCCATTCCACTGACGGCCTAGCATGATGAGCTCCCCGATCATACTAGCAATAATGCACTCTAAACGGTGCATCTGACCATATCTCTATACAAGGGTCTCCCAGGAAATGGACCCCATCAACTGTGTATCATCTCCAAACAGACGCCTAAAGGCATGAAGATCACCCTGACCAGAACTCACATACTTAGGACGCCGACTGCTATGAAATGGAATGCGCAGTATCCTATAGATGTCCTCTGGCATCACGGTCATCTCTCTAGTAGGTAAATGAAACGTCTGTGTCTCCGAATGGAATCTCTCAATCAAGGCAGTCAAAATGCCATGATTTACCCTAATGTCAGGTAAATGAATCAAATACTCAAATCCACAGGTAGCAAGATGAACCCTCATCGGGTCCGGAAGCATGACATATAATCTCTGGGTAGCCGGGTATGAATGTCGGATGTGTACATCTAGATATGTCACCTATATCATACAAAAATAAGGCATTCTATCAGAAATTGGGTTCAATAATAGGCTAATAGTATAGAAATTGGATAGTTAGGTACTTCAGAAGGTAGGTCAACCAGTCAGATATCAGCATCAGGCATCAGAAAAGTCAAAATTTGGCCCTAAAAGTCAGTTTTCAACACTCTATTTTTCATACAACAGTCCAGATTGGCATCAAATGTCATACAACATTCCACAGAAGGCCAAACGACAATCCATGGTCATACGACACTATGCCCAGGATCATACGAGTTTCGAGGGACCTGGTGAAATGTCGTACGACATAAGGGTCCCTCTCATACGACACTTGGGTATACTTGAAATGACAAGGTGCATTCAAATGGAATGTCGTATGAGTCTGGTATGGGACTCGTACGAGTTTTCACACATGCAAAAATTAAAAAAGCAAAATGTGTACGAAAAAATTAAAAAATACTAGGAAACATGAAAAATTTGCATTTTCAGAGGGGCACAGAGGTCCACCTACCGGATGTCCATACTGTCGGGGTCTCTGGTATCTCCGGCTACGCTCAAATCGATGTGAACTCACAGGAACCTTCAAATCTCACTGTTCTACCATTTTCTTTCTCAAAGGGCTCTGCACAATCTCCAAAGTCAAATGCTTGAAATGAATTGAAAATGACCCTTCAGGCCTTTATATAGCATTTGACCTAATTTTCAAAAGTGCTCCATTTTTCACGAAAATTGCACCCCTGGCTAATTTCGACGTTCTGAATCCATTTTCAAGATCAAAATTCAAATCTGAGATCGTTTAATATGTCAAAATTGTGATTTAAAATTTTGGGCCCAAGACGATCTACTGCTTGCATATTCGACCTTCGATCATCATAGAAATCCATAATTCAACTTAATTGATTATCTTACATCACACTATCAAAATTTCAACTTGGTCAACTATGGTCAACTCAAAGTTTAACCTACTCAAACTTGGTCATCTGGACCTCTAAATGATGCAAAATGCATTCCCAGATGTGTTTAACCACTTCTCAAATCAATTAACATGCTTCTAAACTCTCAGCGCTGGCTTTTCTTGTCAGATTTCAATTTTAATCCCGAAGGGGGCATGGTATTGCACATCATTCAAAGTCTATAATCAAATTTGAAATCATATCTTTATGGAAATCATATCTTCCTTAGTAATCAAGACAACAACCACGTCTAGTTACTAATTCATCAAAAGTCCTCATCACTCGGGGCAAATCAATCATCACTCCGGGCATATCAGATTCATCAAGATCCATATCAATTTGGTATTCTCCTAATCTTGTAAACTGTATCAGTTTTTGCAACCATCAGTTCATCAGTGTTATTTCCTTGGTTCTTCGGCAACTGAAGGATTCAGATGTGATACCTGCTAGTTCTGCTAAGACAATCAAGTCTAGAACCGGTCACTCACTTCTTTGCAATCCTAAGGTTCAGAATTAGGTGTTTTGACACTCTTTCGCAATCCTCGGTTCATCGCTGCTACAATGAACATTATCTTTGGTCATTCAAGACCTATTATCTTCATATCAAATCTTTCAATCAATTTCTATCTCATATCAATATCAATATCAAACATCAGTTTCATATCTCTATCAAACACAGACTATCTTTGAACCACTATGCTTCACACAACAATTCAAAGAGGGGCAAAATGTAATACCCCAAAAATGGGCTATAGGTTCATTAATTTCCTATATCAACATATTGAATGAAATTGACATCAAAGTCCTAACCTAAGGCACATCTGAACATCATCGAATCATAATTGCTTATCTTAAATTCTGCATCAGGGAATATTCCTAGCAATATTCCTAATTATCTTAATTATCTTTAATTTAATGATTATTTGGCAATAAATCACATTTATCCTAAGTTTGATTAATTGAATATTTTCATATTTAATTAATTAGATTTAATATCTTGCCACTTAATTATGTAATTAAATTAAATTCTATCTATTATTAATTGTATTATTTAATTTTGACAATAAATCCAATATCCTATGAATAATTGATTAAATTTTCATTTAATTAATTAAAGCAAGTTGTCATTATTTAATAATATAGTTTTTAATAAAAGTTTGATTAAATCATTGATTAACCCATAAATCAATTGTTTTATTTTCAAAAATCAGTTAAGTTGAGCATAAATCACTTTATTTATTAAATTAATTCATAAATAAAACATGCACAATCATAAAAGCAGACAACTATCAATTATCAATTAAAGCTAAACTCTAATTTGAGTTAAAAAGCTATTTTTGCATGATTAAAATATTTTTGTGAATTAAATTATCTTTATTATCAGATAACTCAAAAATCAAGTTGAGTTAATTTGAGTGATTTATGGCTTTTATCCATGCACCTCCAAAGCCCTGGATTTCTATAAAATTAAGGCTTCAGCTCATCTCAAATCATCTCATAATTTTGCAAGCTTACTTTGCCAAAGTCGTCTACGAATTGCACAACTATTTTGAAGAATTGGAATTTGGAGAATCAAAAGCTTCTTTACGAATCAAGGCTATTGTGAGATCAATATGTCTTTTTTACATTCATTTAGATTCTTTTTCATATCATTGTTAGATCATTTTAGCATATCAATTTCCATATTAACATAGATTCTATATCAAGTTTTCATTATTATTTCATAGAAAATACCAAAAATATAGATTAATTGCATTCATATTTCATATCAGTTTTGCATTCAAATCCTTTGTTTAGGTGTCGTCTAGGTCACTGATCTCGATAACAATATGAGAACATCAATCTCACACCTACTAGAAGGCAGTAAATCACTTGGTTAAATTAGATTTCAATTTTGCATAATTTTGATTTTTGCTAACCTCTAATGTTTTACTGAAGTGTTGTGTCTACAGATCAGGTACAATTTTCACACACACAGTATGTACCAATTATTGTACCTAAGAAACCTTGGTGATGCAGTGACATCTTGGCTTATTGGTCGGTGCTTGAAGATTCTAGCAGTCTCGGTAACTATCTGGTGGGGTTCAGTTACTTGGTTGGTGATTCTAGTAGAAGATTGGAGTTCCTCAATCTTGATAGTGATTCTTAATTGGAAATTCAGGTGGATCTATGTAGATGATGGCCACTCGGTGACTTGGTGGTTTGTTGCTCGATGCTTAGTTACCGATGAGGTCTTGGTGTTTATGCTTGTTGCTTAGTTGTTGAAGTGGCTCGGTCACTGGAGGACTTGATCACTGAAGGGAGCTTAGTCATTGAAGGAGACTCAGCATTGTTGGTGCTTGGTAATGATTGGAGAGCTCGGTTGGTGTGGATGCTCGGTGTATTTCCTGAAGCTTGGTAGTTTGGCTTACCGATGATTGTTCTTGGAGATTTGGCTTGGCCAACTGATGCATTTAATCTGGGTCACGTTCCTTGAGTTATGGATTGATCGATGGACACGTGGGGACCTAGATCTGGCATGTTGCATTATCCTATGTGGATCTGGAGGCTGACTTGGTGAATTAAATATTTGTGAAGTTATTTGTAAGTCGACTGATGTTTGGCATTTAATATTTGTATATTTGGAAGCTGACTAGCTTTTGGGATTTAATTGTTTGTAAAGCTGACTTGTGATTGGGGTTTAGTATTTAAGTAGATGTTTGTGTAGTTGTTTAGGAGGGAGCTAGCAGTAGCAAATGTGTGGATCTATGAAAGTAGAGTTAGTAGCTTGCGAGCTTAGGTAGCAGGAAGATTTCTTGGAAGTTTGAGTACAAGTTTAGATCTTTCTTGGAGTGCCTACCAGTGTCCTGTTGTATTGTAGACCTGGGCTAGCTGAGGAGAAGTGTGTTGGATCTTGTGTGATCTTGTAGAACTATTTCTTTCATTGTAATTGGCCATAACTGCGAAGACCTTACAACCCAACACATTGCATGTAATCAGTTAGTTGTTGAATAAAGACATCTTTTTTCTTTCAGATCTGGTTTGTTGTTGTGTATTTCCACTATGTTGGTGTTTGGCTGCAAGGTCGGATAGTCCTTAATTGGATTCTCCATCCTTGACTGCATCAGGTGGTATTAGAGGGAGATTTTGATCTTGTTGAAGCAAAGATTGTGCACAATCTAGATTGCAGATCCAAAGCACTGAACTTGTGAAATTTTTCCCTAGTTGTTTGCAAGATTGCAAGTTGTGATCTAACTTATTTACAACTTGGAAATTGTCACAAGATGGTCAGTGAGAGTTTGTTGCAGAAGGTTTTCAAAGATCTTTGGAGATGTCTCCGAGAGGATTGGATCTGTAATACCCCAAAAATGGGCTATAGGTTCATTAACCTCCTATATCTTCAAATTGATCAAAATCGACATCAAAGTCCTAACCTAAGGCACATTTGCACATTAGTTTATCAAAAACCTAATTGATTATATTAATTTTGCATCAAGGAATATTTCTTGAATATTCCTAATTTATCATAATTGTTCTTAATTTAATAATTATTTGGCGATAAATCTTATTTATCCTAAAGTTTGATTAATTGAATATTCTAAATATTTAATTAATCAAATTTAATACTGCCACTTGATTATTTAATTAAATTTAATTATATTTATTCCTAAATTGTATTATTTCATTTTGACAATAAAATCTAAAATCTCATGACTAATTGATTAAATTCTTATTTAATTAATTCAAGTCAATTGTCAATCTTTAATAATATATTTTTTGAATAAAATTTGATTTAATAATTGATTAACCCATAAATCAATTGTTTTAATTCAAAATTAGTTAAGTTGAGAATAAATCACTTTATTTTTATGGCTTTATGGCTTTTCTCCTACATCCTCAAAGCCTTGAATTTCTATAAAATCAAGGCTCAACTCTTGACAAAGTTTGGCTAGCTAATCGACCTCAAAATTGCATCCTCACTCTGGCAAATTTGTGACTAAAGAATCAATCTTTGGCGAATCAAGGCTATTGTGAGATTTTCATTTATTGTTTTGAGCATTCATAGTTTCATATCATAGTTTTTATATTCATTCATAGCATTCTTAGATTAAATCTACATTCAATCTCAATTTCAATCAATTCTAGCTTAAATTCATACAATTTTTCATATTATTGCACAGTTAATACAAAAATATAGATTAATTTGCATTCAAATAATCTTTCATCTTTTGCATTCAAATCCTTCATTTAGGTGTTGCATTGTCACTGATCTCGATTTCAATATGAGAACATCATACTCGCACCTACTAGAAGGTAGTAAATCACCTGGTTAGCATAGTTTCAATTACTTGTAGATTTTAGTTTTTGCTAACCTCTAATGTTTTACTGAAGTGTTGTGTCTACAACTATGTAGAAAATTCACACACACATTTCTGGCACCCACCATGGAGCCTTGAAATGGGTTTCCCTTCATTTCCATCAATTTTCTATGTTTTTCTATCAAAACTACGATTTTTAATTTTCTTTCCATACTTTTGTACATCCTTGTATGGATTCTCGCATGAGATTTTTCATCGTATCACGTGAAGTTTTGCTAGTTTCAACACTTCCTCATGCGGGATTTCATCCTTCATCATGTGAGACTGTACTTCCTTGTGCGGGACCGCATCCTAACTCACATGAGATTTTGCTTCAGAGACATAGAATTTGTAGATTTGTACTTTCAGATTATTGATTTTTGACGCTTACTATTTGTTGTTGATTTGTCTTGATTTTGTACTTTCAAATGTTTGCTAAATTATGGATTGTAGAGCATTGGAACTAAGGTATTCTCCTCAAGCTAATAATATTTTGATTTGGATTAAAATGAACTCTCATGTGTCAAACTTGTGTGACTTTTCTTCCTTTCATATCACAGACTTTATTTTGGGCTATAAAATGAACATAGATTTTCTTTTTGCATATCTGTTACACATAGTAAATAGGCCCTATGAACACTATTTATGGATAATCTTGAGAGACCGAGCTTCTTTCGATTGTTTATTCATGCGTAGCTCTTCTTGACGAAGGATCCCCTTGTAGGTAGGGAAGGTACTCAGATTATCTTGCATTCTACTAGATTTGTGCATCTTCAACTTTTGATTGATGCATTCTCTCTTTGGAGAGGTTGATAGATTATAAGTGGTTGACATCATAGATCTTTATGAGATAATCTTGGTCTTAGTGTGTCAGATTAATCTATCTATTTTGTTTTGGTGAAGTGAAGAGGCTAGGGGATTATTCTCTACTTCCTTTTTGGATAGTATCACAAACCCAGATCCTTGAATCTGATCTAGTCCCCATGTGGTATCTTTTGTGAGTCACCTTTAGAGAAGGTTAATCATAGTGGACATTCCCTTAATTAGGTCAGACGTGTGGAAAAAACCTCAAGTGGTAATAGCCATTTTCACCATGGTAGCAGCAACCACTATATAAATGTCCTTGTGGAGGAAATCTTCATAGGTTTGGTCTCTTGTTGGGTTGTCAAATCTCCCTAGCAGCTCCTAATTGATTAATTTCTTGGACTATGTCAAAACCCTGGTGCACCTGGATTGGAGTTCTCCCTCTTGAGATCACAAAAGTTGCAGAATTAAACCATTACTAAAAACCCTAGTGAGGCCCAATTTTTCATTTTCTAGGAATATGTGCATTATTGAAAAACTTTTTGGAACATACACAAGTAGTATTTCTAGGGATTAGCACAATAAGTCACTATTGCTTGTTCATGCACAAGGTTGCTTTTTCCCTTGTTCATTATTTTCAGATGATTGCTTGCTTCCCTTGCTTGCTATTTTGTGTGCTTGATATCTACTTGGATTACTTGAGATGAATTATTACATGAATTTTTAAAATTGGATAGAAAAATTTGCAAACAATCTGATACTAAAACACTGAAAAATTGCAAAATCTGAGCAAAAATCCTTTTCTGGTGTGAGAAATAAATATTTTGTCAGAGAATAGCCAACGTTGTGCCTTAAAATATGTGTCTTGAAATCTATGTCTTGAAATCTATGCCTTGAAAATTGGGCAAAACTATCAAACTGTGTTCTTTTATCGTGTGAGATTTTAGCTTTCTGAGCATTCTTTCACGCAAGATAGCACATTCTCACACGTAGCCTGGTACTTCCTCGTGCCGGGAAACATTTTCTCATGTGAGCCTGTCCTGAAATTTCCAAAACAATGAGCTTATTACTGTCTGTTGGTAAACTTTTTGTTAGATCTTATTTTTGTCGGGGGTCTGTATGCCTATTTTCCTATTGCACACTACCTAAAACTGCATGTCTAGAGTTTAGAAACAAGTCCTAGAATTTGTGAAACAAACCATTGTGTAAGAAATAGATCATAAATTATAATGAATCCATTCTTTTTCCTAAAGTGGTCTCTTGAGTCTGATCTAGCCCTCTGATTTATCGATTTGAGTTTTTTCATCTTGTGTCAAAACCTTGTTAAAATTATCTTCAAATTCAATCTTTTTACTAAATGGATAAGTGTTGTGAGCTTGTGCCCACCATCTATTGGGCATCTAGCCACACTAATGTGGCATATTATCCTTCATTTACATCTAATCTATTCTTCAATCAATTCAAATCTTGACAAGGTTGCGTCATTCGATCTTCTTGAATCAGATCTTTCTTCAGTTGTCTTCATCTTGCTTTTTTTCTTCACCCTAGGTTAATGGTGGAAACTAGAGCTTCCTCACACAAGAAATCTAGAGAAGCACTCAATACTATACCTTTGACTACTCACAAGGGTCCAACTCTTGAGAAAATCTACAATTTTGGTCTTTACGAAGATGATGGTCTTGGAAATTTTTGATTGAAAACTAGTTACATACCCCCTCCATCAACTCATAGAGTTAATCAACAAACTCCTCCTCAATCTATCCCAGGGAGTCCTAAAAATCCTAACATGTCTCATGAAGGGACACATCACGTGTCTCAAGGACATCACTCTCAACATGGTATGGATCAAGAACCCACACCTTCTAAAATTTCTCGATATCAAAATGATGATGACTTCAAGAGAATGATGAGACATTTCTTCAAAGAAGATAGAGAGGCATACTTTCTAGAGTTAGCTCATCAAGGAGCTAAACTTCCTCCAAAATTTAATATTGAAGATATCATTACACATGAGGAAGAAACCCCTATCATGGCTATGATGAAATAGATGCATGCCATGCAAGTCAAACTTAACAAACTTGAAAAAGAAAAGGAACCTAAGGAATTCTCCATAGAAGCTCTATGCCCTTTTCCATTTGATAAAGACTTGTAAATGCCACCATTCCCTAAAAGAGTGGAGATGCCTAAATATGATAAGTATGATAAAAAATCTGATCCTCAAGATCATGTCAGAGAATTCTGTACTCAATCTATGGAGTTCATGCACGAACCAACCTACTTAATGTGTCTCTTCCCTCGATCTCTAGGAGGAGTAGCCATTCATTAGTTCTCTAGAATGCCTCCAACTATCAAAACTTTTGAGGAGTTAATCAAACTATTCTATCAGCAATAATCCTACAATTTTCAACATCCGGTCACCATGATCAACATCTGCAATCTGAAACAATACCCAAGAGAACCATTCCTGACATTTCTCAAGAGATGGAAGAAGAAATTTTATCTATATGCTAGACCCATTCCAGAAACTAAGAAGCTAGAAATCTTTATCAATAATCTTGTTCCAGAAATCAACTACCCTTTACAAATGCAAAATCATACATCTTTTGATAAGATGGTAGATAATGTGATCAAAATTGAGAAGGTACTTGTGAAAAAAGGAGACATCACACTTCAAAAGGACAAGTATGAATCTGGATCTAGTTCTAAGGAGAAGAACAAAAACTGGAATAAGAATAAAGGCATTGTTATTGATGACATTGTTGATACTATCTGTGCCCCATCTAAGGCAACCTCTTTCAATCTCACTGTTGGCACCCAAGCCATCAAAGCTTCCAAAGCTAGAACATCTGAATCTAACAAAAAATGATCTGACTATAGGCCTTGGGCTACAGATCCTAACCACAAATTCACTCCTCTTGGAGAGTCCTTGGAATCTTCCATGAAAACTCTATTGGCAAACAAAATCATCTACTTTCTTGAGATAAAAGTCTTTGATCCTGAACCTAA
The DNA here is from genome assembly GCA_027943335.1 of Chamaecyparis obtusa. Taxonomy (NCBI): domain Eukaryota; kingdom Viridiplantae; phylum Streptophyta; class Pinopsida; order Cupressales; family Cupressaceae; genus Chamaecyparis; species Chamaecyparis obtusa. Next base: position 554,031 of record BSBK01001180.1, on the reverse strand, counting down.
ACCGAAATGGTGGAGAGAGAATGATTTCTATGAATTTCATCACAATAAGGGTCATAAGACTAATAACTACATTCGATTGAAGCACATCATACAAGACAAAATTGATAATGCAAAAATCATGATTGACAATCATAAGAGCAATAATGATCATACCGCATTCACAGAACCATTTCCAAAATATGGTAAAGAAGATTCTTCTTCTCAACCTAATATGGGTGTTAAATTCAATTATGCCTACTCTGGAAACAATGCCATTATCAATATGGTTGAACCAGGTCTATCTAAGTGTTGCAATGTCATCACAATTGTAAGAAAAGATAGAGAAAACCCATCAGCTAATGTAGTTACTTGATCACAAAATCAGGCACATCTACAAGGACAAATACCAGATTCATCCAATGTCCCTAAGGTGCCTTTCAATCTTTCATCTGCTTCTAAGTAGAAGGCTACATCTAAATCTTCAAATCCTAAAGACATGAGGCCTACTTCATATAGTATTGTCCAACAACTCCAACATACAAATGCAAAAATCTCCATGATTGAGTTTCTTCGGATATCTCCAACTCATAGAGCCATTCTAGACAAAGCTTTTCTGGGATCCAATGTTCTTGATAACCTTGATTTAGATACATTCCAGACTATGGTTGGTCATCTTACATCTCCATAATATATTTCCTTTTTAGAGGAAGATGATACCTCTTTGAGTCATCCACATAACCAACCCTTGCATATTGAAGTCTTGATCCAAAACCATCGTGTCAAACATGTGTTGATAGATGGGGGCACTAGTCTAAACATTTGTTCTTTTATCTTGATTACACAATTGGGATTTTTAGAAATGGCCATTGATCCTAGAAAGAAAATAACTATCAAAGCATACGATGAGAAAGAAAGGTCTTCCAAGGGAACAATTGTCTTACCTATCAAAGGAGATCCAGTTATCAGAGATACTATATGCCAAGTTCTTGATCTACCTTTGGCTTACAACATCCTTCTAGGAAGACCCTGGATACATGAAATGAAAGCTATTCCTTCTACATACCATCAGTGTTTGAAATTTCCTTATGAAGTGAGTAGAGGTGACAATTCTAGTGGATCTATATACAAATTGCAATGCATTGAAGGAAAGTGTTAATAAACTTGTTAATAATAACATTAAATTTTCCACTAAGCAGCTAAATGTTTCTTCAACATCCAAGATGGAAGACATTGCTAACAAGGTTAAAATCAAAGAAAATGGTATGGGAGAATATACTATAGAGCCAGTCTTATCTTTGACATCTCTCCCTATCTCACCTAAGTCTTATGGAAAAACTCTAAAATAGTCTAAAAAGGAGCCTAAAGAACCTCTTGAGGGATATAAAGGAAATTTTGTGGCAGAACAAGTGTCCAAACAAGAGTTTGAAGAAGATGAAGCTGTGCTTGCATGGCTATACAAAGATGAACCTAAATCTCAAATTGTTCAAACATGTGACTCTAAAACATCAAAGATCCCTTCTAAGTCATATGGCCTAGGGGAAAAATTGATCACAAAAATGGGATATAAAGGAAAAGGACCTCTAGGACTACAGGGTAAAGGTCTTCTGTCACCTCTTGACCATTGTGGCTGAGCAAACAAGAATACTACAGGTCTAGGATATAAGAAGAAACCTTTCTATCTTAGCACAAATTCCCCACATGTCTTAGAATAGATTGAACCATCCACAACAAATCAACTAAAGGAAGAAACAACTAAACAATCTGATAGTGATGATTCAGACACCACTGATGAGCTCATTCCTTATGAGCATTTTCCTAAAGAAATAAAAGACCTCCTTGAAGCTGAAGATGATCCAGTAAAAAGAATCAATGTAGTAGAAACACAAGAACCTACTATAGAGCAAGAGATAGTTGCACCACAAGAACCAACTAATCTTGAAGACAATCAAATAGATAAAGAGGAAGGTGGTAGTTATTTTGAGATAGATTCCCATGAGTATGAATTCAAATCAGAATCTGAGGGTAACCCTTCTCGGGGTATTCATCCTAACTTTACTCATGTTCTTAATTTTCCTAGAGGCATAGATGAAGAATCTAATGACTATGAATAGGGAGCCATTCTAGAAGAAGATGAGCTTCTTACAAAGAAACATGTTGATGTTATTCACCAATATGCATCTAAACCCAACATAAGTCTAGAGAGAAATGATGAACTTAATGAGTTTGATCCACCGATGGCTGAAGTAGACTCCCACAATGACATTGAGCATATTCATGAATTGAAAATTTTGAGTTGTAATATCACCTTTGAACTCGAGCATCGGGTTAGGACCAATGATGACAAATCCATATCCATAAACACTCTTTCCCAATCTTTCACCACTTTGACTATCGAGCATCCTAAACTTCATGACCAAACCTCCACGAATCTGAACCAAGGTATTTATACCTTTCCTAATGACTATGCCCTTGCTTGCTACCTCAATGTAGTTGAGCCTATGAGGACTTCCATTAGTGAACCGAGCGTTAGCATGACAAAGTTAGACATGAAGTATCTTAGTAAAAAAAATAAGAATAAGAATAAAAAGAAAAGGGGTTATGAGGGTGAAAACCACTTTGTGGCTGTCTCAGAACCTATAAAAGTAAAAATAAAAGACGTATCCAAAGGTGTAAACCTCTCTAAGGCACCTAGGGATGAGATATTTGATGTCCTTCCGAGTCATTCACATGACAACTCTCCATTTCTAATTGAGTCCACTCAATTCATCAACTTGGGAACAACAAAAGAACCACAGTTGATCCATATAGCACAATCCTTATCAGAAGAAGAGAAGAAAAAATTTACTACATTCCTAATAGAAAAGAAGATCAATTTTGCATGGAAATACTCAGATATGCTAGGGTTGGATTCTAATCTTATAATACCATTTGTCTATAGCTCCAAACATTAAACCTATTAAGAAAAAATTGAGAAAGATGCATCCACATGTTGCACTCTTGGTAAAAGATGAATTAGAGAAGCTACTAAAAGCCGGATTCATCTATGTTATTGACTATGCTGAATGGATCTCTAATACTGTACCTATTTCAAAACTAGACAAACCTATAAGAATGTGCACAAATTTTTGAGATGTGAACAAAGCGTGCCCTAAGGATGATTTTCCATTACCTAACATTGATATGATAGTGGACATAACTACAGGATTTGAGATGTATTCTCTAATGGATGGTTTCCCTAGCTACAATCAAATCAAAATTGCTCCAGAGAATCAAGAGAAAACTGCTTTTACATGTGCATGGGGTACCTTCTGTTGGAATGTCATGCCATTTGGGCTTAAAAATGTAGGTGCTACATATCAAAGAGCTATGACATCTATCTTTTATGACATGATGCATCGAACTATGGAAGATTATGTTGATGATACTTTAGAAAAATATATGATTAGAGTTGAACATCTAAATGACTTGAGCAAGATACTAGATAGAATGGAAAAATTTAGTCTCAGACTAAACCCTAAGAAGTGTGCTTTTGGTGTCACTTCTAGAAAGCTCATAGGATACATTGTTTCAAAGAAAGGCATTGAAGTTGATCTAGCTAAAGTTAAAGCTATCATGGAGATGCAACCTCCCAAAAATATCAATCAAATGAGAACATTAAAAGGGAGAGTACAGTCTATTAGATGCTTCATATCTCAGCTAGTAGACATATCACAACCTTTCACAAAGACATTACATAAAGGTGTGACCTTTGCATGGATTGAGGAATGTGAAAAGAATTTTAATCATATTAAGAAATATCTATCAAATCCTCCTATTTTGATGCCTCCTATTCAAGGGAAGCCATTGATCTTATATGGCTCCACAATAGATACATCACTGGGGGTATTACTAGCACAACATGATGAGAATAAAAAGGAAAGCGCTATATATTATATCAGTAGACCATTGGTTGCATATGAGAAGAACTATTCAATGATTGAGAAATCTTGTCTAGTTGTGATCTTCACATCATAGAAACTGAGACATTATATGTTAGCTCATACCACACATTTGGTAGCTAAGATAGATCCACTAAAGTACCTACTAAGAAAAGCTTCCCTCATAGGTAGATTAGCCAAATGGGTCATGCTCTTAAGTGAATTTGACATTGAATATGTTGAAAGAAAAGGTATCAAAGGAAAAGTTATTGTAGATCAAATAGTAGATGCACCTTTGTTTGATGATACTCCAATGAAAATGGAATTCCCAGATTCCTCTATCATGAATCTTTCTTCTAGAGAATGACAATTGTTCTTTGATGGCTCTTATACATAGAATGGATCTGGAGCAGGCATATTGTTTATCACTCCTCAAGGATACTCCATCCCTAAGGAATTTAGAGTCAAATTTCTTTGCACAAACAATATTGCTGAATATGAAGCCCTTCTTAATGGTATGAAAATAGCAATTGAGTGGAGAGTGACAAAGTTACACATTCATGGAGACTCACAACTTGTAATACACCAAGTCAATGATGTGTATCAAATGAAAGATGGAAAGCTAACCCCATACAAGAGAATGGTAGATGATCTAAAGAAATATTTCATGTCTATCACCTTTGAGAAAATACCTAGAATAGAGAACAAAGCTATCGATGCAATGGCAATGCTATCTACTTTATTATAGCAGCTTGAACATGAGCTATGCTATGAGTTCCTGGTGGAAGCACTATCTTATCCCGCATATGATTCCCATGAAACCCACATGATCTACACTATTGTTGGTCATGATTCATATTGATACAAAAACCTTTTCTCCTATCTCCAAGACCAAGTGATTCCAGATACCTTCAATCACCATGAGAAATGATACCTTATCCGCAATGCATCTCGGTATGTCATCATTAGTCATGATTTGTACAAAAAAGGTCTAGATGGTACACTACTTAGATTTTTAGAATGGGAAGAGTCTCAACATGCATTAGAGGAAGTCCACGAAGGTATTTTTGGGTCACACTCAAACGGTTTAACACTAGCTTGAAAACTTATTAGGGCTGGGTACTATTGGCCTAAAATGGAGAAAGATTCAATCAAGTTTGCTAAGAACTGTCAAAAGTGTCAAGTGCATGGAAACTTAATTCATGGTTCAGGGAGAGATCTAATTCCTTTCACTACACAATGTCCTTTTCACCAATGGGCATTTGATCTTATAGGATCCATACATCCTCATTCTTCTAATGGACATACCCATATCATTACAGCTACAAACTATTTCACAAAATGGGTAGAAGTAGTTCCTTTAACTCAAGCGACTGGAAAACAAATTTCTATGTTCATCTTGAACTACATCATATGTCAGTATGGTATTACACATTCTATAGTCATAGACAATGGTGGACAATTCAAGAATAGAGACCTAGATTATTTATGTGCAAAGTTCAAGATTACACAGCATTGGTCATCTATCTACTATCCTCAAGGGAATGGACAAGTAGAGGCTTCAAACAAGAATCTATTAAAAATCTTGCACTGTATAGTTAATAAGACAGGAAGAGACTGGCATCTCATGATCAAGCCAGCTCTCTGGGCCTACTAAACAAGTATCAGAATGCCCACTGGGGCTACACCATTCACTTTAGTCTATGGGTTTGAAGCAGTACTGCCTATTGAGGTTGAAATCCCATCACTAAGAATCAAAATGCGTGGTCTAGTAACTGATGATGACTAAAAAGTGTCTAGGTTGCAGGAACTTGAACTACTAGATGAGCACAAACAAGTAGCGTATGATCATCTCAGAGTGTATAAGAAAATAATGTCTAGAGGCTACAACAAGAAGGTTAGACACAAAGCATTTCAGGTTGGTGATCTAGTCTTGAGAGAGAATCCTAAAAATCAATCACATAGAGAGCACAAGAGGAAGTTTGAACCCAACTAGCTGGATCCCTTTGTTATCATTTCTACTTTTGGCTTTGGATCCTATCAACTCTCAATGACTGAAGGAGAATAGCTCCGAGAACCAATCGACATTCTCCATCTAAAGAAATTCTATGCCTAAGGCATTCAGTCTATAGTAAAATGTCTTGAAAAAATCTTTAAAATTGGAAAAAGTCCTGAAAAAATGAACATCTTGGTGAAAACCTAGCAATAGGTGCCTTGATGATTCACAAAAATATCAAAAACTACCAAAAACATCAAAAAAATTGAAAAAATAAAAAATACAAAAAAATGAGAAAGAGAAAAAGTGCCTTGGTGAAAACTTGGAAACAGTCGCCTTAGTAGCAAAAATAGAATCTTTGCCAAGATGGTGAAAACTTGGAAAATGGGTGCCACTTGTTCAAAATGCTCCATCTATCAGCGCAATGTTGGTCTTTCCTAGCTTTTATTCTTGCTTTAGTTTGTACATATCTCCTGGTTTGTTTTTGCAATCCTTGTTTCAATAAAGTCAGTCTTTACACCAATCAGCTGAAGCGTCTATATCCTATCAATGCTTAACACTTGGGGGCAATCAATGTCATATCCTATGGCCTCCAGAACATCTTAGATGAGTCATATCTAGTCAGAGTCCTTTGAAGCTTCATCTGAGTCAGTCTATTTATCTCCTCTCTAGAAAGGATTTTGCATCTACAACAACGCAATCAAACATCAAGACAAACTAAACACAATCTATGCTTCTTCATGCTTTTATCTCCTTGTATGCTTACTAATTCACATTGGGATTTTTTCATATTGTGTCCTTTCGAGCTCTTTGATGATGTCCTTTATAGGATTTAGAGAGTCATGACTGGGGGCATAATCTTTTCTTTGTCTTCTGCTTGTCTATTAAAATCTAACAACTTTGGAAATTTTGGATTGAAATGGTGTCCGTCTGTAAGAGCCTCTATCTCAAATTGGATGGCCATGAGTACCTTGACCATTGATACCCAGAAAATTCAAGGAAGTTTGATCTAACTATTGTCTTTTTGAGAAAGTTCTTACTCCTATGAAACATGTCATGCCCTGCAAGGGAACCAGGGAAGAGAACAAAGATTCTCTTTGTTAAAGAAAGCCTAAGTAATAATTTATGAAAATTTTTGAACTTTTAAAAGAATTATGTGAACCAAACTTAAACTTAGATTCCTCCCAAGGTTCCCTTTTCATTTAAATGCATGATTCATTCAAATCCATTCAGTAAACTAACAACAAGATTTATTTCTCAAAGCAAACTACATCATATCTTTAAGAAATACAAAATATTTTCATTTCAACTTTCCATTTAAAAATCATCTATATTCCTAAGTATCCTTTATGAAGAATATAACTTTTAAAATTTATCCAACTCATTTGATACATTACAAATATACTACATTTGATTTTTTTATAGCTTCACTTAAACAAGTAATGAAAGCATGTTACATAATTTGGAATGTTACAAAATCCTTTTCTTTTCCAACATACATCTTAAACATAAAGTTCACATCTCCCTTTCGCTTTTTCCTAAATCTACCCATTCCAAATACATCATTTTGAATTACATCAATGATTACATTCAACTCCTCATGGGAGGTAACAATAATTTTACATCAAGAGATATAATTACAAAGCCTTCATCCTTCAAACTGGTACATAAGCAAACATGAATCTTCAAACACTGCATCCGCAAGAGATACCTCGATAAAATATTTACCACCCAACCACGTGGATACCTAAAAGGCCCACTCCCCCATGCTAGGAGATAAACACCAAGATTCACAAAGAAGGTATAGCTAGGCCAAACCTAGGGTTGGGTAACCTTTCCCAAATAGCAAATAAAAGATGATCAAAGTATAAATCTTTCCCCAAAAGACTCTAAGGCTTGGTAGAATCTCTAAGCAACAACCTAAGTGAGTGTCATCGCATAGCCCTCACTCCTTGGGTTGTCCTGGTACTAGCCACTTCAGGCCCCGACCCCCAAGTAGGCACATGCGGGATCGAATGCCTTTTGTACAGACAAGTGCCATTCAATCGTACCTACGCATAGGTACCTTCTCCCACTCCCATCCATAGCCTTTACTAGCACTAATGGCATGGGTGAGGCACATTTAATCTTTTTAATGTTTTAACCCATTCCCATAAGTTTAATTTAAGTTTTCACTTGTTAAATAACTCTTCAGTCGGTTATCCTGGTTCTAGCCACTTAGGGCCCCGGCCCCACACTGAGAGCCACTCACTAGGTGTCATTAGGTTTTCTACCCTTAGCCCACATATCATAATTACATCATAAATGTAGTAAAAACACTTCATATAATTCCAACACAACAAGAAATGAACATATTTATAGTTTACACAAAGTTTCATATGCCAAAACACAATATAAAACTTCCCACATGCATTGAAACAACATTCCATAGCTTATTCCAAAAATCTAGGAAAATGTCGCCTGTGCCTGAAATTTGACTAAGTCTGAATTTTAAGAAATCTCAAAATTATAATTTGCATCTTAACTCCTATGAATCTGAAACCTATCCCAAACATCTCAGAAGGTAACTAAACCCTTTATACAAGTATCCTATTTTCCTCAGTTTATACTAGCTCTATCGGTTTATACTGGACTGGTCGGTTGACACAGTATTGCTCAGTTGACACACTACCGACCTGGCTCGGTTAACACTAAACCAACCTGGCTTGGTTAGCACACTACTGACCTAGCTCGGTTAACACACTACTGACCTAGCTTGGTTAACACACTACCGACCTAGCTCGGTTGACACATTACCGACCTAGCTCGGTTAACACACTACCGACCTAGCTCGGTTGACACATTACCGACCTAGCTCGGTTAACACACTGAACAGAACTACAGAAGATGACTGTCAACTTTATCTTGCGGGTAAAATTGAGCATTATGGGGATTAAGGTTGCCTAATATGAGCACGACCCATTTGAGATCTCCCAATTTCCCTTCAGAAATAGCCCATCAATCCTCCCTATCTATCTAACAAATGTATTCTAGATCTGGGAAAAGAAAGGTGGCACATAAATAGACATGAAACGGTAAGGTTGCAATAGAAGTTCTAAAATTTGGAAGCATTCATAATACATCCAATGACAGTAAAATACACTATCCTACAAGATCAAAACCACTTCTACCCTCCCAGGGAGGTTTCACCACAGTGAACATACAAACATTCATAAAATAACTTTCCACAAACACATTTCAATTACACAGAAAATAAAACATATATATATTAGTTGCATGATCTTATAACTTAAAAATAGTCATACCAGTCTTTTCACTGGTAGCAATCCCTGCAACCTTATTGTTAGAACAATGATTAGTCGCATGATCTTATAACTTAAAAATAGCCTATACAATCATACGAAAAATCGCTAGCATGCAACCACTGTCAGCATCCTTTTGAGTTACTGGCCCCACTATTTTTAGCCAATGAAAAATTGCCACTTGTGAAGAGAGCTGTCGGCGGTCCCACCTGAGAATCACACTTGTCTTTATGCAAGATCGATGGTTGGTCGCATTATCACATAGGCCTCTAAGATCCTATGAGATTATACGACAACTGTCTGATCTTTCCTTTGTTACTTTCAGCTCTGAAGATCCTTCTGACATTGGCCCCACCATCTCAAATAAAAAGCCTCCACTTGTGAGATACCTTTTAGTGGCCCCACTTTGTTCCTGCATTAAGCTTCATTGTAAGATCAATGGTTAGTCTTATGTTCGCATGGCTTGGAAAGATTCCATGCGAACACACGACCACCGTTAGATCTTCATTAAAGATTCAAAGCTGAATGACATCCGAAACATTAGAATATGAGGTATTCAGGACTTAGGACATATTATTTATATCACCGGGCCTGTGGACTTAGGGAAAATAAACATATGACCCTCATGTGATGATAAAATAAACGCATGTGCTCTTCTATGAACCTAAGTGACTCAAAAAGTAACACTCAAATAGAAATGAAAAGAGTGACCTAGGTTTTTTATGAAAGTGGAAAATATTTAGGGCTTTCCTCAAACTTGAACTTTAACTATGGCTGGCTGGATATGGGGGAAAATCTTGATAAATTTGTAGGATTTTTTGTGGGTTTTCTATAGCAAAAATATCACAATCTTTTAACACTTATGCACACTTCAATTTTATAAAAATTTCACAAGATTGACATACTGAAAAATTGAAGTGCCAACACCTTTCTAGGGTATAATGGATTTTTAGAGCATATCTCAGCCTAGCACTTAGGGTTTTAACATTTTGATCAAAATTTAGGCCTTCGGGAGGAAAATTGCAGGAAATTCTCAAAATAATTGTGAAAATTGAAAATACTACCAACATGGTCAATTTATTATTTGTCAATTACCTAATTTCCTAATACTAAGCATTTACTTAATTAGAATTGAGATTCTTGACTTGAGCCAATGAATGAGCTCTGTTAGGGATTTTTCTTGCATGAATCAAATTTTTGAAAGGTTACTTCAGACTATGCTTCTTGAGACTAATTCAAACAAGAGAAAGACCTAATTGTTGACTCTGAGGATTGGATAGGATAGTCCTTCATTTTTGAGCTCCACATACTTAGGTAGGTATTACCGTATTACCTTCTAATGATTATTGATAAAAGTAAAGAGACAACAACAATATATGGCAAAAGTTGTAGTGTATTTGTATTAAAATCAACTCCCTAATTACATTCAAAATTCAATTACTCAGAAGGTCAGACACATAACTTAGAAGTTTGCTTCAAAGCAATTCTGTTCAAATTTTTCTATTATCTTTCAACTCTCTCCCAAAAATGAGTCTTCAACTCTATTTATACCTCATTTCAACCATCTTGGAATTCCCTCATGAATGGGAATGCAACAAGCTTTGGATGGTTGAAAACCCTAAACCTAAAAATCATAAGAAATAAAGCAATAAAAGACAAAATACAATGAGCCCTTAGGTGGTGGAAAGACAAAATTGTTTTGGCCTATTCTGCATCCTGGATCACTGATAACTAACACCTTTGTCTGTGAGTATTCATGATAGCTACTGTTATAACAAGATATAGTGACTGCCATTCCGGCTAACTTACACCATTCTTAAATGATAGCTTATCATCCCTATATTCTGAGCTTAGGTGTCAGGTGCTCCAAATGTCCTCCTTACTCATCATCCAAAATTTCCAAGTCAACTACAATGGATTTAACTTTCTTGGCCTTTGTTAGCTCATCCCATGCAGTTACTTCTTCCTTTGACAGCCAATTGAAGTCCTGGATGAGCTACAGTTGTGCTTTTTGTCTTCCCCACCTGGCATTTGTAATTGCTTTGACATCTATTACAAACCTGGTGAGATCTGTCTCTACCTTAATAGCTTCATCTGAGGTTTTATTGAAGCTCTCCAAATCAACATTATTCCCCTCACCTATAAATGCCTCCTTCCTAGGCAATAAAAGATCAACATCTGACCTCCACTGATCAAGGCTCTTTATGGCTCCATCCCCATTCTTAAAGGAAGGGATAAACTTGTTGGAACAAGAGCTGAGCATGGCTATCTTAGCCTCTATCAAATTTGCCTTACCCTTAAAAAGTGGTAATATGGCTTTAATTCTGTCTATCTCCTCACCAACCCTCACAACTATCTCTGGAATATCACTTCTCAAAGATTGAGAAAATGCCAATCTATCAAAAAGTGGTGTTTTGGTAGACCAAGTTGCATGATACCCGCTTAAAATTTGTACATAGCTATCCACTTCTTTCTGTAATTCTAGCAACTTTCCATAAGCATTAAAAAAAAGATCAAATTTATCTTTAATTACATTTATTCTGTGTTGTAGAATATCTAACAGGGCCTGTAAGATGGCCTCATTCTTCTCCTCATTTATCTTTTCTATTGCAAGTTCTGTAGCTAAGCCCCCCTCATGCTCAGTTTGGACCCTTGCATCATAGACCTCTGTAAATGCCATGGAATGATTTTTTAGAGTATTTATTTAATCTTTTAGCTCCTTCATAGTCTTATCTAGAAAATAATTCTTCTTCAATTCCTCTTCAAATTTTTTTCTAGTTGCCACATAACCTCTGAATGTCTTGGCTAGCCTGTTCTCCAAGTCCTCAACCACTACTTTATTCATGGAGGATGCATGGTGTAAGAGATTTTCTATCTCTGATCCTGTAGTGTCCTGCAACCTTCATATTAATTGGCTACCCTGTGTGGTGTCTTGGATGTCAACCAATCTGGGCTTACTAGATTTTGGGGCCACACACCATACTGCTAGTGTCTTAGTGTCCATATTGAATCTAGAACCCCTCGTGAGTCCATCAGGGCCAAAAGCTTCATAAGCTACAACTTTATCTTGCCTCTTGATTTGGTCAATTAGGAATGAGGACTCCAAGTCCCATCCAGGAATCAACAACATGCCACTTCTCTTTACTAGATCTCTTGCCTCCTCCACACTTAATGTTTCACTGTTGGGATCATAGGCCTGTAATTTTTTAATCATTTGAATAGTTTTTTCCTCTGATTCCCTTGGTTTCAAAGATAGTGTTAATTCATTCTACTTAACTCTAAAGAGAAAACTTTTAAACTCAATGGACTTGATGAATTCATCATCATCTATAAACTCTTTAGCTTGGATGACCCTGTCATCCAATCTAGCTGCAGCCAATTCTAACCCATCTACGACCTTTTATCCCTCATCTGCCATTGATGTCAAAATTTTTTGTCTTAAGTCAAAAAAGTAATGGCTATTACCTGGCAGGATTTGTAGTTCCTTTTGCCTTGCCTTTTCTGGTACATTCATCAACTTTTGTTTCTTTGATGGCCCCTGCTTAGATATGGATGGCTCAGCTTGTTCTATTTGTCCCATAAAATTCACATCAGATTCAACTTCTTCAGGGTTTATTCTATCCTCCTCCTTCTCCTCAGGGATTTCTGGCAATTTAGACATAATATCTTTGTAATTCTCTAAACACATTTCAATTTTCTTCATGTATTTGAGATCAGGAAAGAAACCGGGGAAGGTAGGGTCTGCATTTTTCAATTGTTCCTCTACCCTTACAATATTTTCCCATTTACAGGTTCTCTCTTGATAGGTAACTTTGCTAAAAATATTTCTAATAACATCCTCCTCTGCCATAGGTTGATTTAGAGCCAAATTGTGATTCCTCATTTCTCTCAATGCTCCTCTAACGAAGTCTTCAGGGTCATACATCCTTGCTTTACTATAGGGAAATTTGAATTGTCTGAGGAATTCATGGATTTGGTCCACAACATCTATAACTATAGAGAAATCCCTTATTTGGAACCTCCTTGCCAAAAAGGTTCCCTTATGTCTTTTAGGGCCTAAGTGCTCTCTATCCATCATGATAAGCTGCCACAAGAAATCTACTATTGCCAATCTTTCTGGGACAAATGTTGGCAGTATGTGTGGAGGTTGAGGGCAAGCATACACTCTTATAAGAGTAAAATTCTTTAAAAAAAAACATATCACCCCAATTGTGCTTGATGTCATTCTCATAATTGTCATTGTCCATATTAAATTCTAAGGGTCTAAGCAATTTTCTAACAAGTAAAGGAAATCTATCCCTCACAATACCTAATATGTTCATTACTGGATCCACAAAATCACTAAAAAAAGTAATGGAATTAGAGAAAGGGTAAGTTTTATCCCATACCCTGGTCCACAGTTGAACCTAAACAGTTCCTCCCTTATTCTCAGTCTCATCGATGAATCCTGGGTTGATGTAGCCAATATTGAAATAGAGGATCAAGTGCATCAGCATGGAGTAGTGATTGAATTTGAAGCTTTTCAAATCAGTCTTCACATTCATCAACTCAGAGTGCATTACATTGATTATGTGCCCCACATAATCAAACTCCTTGTTGGTGTACTAATCCTGAACATCTGTAGCTATGACAAAAATGTTAGCAGTCACTGTCGAACCTCCATCTAGTCCAATAACTTTGTGTAGACCATAGATGGTATTCTGGAAATAGGTAAAGAAAAGCTCAATATCAAATGAATCTGCAACCTTCTTGGGTAACAACCCTACCTCTTTGATTTCTCTATGAATATGCCTCCTCATAACCTTTCCATGGTAGTAATTTCTATGTCTATTAAACAGGGCCTCCTCTCCTGCTAGGTCAATATCCACGCTCATAGGTCCTTGAAGGTCAAAAGCTTGAGTAAAAGACACTCTATCTAACATGCAGAGTATAGACTTTTCATGCTTGTGGAAAGCTTGTGTCACTAGACTGTATGCTTGAATTAGCACTTTCATGAGGTCTACATTCAAAAATACCTTAGGTACTATCAACTTTGCCAAGTTCCTCTCCCATGGGTTTGAAATAGGAGGGCCTCTAATTCTATTGTTATAGAAAAACATGAAGAGCTCATACCCAGTTGTGTTTGGGCATTCAACATCCCTGCAGAACGCATAAGGGTCCCTCCATTCATAAGCATTAGCTGATTACAAATTTGAGGATCCAGGCAACATTTTCATCCATTCTTTAGCATATATGTTTGGCCTCTTTGTTCTTGAATGCACAATGGCACTCTTTTCCGATACTACAACAACATCAGAAGATCCTTGTTCTGCCATTCTTTTAATTACTAAACTCTCTAGTTTCTCTTTGACTCTGGAAATTATGGATGCTCTAAAGTGTGAACTATATTTAATCACTAACAAGTAACAAGCAACTCACAAGTACAACCAGGGTACCAGCCACTAGGCCACCTACTATATTAAAAATTAAAATCTCAATGTCTCATCAAGCACAGTCACACACGCATGAAATTAGTAATTACCTTTTTTAGAATTTAGAAAAGTGTCACTATCAATGGTACATATAAGTTTCTAAGTTTCTAACCCTAGGTCCCTAATACCCTATCTCAACTATGCTAAATTGCTACCTGCAAATTAGGGGCCTTGGCCCTTAGCCGTTAAACTGACCAGAAAAATGAAACATTGAGATGTTATGACACAGCCTGGCATGCCGCATGAATGATGACACTTGTACTTCCCATGTTGAAAGTTCCCACTTTCCACATGGGCCATGGCATCAGCATGCAACTTAGTCTCCATCAGACCATCTCTCACTTTTCAACCCCTTACGAAGTTATGCAACAACCATGCATTACTTCAGAACCCCTAACCATCATAATAAATTAACCGTTGAGAAGCTATGAAATAGCTAGGTGTAACTTCAGAACACATCACCATATTAAATTAAACATTGAGAAGTTACGAAATAGTGAAGTGTTACTTTGAAACCCCTAACCATCATAATAAATTAACCATTGAGAAGTTATGAAACAGCCAGGCGTAACTTCAGAACCATCATAATAAATTAAAGTTTTAAATGTTGAGAAGCTATGAAACAGCTAGGCATAACTTCAGAACCATCATAATAAATTAAAATTTTAAACGTTGAGAAGCTATGAAATAGCTAGGCGTAACTTTGGAACACATCACCATCATATTAAATTAAATGTTGAGAAGTTACGAAACAGACAAGCATTACTTTGGAACCCCTAACCATCATAAATTAACCATTGAGAAGTTACAAAATAGCTAGGCATAACTTCAGAACCATCATAATAAATTAAAGGTTTAAACGTTGAGAAGCTACGAAATAGCCAGGCGTAACTTCAAAACCATCATAATAAATTAAAGTTTTAAATGTTGAGAAGCTACGAAACAACCAAGCATAACTTTGGAACCAGTAACACTATTTGAAAAAGAGTCATCTGACTTCTCATTGTTTCATTTGTATACTACTATACAGTATTACAAATTTACAGACTACAGTATTACTATTTAATTCAAAAACTGGTATACAATATATTATATACATAATACTGGTAACTTAAACTGATTCACTGATTCAACATTTCACTGAAGTTCTGAACAGTTATGGACCAACCATTTTCAAAACCAAAATGAAAACTACATTTGATTATTTCGTATTTACAAATTACAACTTGCAAGTAACAATTAACAAAAAATTTCGTAACGGTAAGCCATAAGATCCACATTGCACAAAGAAAAAAAGATTACTCGATGTGCAGAGTAGAAAATAATGGGATCATCTGATTCATCTCCTCCTAGAACACCTCCTGGTCGAAGCCATGATCATCAAAAATGGTGCGCATCTCCACCTTGTCATGTTCTACTTCAAGTTCAAACATGTCACTTAGGTAACCGGCGTAACTGGTAGCATGATGATGATCCCTTTCTGTAGACATTAGATGACTGAGGACATCTTGTTGAATCTCCTCCTCCATATCCAAAGTTGGTTGGATAACAGGTTCTGGGTTCTCATCTGATGATCCCTCAACTACTAGAAGACCCATTCTGTGAAAGCGCCGAGAAAATACAAATAATCACCAACTTGTCATCCAAATTAAGAAATTTAGAAAGCTCCTATGCTCTGCAATTCCACTACTGAGGAGTATATAAAGAAAATAATCACCAACTTGCCAGCTGCAATAAATTTTGAAGGAATGTTTCACGTCAGGTGGTAATTCAAGATGAAATTAATGAATATTGGTAAAGAAAAATTGCAGACATTGTAATGTCCTACGTAACTTGGCTCCGAAGTCGAAAAGAAGAATAATAAATGTTGAATCATAGCTCATATCTCCTAAAATTATTCTTTTTAATGTCTAATCAAAATCTTGGCCTAGATAATGGATAATCATACCACTCAAGTTATGCAAACTATTGACGTTGCCTCGGAACCACCATATCCTAGCTGCGATTTTAAATTTTGAATTAACAACTTGGTAGCCGCATTAAACTTTCGCATAATGTCACTTGGCTCTGAAAAGAAAGATAATGAATGTTTATGATTTTAATCAAAATCTTGTCATCGTTAAGTCTCATTAATTGTACTTCAGTGATCAATGTCACTGCAACTTTGCGGCTAAGTTACGCAAACTGCCAACGTGGCCTTGGAACCCCCATATCTTACCTACGATCATAACTTCCGAAGTCACATACACTATCAACCTGTCCTTTGCATATCTTCATGGCCTTCAACTGCAACCTACCAGCATAATCACCGAAGTCACACATGCCGTCAACTGACCATTACGTATCTTTGTAACTGTCAGCATCGACCCTCCTTTTAGCCTGCCAAAACTATGCACACACCACACTGTTACCAGTCACCACAACTATTCTCCAATTTATATTTTTTATAATATAAATACTCTTTTATATTCGCCAATTTATATTTATTATAATATAAATACTTTTTTCTATTCGCCAATGTATTTTTTTTTATAATACAAATACTATTTTATATTCGCCAATTTATATTTTTGTAGTTATAAATACTGTTATATATTCGCCAAGATAGTCCCACCTACTTTCAAGGAGCATCAATGATTTGCCAATTTAGATTATTTTTTTTTCTTTGAAAAGAAAATAATTTCGCCAATTTTTTTTTTCCCTTCTCACTTTCGCCACTTTTTTACACCTTTCTTAAAGGGGGGGTTTCTTAAAGATTACCCTGCTTCCCACTTCACCTTTCCACCTCAACCAGCTATATTAACCTCTTTTATCCATAATTCCTGAGTCTTTGGAATTAACTTGGATTGTAAAAAAAATAAAAATAAAATAAATTATCAAGATCCACTTATATCTCAAAGTCACTATGTGCCACCTAATCGACATGTGACTACTAAGAAAAAGATAGTGTTCAAAAGACCATAGAGGTCTTCAAGGAAAAAAGGAGAAAAGAAAATCAAAGCACAAATGGATCTTGAAATCCATCTTACTACTAGGTATCTGAGCAATCTAACTCAGATCCCTGAGGATCAAGCTTCATTCTAGAGATGATTCTCAAAATCTTACTGCTAGGTATTTGAGAAATCTAACTAAGATTCCTGAGGATCAAGCTTCATTCTAGAGATGATTCTCGAAAGCTATCTACTAGGTATCTGAGCAATCTAACTCAGATCCCTAGGAATCAAGCTTCATTCTGGAGATGATTCTAAAAATCCATCTTATCAAAATTGCAATCACATTTCTCAAGAAGAAAAAGAGAAAAAAATCAAAAGCTATGTGGCTTCCCAAGCTAAAATACTTGGATGTCAAAAAGTTGCTATTCAAGATTCTAAATTTTCATACCTTCCTCCATTTCACCCTCTTTGCCTCTCATAGTTTCTACTCTTCACTCTAGCTTGCCTATCCCAAAGTGCATATCAGTATCTCCTCATTTCTAGTGACATGACTAAGAGAAATCTAGAGTGTACTCTTCCTGAATGTTTAGAGCATGGGAAATCTGACAAAGAGTTAAGACGCATCCATGAGGATATTTGTGAGTCTCACTTAAGTGATCTTTCCTTGACTATGGATCTCTCGATAGTTGGACACTACTGGCCAAATCTCCTAATCACTACTACCGAACAAGTATTACAATGCCCACTAGGGATACTCCATTCACTTTAGTTTATGGGTCTGAAATGGTACTACCTATTGAGGTTGAAATCCCATCGCTAAGAATCAAAATGCATGGTCTAGTAACTGATGATGACTACAGAGTGTCTAGGTTGCAAGAAATTGAACTACTAGATGAGCGTAGACAAGTAGCATATGATCATCTTAGAGTATATCAGAAGAGAATGTCTAGAGGCTACAATAAGAAAGTTAGACATAGAGAATTTTAGGTTGGTGATCTAGTCTTGAGAGAAAATCCTAAAAATCAATCACATAGAGAACACAAGGGGAAGTTTGAACCCAACCGGCTGGGTTCCTTTGTTATCACTACTACTTTATGCTTTGGAGCCTATCAATTCTCAATGACTAAAGGAGAATAGCTCCAAGAACCAATCAGTGTTCTCCATCTGAAGAAATTCTATGCCTAAGGCATTCAGTCTTTGCGAAATGTCTTGAAAAAAATCATAAAAATATGAAAAAGTCCTGAAAATATGATCATCCTGGTGAAAACCTAGCAACAAGCACCTTCATGTATCACAAAAAAATAAAAAAATATCAAAAGTACAAAAAAAATTGAAAAAATGAAAAATACAAAAAAAATGAGAAAAATAAAAAAGAGTCTTGGTGAAAACCTGGAAACAGGTGCCTTGGTAGCAAAAATAGAATCTTTGCCAAGATGGTGAAAACTTGGCAAACATGCACCACTTGTTCAAAATGCTCTATCTATCAGTGCAATCTTGGTCTTTCCCAGCTTTCAGTCTGCTTTAGTCTATATATATCCTTTTTTCAATAAAGTCGGTCTGTACACCAATTGGCAAAAGCATCTGTCTCCTATCAATGTTCAAACTTGGGGGCAATCAAAGTCATATCCTACAGTCCTCAGTATCTTAGACATGTCATATCTAGTTAGGGTCCTTTGAAGCTACATATGAGTCAGTTAGTTAGTCTCCCCTACAGAAAGTATTTTGCAATCAAACATCAAAACAAATTGAAAACAACCTTTGCTTCACTGCTTTTATCTCCTTGTATGCTTATTGATTCGCATTGAGATTTTTGCATATTCTATCCCTTCGAGCTCTTCGATGATGTCCTTTATAGGATTTAGAGAGTGATGACTATGTTATCACCATATAAAATTTTTCAGCTCTATGATAATGTTTCAAACTAGTCTGAGATTATTGACCTAGTGGTATTTTTCTTCAAGGTGTAAACCCTAAGCTTTATCCAAAGCCCTAACTCATCCTAGGTCATGCTATGTTTTTGCGTTACCTTTTTGAGTTACTAATCTTTTCATAAAACATGTGCTAATATCTTGACTCACTTTGTTCATTGTTTTATGTGTCGAGGTGGTTAGGCTTTTGAACCGTCAACCCTTTTATTTAAATAAATCTACCAAAGCCTAAGTTTTAGATTAATTTTTTTTAAAGGAAAGCCTTTAAAATTGTGCGGTTGTCGTTGCACCGCAAGACTACTCTTTGTCAGTTTCCCTGACATGCAAAATAGCGACTACATGCCACCTATCCTTGCGGGCCCATTTGATTTTGTAATGTGTTGGCCCTTAACAAGAGAATCTAATCCATGGTTGTCGTTATACTATTGGACCAAGATGCATGTCCTTTATGCATCACAGTATAGCAATGATGTCAGATTGCCTTTTGATGAATAAAGTTCATGGTGGGTCCTGACACTGTCAGGTCATATTCTCATGTAAGATTTTTATTGGTTGTCAGCAGTATTGAGGTGGCAGTTGTCAGAATCTTTCAAAATTGATATTAAAGATGACAGGTCTTCCACTTGTCATTTTTCTGCAACATGTTGTCTTCTGGTTCGGTGTTCAGTTGGATGATGTGTCACCATGGGACCTGAGTAGTATGAAGATTAAGGTGTGGAAAGATCTTATGGCTATTGTTATACCATTAAGATGAGATGCATGTCTTTTATGCATCATGGTATAGTGATGACTGTTGATCTTGCCCAAGGATATGAATTGTTTAGTGGGTCCTCAATTGTTAGAACTTTTATTGATGTGTTTCTTTTTGATTGGCCCATGGTGCTAATGATGAGTTTTGATTTCCAGGTGTTTCTGACACCATAGATGATGCAGGATTTTTTGGCTTACTGGCTTATCCGAGGTGTCGTCTCCTGATTCGTCGAAGGTTTTTTAAAAGTGTTCAGTGGGGCAGAGATTTTGTTAAGTTCTAGTGATCATCCGATCAAGGTGCATCTACGGTGGTCATTATATCTGGGGTTAGTATCTCTAATAGGTTTTGGGTTGTGCTTTAGCGACGTGATGACACCTGTCTATTCTGGGCAAAAATAAAGATTATTGTTAAAGTCTTTCCACCTAGCATTTTGAAATGTTCTCATTGGTTGAGAACTGACTTAGGGAAAAGTAAACAAGGCTTTATTGTTCGACTTGTTGACCGTTCGAT
The DNA here is from genome assembly GCA_027943335.1 of Chamaecyparis obtusa. Lineage (NCBI taxonomy): Eukaryota > Viridiplantae > Streptophyta > Pinopsida > Cupressales > Cupressaceae > Chamaecyparis > Chamaecyparis obtusa. The sequence continues at coordinate 533,244 of BSBK01001180.1, read as the reverse complement.
GCACCGGGATAGAAATTTATCAATGACCCAAATTCAAATTTTTTGCTTAGTGACATTTTTCATGTCCTGTGAATGTAGAGGCTGCCAACTTTCACTAATGGCATATTTATTGTGCTATGTGTGGGTAAATTGCAAGTAGTTGGCTACGCTATACAACACAATTCAACCATTGTTTCTCATTACCATTTCAATAAGCTCTCTAGTGACTGGATTTCTTTCTCTGAGAGATTTCAAGTGAAGAATTTGCAAGCGCCTAGTAGGTCTACTTTCTAGATTTAAAAGAATTGCTTGAAGTTTGTGAAGAATTTGTGAAGGATTTTGTGTGGATAGTTTCTAGGGTTTTTTCTTGAGTACTCGTATATTATTGTAAGAGCCCTAGTTTCAAGATGTCACCCAAGAGGAATTTTTCTGGTCAAACAGAGTATATCAAGAGAGGGATTTTTGAGGATTTAATGCAGTTACTTCCTCATTCAGACAATGGGGCAGCTAGGATGAAAGAACTAGTTCCAAGAAACCCTAGAGATTTAGTTGCATATGGTCTCCATGACAGGGGAAACTGGATGAGAGATGCCAAGGTGGGTGACAAGCGTAACAGTCTTATTCTTTTCAAGTCAGCCTATTCACAAAAGAATGCTTGTGCCCCCTTGAGTAATATATGGTAGTTTGATATTGGGAGGTTAGTTGTTACTAGTGTTTTTATGGATGCTGAATTATTAATTCAGATAGCTAAGTGCTATGATCCTGTGACAAAGTGTGTCAAGGATATAAATGGTATAGACCTAATCAGCATCATAGAGAATGAGATTAGGGAAGTATTTTCATTGAATGAACCATCTGTGGGGTTAGAGAAGATAGATTTCATAGAGTTTACTGAAATCTATGAAGCACAAAAGGATTATCTAAGGACAGGGCCTTTGAGGCAATTTTTTTATCAAATAGGATCAATGTGCGTTGTAAGTGCAAGCACACTAGAGCCCTTTAGATTAGACTTATTCAGTAAAAGGGCACAAGAAGTTTATAAATCTTTGACTTTGATTCTAGGGCATGATGAGGCAACTCATATGCCAGTACCTTATATGTTCATGATGGGACAGTCACTGCACCCCCAATTAGCCCTTATTTTTGACTTTGCATCTCATTTAGCTGATATAATCCATGAAGGGTTGATGGGAATCAAAAATATGAAGGTGTCTAGACCTTTTGGATGGTGCTCAATGCTCATGCACATTTTTCTATACAAGGTGATGAATATTTTGGTACAACAATAGATATTGTGAAGGAAAGGAATGTAGAGATTCTTCTAGTGAAATTGTGGACTACAACTCTATCATGGGACATAATTGATGCCAGCTATATTATTTTTGGCAGAGATTTTGCCTCTAGACTTAGAGCTCTTTTACATTTTGACAATCCAAGGATTCCAAGAGAGTTGCTGAGGCTAATTAGGCCAAAGGAGTTTTGCCAGGATATTACTATTGTTCACAATTTTGGGGATATTATCTTATATCTAGTTTCCACAGTTTTCAGAGTGTATGGTTGCAAGGTGGCACCTTATATTTTACCTTATCAAGTCCCATTGAAGTTGAGATATGCAGAAATTCTAAGGCAAATTGGAGACTTGCAAGAGTCCGTTCTCATTGGTAAAGGAAGGGGAACCTTTTTCCCAGACATAACCATAGCACACCAATATGTGATCACAAAAGGAGGATGGGTGCATTTGAATAAGGTTATGCAGCCCTACAAAATGTCTAAAGTAGTGGTGAGGTGTGCAAATATTGAGGGTTTTCTCTCAGGATTATTTAGAGATAAAGTGAGGTGTGCTCTTATTGAACATCAATTTAATTTTCCTAAGGATGTAATCAGAAATGAGTTTGATCTTCAAACTCAGGAGATCAAGAAAGAGAAATGGGTCATTTACAAAAAGACTATAGATTTTATTTAGAATTTTGATAGAGATTATGACCCATTGAAGGGGTTTGAACCATGGGCAAGAAAAGTGGATGCCCTTATGGAACATTTTGAAGGCATCATGCATGCAGCCAATGAAAAAAGGGCAGCAGTGCTAAGATAGACCCTGAGATGGCTAGGCAAATTTTGAGTCAACCTAAATACATGAAATTGACCCCAAGGGGAATTTATAAAATGCAAAGGAGTGATTACACTGTTCTCCTACCACCACAGTAAAGAAGTGAAGATATCCCTTCTACTTCAAGAGGGAAGAGGCCTATTGATGATCCAAAAGTGCAGGAAGCCTCTCCAAAGAGGCAGAAACAAGAAGAAGTAAGACCAGGAGAAGAGGCTTATTCACCTTCTTAATCCCCTATTCAATTGGATGAACATGGGGTGGTAGAATAGCTTGTGTAGCTAAGAAATGAAGGAAACATTTTTGTTTCTAGTGAAGATTTGCAGGAATGAATGCCTGAGGCACCAAAGGAGGTGGCCATGGATATTTCAATAGAGGAGTTTGAGGGTAAATAGATGGACCCTATTCTAAAACAAGCCACAAATTCCTTCCTTGCTGATGATAAGTTTATTAAGACTAGGGCATTCTCCCAATTTCTTTGGAGAATGAAAATAAATCAATTTAAGGAGATATGTGAAAAGAAGAAAGAAGAGTCCCCTACTAGGGATGTCATAGAAATAGAAAATGAGACCAAGGTAGAAATGGTCAAACAATTTGAGAAAACTACTCTAGAGGAAGGGAGGGCCATGGTTCATATAGCAGGGGTACTAATTCTACCAGAATGGGACATTGCTGATTCAATTGTCTTTGACCAAGTAAGAAAAAGCAAAGTGAAGACTCTTACTTCAGTAGAATAGGCTACAAGAGGATTTTATTTCTCTGAGGATCATGCTGCTCTTGTGATGTGGTCTCTAAATAAGGATGAAAATAAAAGGAAAAGAAAGGATCTCTCTAAAGGATATACAGGCGGTTTGTTAGTCCAGAGAGTAGGAGAAACATCTGGAGTTGAAGCATCAAATTTGATTTTAGAAACTGCCAAATTTAATGCCCAAGTAGTAGAGAAAGATTCTAGAGAGAAGGAAGAGCTTAGGCTCAAATTTGAAATGGTTCTCAAATCCTACAATGAGCTCAAGGTTGAGCTAATTCAGAAGGACAAATTGATTGCACAATTGTTAGGACCCTTAGATCATAGGTCTCCCCAGTTGGTTATTTTTGATAGACTTGCAGTGGTTTCATCTTCAAGCCCAATTATTGAATTTCCACCTTCACCACTGCCTGATACCAGCTTGGATTCAAGGGTCACCTAGGAGAAGCAAAGATTTACAGAAGAAACAAATAGGTTGAGGGAAATAAGGGTACAGTTGGAGAAAGAAAAGGATGAGAACATAAAGGCCACAGCTTTAGAAAACCAAAAATATGAAGAAAAGATAATAGATGCAATCATGTAGTTTGCTATTGATTTAAAGCCCTCCATTCACCATGGCCATGCTAGTAAGTTATATTCATTATTTGAAATTTTAAATAAGGAGAAGATGGATTTGTCACCAATTTTGAAGAAGTGGATTGAAAGGTCTCCCAATATAAAGTTATTTCATATGCTGTCAAAAGGACAAGAGGATCCTAATCCATTAATTAAGCTAGTGCACCAAGTTATAAAGAAAATGGTACAATTTGGGATCATTTTGGATGGTTTTATCAGAAAATCAAGCATGTTGAAAGCTGAACTGATGCTTTCAAACTATGAACTAGTTCCTACTATTTTCATAGATAAAGGAAAGTTTAAAGAGGCACATCAATGGAGGGAAGAAATGGATACACTTTTATCAGAAAGGGTGACTGGTGTCTTAAGTGGCAATGTTTCTTTTAATAATGTCATTAAGTTATTGATTAATGCTAAGTCAATGTTTGACAGTTTTCAGTGTAAGGTCACTCAAATAGAAAATGAGTGGGAACAATTATCAAAGAAGAAGGTTGAATTTGCCAATTTTGAGTTCCTGAGTGAAGAGGTGTATGATAGGTGGAGGTATCAATATATGCCTCATGTTCAAAAGGATAGTATTCCACCAACTTCTTAGAGTGGACATAGATAGATATTTTTTGGTAACAATAGTTGGTGAGATATTTTGAAGACATTTATTACCGGGTGAACAGCGAGGAGCACAGGACATATTTCATGAAGGCAACCAGATACAACAAAAGAAGTATAAAATAGGGTGATGTTCCTACAATATCTCATCTACTTCGATAGTGTATTTATTGTAAATATGTAAAAGTTGTTGTAAAGTTTTTCTAGATTAAAATATGTAACCCTAGAATGATTAGTGGCTTGTTGCATTTCCTCATATATAAAGGATTTTCCATTATCATTCTAGGTATTGAGAGCTTAGGAGAAAAAGATCAAAATTCTGAAACCTAACACTCAGTCAGGGATTGTAAATTTTGTATCATTCTATCAGAGAAATAGAGAAGAAGTATAGGTTGCTGCTGTTATTTTGCAAGCTTTGTTCAAAATTTGATCTATGCAATGTTTAAAGGGTGACCTTAATATGAATCTTGGATCTTTGTCTCTCTTGTGAGTTTGCTTAGTAAATTTTTAAGTCTCTTTGAGGTTTATATGTATGTGTTTGAACTTTGAGTTCTGATCTAGGATTGGATTAAAATTGCTTTGAGTTTGATGCATGCTTACTGAATCTATTCAAGGATTTCTGAAAGTAGGAAAGATTTGGAGTAGTTTATATTTAAGTTCAAGACCCACGTTTCAATAAAAAAAAACTGTTGTATTCATTCTATTTTCTAATATATTGCCCAATGGATAAGGCACTGGCTTTAATCTTCCTATCTTATCTTTGTATGGAATGATTGGAATCTTGTAATCCTAAAAAAAAACATTAAATCATTACCAGTCTTTTACTTTCATTTACATTTATGTGTTGTCCTACCCAGTGATGGAGAGTCAATGAGTGATAGGTTGTTACTTAGTACTTTCTCACTGATATCTGTTGTAAGATCCAATAATCAGTAAGGGGTAGAGTTAAAACAAATTGGATCAGGTGCACCCGCCTTGGTTTTGCAGAGCCAGAAGTAGAAGAGGGTAGTTTTATCCCTATAGTTGGTCCAGTTGTCTTGCAGAGCTCTCATACTTGGAACTAACCATCCCTAATACTAGTCTCAAGGCATATTGGCAGCCCTAGTTGGCATAAGCATTTTCAAACAACAATAGACTAGGGGCATAATATTTTCTTTTTTTTTCTACTTTGAGTGAAAATCTAATAACTTTGGAAATTTTGAATTGAAATGGTGTCCATCTGTAAGAGCCTCCATCATGTATTGGATGGCCATGTGTACCTCAACCATTGATACCCAAAAAATTCAAGGAAGTTTGATCTAACTATTGTCTTTTTGAGTGGGTTCTTATTCCTACTATGAAACATGATCTTACCTAAGGATGTGAATGATAAAGGGTCACTGCAGGTAATTCACATTGGATTTAGAATGATCTCTTGACTGCTTGATGTGTGTGTAATGCAAGGCATATTCAGGTCATCACAATGTTTATGTTTTGATTCTTATACAAATTGCTATATCAAAATGGACATGATATTCAAGTCATCCTGGCATTTATGCCTTGGTGCTTATATCTAATCTGACATTCCGAAAATAAAATCAATATTTATATATCCATGGTTGTCTAGCCAGTGGGTGTTGTATTGACTTTTGAGTATACAAATTGATATTCATATGTCTATAGTTTCCTAACTAGTGGATGTTGCATTGATTTATCCGGTTGCCTAAAAATTCAATGACGAAAATGACCAACACATGATTAGTGACTAGGGCCTAGGTCTTAGGTTTGCATTTCATTTTGTAATTTGTATGATTTCATTTATCTCATGATTTCCCAAATCAGCTTGATGCTTAATGATTCTCCAAAACTACGCTAAACATATCATAAGGACTAAGTATCACACAAAGGTCTTCTTAACAGATCACCAAGCAAGCACCCCTGGCTAATTTTGACATTCTGAACCCATTTTCGGGATCAAAATTGAAATCTAAGATCATTTACTATGTCAAAATCATGATTTAAATTTTTCAGACCCAGGACGGCTGACTGCTTGCATAATCGACCTTCAATCATCACAAAAATATAGAATTCAGCTTAACTGATTATCTTACATCAAACTATCAAAATTTCAACTTGGTCACCCATGGTCAACTCATCATCAAACCTAGTCAAAATTGGTCTCCAGGACCTCTAAATGATGTAGAACGCATTCTCAAATGTGTATAACTACTTCTTAAATCAATTAGCATGCTTCTAAACCATTTAGCGCTAACTTTTCTAGTTAGATTTTGATTTTCATCCTGAAGGGGGCATGGTATTGCACATCAATCAAGTCTGTAAATCAAATCTTCTCTCAGTAATCAAGACAACAACCACGTCTAGTTGCTGATTCATCAAAAGACCTCATCGCTTGGGGCATATCATATTCATTGAGATCCATATCAGTTTGGTATCCTAATTAATCTTGTAAACTATATCAACTTTTTGTAACCATCGGTTCATTAGTGTTATTTCCTTGGTTCTTCATAACTAAAGGATTCAGATGTGATACCATTTTGATTCCTTTGGACAATCAGGTTTGGAATCAGGTCACTCACTTCTTCGTAATCATAAAGTTTAGAATCAGGCATTTTGATACTTTTTCATAATCACCGGTTCATTGTTGCTATAGTTGACATCATCATGATTCGTGGCCAACCAGGACCTGAATTAGCTTTTCCAATCTTTCAATCAGTTTTTGTCTCAAAATTGGTTCATATTTCAAATCAATTTCAACATCAAAAATAGATTAATCTTTGAACCACTGCACTTCACATAGTGATTCAAAGAGGGGCAAAATGTAATACCCCCAAAATGGGCTATAGGTTCATTAACCTCCTACATCGTCAAATTGATCGAAATTGACATCAAAGTACTAACCTAAGGCACATCTACACATCATTTTATCAAAAACCTAATTGATTATCTTAATTCTGCATTGGGGAATATTCCTTGAATATTCCTAATTTATCATAATTATCTTTAATTGAATATTATTTAGCGATAAATGTCATTGTTTATCCTAAAGTTGATTAATTGAATATGATGAATATTTAATTAATTAATTTAATTCTACCACTTAATTATTTAATTATATTTAATTATATTTATTCCTAATTAATATTGTTTTTATTTTGACAATAAATCAAAATTCCTACAAACAATCAATTGAATATTTATTTAATTGATTTAAAATCAAAGTTGTCAAATTTAATGATTTAATTGGAATAAAGTTTGATTAACCCATAAATCAATTGTTTTAATTCAAAATCATTTAAGTGGAAAACAAATCACTTTATTTATTAAATTAATTCATATTAAATCATGCACAATCAGAAAAGCAGTTAACTTTAAATCAATTTTCAATTTTAATTTTTTAACTTTCTAAACTCAACATCTAATGATGAGTTGAAAAAGAGAACTAAACTCTATTTTGAGATAAAAATTGCTTTTGCATGATTTTATGAGTTTATTTATTCTTAATTTCTTGTTAACTCAAAAATCAACCTAAGTTTATCAAGAGTGATTTATGGTTTTTCTTATGCATCCTCAAGCCCTGGATTTCTATAAAATCAAGGCTCAACTCTTCACAATTATCTCTCAATCTCTTGAATTTGCACAACTACTCTAGCGAAATTGCATACGAAGAATCAAGCTTTTGTGACAGGCGACTTTGTGAGATCAATTCATAGTTTTTCATATTTGCATAGATTTTCATATCAATTCATATCATTCTTAGATTAAATCTGCATATCATTTTCAATCAATTCATATCATTCTTAGATTAAATCTACATATCATTTTCAATCAATTCTAGCTTAGATTCATACAATTTTTCATCCTAATTGCATAGAAAATAAAAAATAAGAATAGATTAATATGCATTTCATCTTCATTTCTTTCAGTCATTTTAAATCCTTCGTTTAGGTGTTGCATTGTCACTGATCTCGGTCTAATCTAAGAATACCATACTCGCACCTACTAGAAGGTAGTAAATTGCCTGGTTAACTTAGTTTCATTTATTTGTAGATTTTGATTTTTGCTAACCTCTAATGTTTTATTGAAGTGTTGTGTCCATAGGTAGGTACAATTTTCACACACAATTATTCTAGATCTTTCACAATGAGAAATGACTCACATTCAGACTGTATATAGAACATAAGAGGGAGAATATGCAACAAACCAACTTTTATTAATCCTTAACTTCTTACATTGACCACTACTGCTATTTTCGAGCATTAAAAACATATTAAAAGCCACTCCCTTCTTGGGATTGATGAAAACTTCCCCTAATTACCATGCAACTAATCTTTGATTGGTTCAATCCTTAACAAGTGTTATTAACTTGACAACAAAGTTGTCAACTTAACAACTTACATGATCTATTGCATAAGATACTTTGATACTTCCCTTATTACATTCAAATGGGCAACTAGAGACCTTATAAACATAAATTACTTCCCAAATCCTTAACCTATCCCATTTAGCCCTTACATTAGCCCTTTAGGAATCATTTTCCTATATTAGCAATAATGCTTCCATAAAGACAGTATGACTCAACATGAATGCCAAATGGATTTAATAGCCTAATTACATTGAGAAATGGCCTTATAAGCCTCATTTACCTTCTTGTCTTCCTATTCTATGATGTCTTTTGCTACACATGGAAACAGGTCTTCTTGCTCATGCCATTTGAATATTCCTTCAGTGAATGGAAGTGGGTCTGAAGCGCATGGAAGCAGATCTTCCAGCCCTTGCCATTTGAATGATCCTACAATGATTTCTTTTCTTGTAGTTGAGTTGATGGTTGGGATTGGAGTGTGGTCAGGTGAGAAACTAGGGTCTTCTAAAACATAGGCCCTCACTCCTAAATTTTTCTATGCCCCATCTTCTTCTATTGCGTCTAGTAGAACCCTCCCTTTTCCTGGTGCCATTTCCAAGCTACTAGCCCATGCCTCTGGTAGGGGTTTAGGAGATGGGGGGCATTTTCCTATTGCAGTTGTTGGGATTGGGCCTCACAATGCCATGGATTTCTCCCCTTTGAACCATTCCCCTGTGCTAGCCTTTGGAACTGGGGGCAATGATCCTCCTACTGGTCCCTCCTCCTCTCCTCAGCCTTCTATTGTGATTTCTCCTAGGGGTTCTAGTCTACAGAATCTCACGTTGGGGTCCTTTTCTAAGATTTTATCTAAGAGGACTGCTTGTGGGAAAGGACCTAGGGGTGCTACTATCATTGATGGTTCAACATCTCCTATCACTCTGGTTCTTTTGGGTTTCTCTCTATCTCTTACTCACTTCGAGGATGATGGGGATTTGGTGAACAACACTAACATTTTTAAGGTTCACAAATTGATCTGCCAATTTCAAGGATTTTGGCCTAGCCTCTCTCAATTGCACTATTGGGTGTCTTAGGAATAGGAACCAATTTTTTATGATACTGTATATATTTTTCCTATGGCTAAAGGGTTTTTCATAGCTAAGTTTGATAAGGCTGAGGATAGATCTAAGATCTCGTGTGATCATTTCTTTAGCTGGGAGGAGGATATATTTATGCTTATGGTTAATCCCTGGCACCCTGATTTTAATCCTTCTTCTAAAGTCTTCAATAAGATCCCTATTTGGGTCAAGGTTCCTAACCTCCCTCTTCATATTTGGCAAGATTCTATCCTGGAGGAAGTGGGTGAGGCCTTGGGGGATTTCTTAATGCTAGATCATGACTCATTTAATATTTATCACTCTACTATTGCCCACCTTTTGGTTGATCTTGACATTTTCAAGGGTCTTCTAGATGAAATCAAAATTGTGTCATCTGTGGGATCTTGGATCCAACAACTTGACTATGAAGGTATTCCTTTTAGGTGTCATAAATTCTTTAAAACGGGTCACATTTCTGCCTAATGTGGCTTGGATACTAAGAAGAATAAATATTCTCCCTCTTGTTGGAAGGGTTTTTCCACCCAGCATTACACAATCATGAAAAAAACCTCTCAACCTAGGAAGGAGGCTGATCCTATTTTGGAAGGTCCGTTGTCTTCTATGGTGGAGGATGACTCGTGCCCTTTTACCTATACTGAGCCTACTGTGGTTGCTGGCCTTAATTCTATTCACCCTCTTGTTGGTTCTACTCTAGCTCCTTCTTTGTTGGCTGGATTTGTTCACCCTTTTGTTGTTTCTTTTCTAGATCCTTCTTTGTTGGATGGAGTTTCCCCCCCTACTGGTAGTTTCATGGGTGTTGATTCTACTGCCCTTGCTAGTGTTTTGGAAGTTGTTGGTTCTGATGTTGCTGATCCTCTTTTAGTTAGTTCCTTGGTTAGGAATAATGTTGGACCTTTATTGGGTGCTTCATTGGCTATTCCAACACCTCTATTGGGTGTTGTCTCTACAGTCTTGGACTCATTGTGTTGGCAGGAAGAGGCTGCTAGAGTTAAAGAAGGGTGGATCACAATTAAAGGAAAATAATATAAGAGATCCTCCTCTTCTTTTGACATGACCCTTCGATCCCATAAAAAGGGATCAAATGTTTAGTCTCCTCTCTTTTATCTACTATTTTCCTTTGATTTATCTTGTGTAAAAAATTAGGGTTTTTTAGCTCGACTTCTTTCTTTGGTAGTGTTGCATTGTGAAGTGTTTGGGGTGTTTTATCCTTTGTTTTGGTTGGACTATTGTATTTAAGGAACTCTTAAATTTTTATCTTAAGTTCCAGTGTTGTTAAGGGTTTTAGGACCCATGCAAAACCTATTTTTACCTTAATCAAAAATTTCTTGTCTTCATGATTCCTTCATGTGATCCTAATGGTGTTCGTTTGGCTCTTAGGTGCTCCTGCATCAGTAATAGAGGAGATCAAGAAGAAAAAATTGTCTATATAAAGCATGGATTTGTATGAACAAATGGGTGGAAAATTGAAGAATTGAAGAGTCACTGAATGATGTAGTAAAGAAGGAATAGAGAGATGCTGAGTGGGGAAGTAGGATATCATGAAGTGTTGAAGCCAGTGGAAAGTGAAGAATTGAAGTGAAGATAGAAGAGTGCACAAATGATCTGGTTATGGAAAGATAGTTGCACATTTATAGGTCAATATATTTACTATTTCTTATTAGCATTTGTAAAATAGAAATCTCTTAACATATTGGACTTAATAGTCTTATTGTAAAATCCTTGCAAAAGGTAACATTCTAAAGAGTGTTTGAAGCCCTCTGACCAGGCCACTCCTAGTAGGGTGAAGATCCTAATAGATATGAGGTAAATCCCTTGACCGGGTCACACCTAATAGTGTGTATTTTAATCTTTAACTAGATTGGCTCTTAACCCGATGTACTTCAGAAGAGTATTTTATTAGTGGGTGACAATTCCCATAGTGGGTTTTCCCAAAGCTAGGTTTCCAAGTTAAAATACTAGTGTTATATGTAATGCATGAATTGTGTGTATGATTTACTATTTTTTAAAGTTTATTTAGTATTGTCAATAAATAGTAAAGTGTGTTTAACTGAGCTATCACTGAATTAATTAGAGAAAATATTTTTAGGTATTTGGAATAAGGGATTACTGATTTACCCCCTCTCTCTTTAATCCAACATTAAAATAGCTATGGATATTTAAAGGGATATTAAAATCCTTGAGTATAGCTACAAACTTTTTATATATTTTGAAAATATTTTCAATTCATATGGCTATCTCTTTGTTTCTTTTTTATAAGTGGGATGCAGTGGGAAATCTAGATGCAGATAAAAAATATGGGTTTTGGAGTCATCCATTTTACCTTAAGAATTTATTTTGAGCTTTATTTCCTACAAGGGGATATGGTGAGAATCTTACATCCTAGTTTTCTCTGTACCACCTTTGAACAATAGTGGCTTGGATCACAAGCTTGTTTGGTTCTCTAGAGGCACTCTTTCCATGGAATTGTTTGTGTACCACTTGAGAAATTTCACTACAAGACAAAACTAGAGGCAAGAACTTCATTGGAAAAAATATTCTTAGCAACCAACTAGTGGTGGTCATAAAGTTGAACATGTATAAACAACCTATGGCTTGTAGCATTATTTGTAGTTATAAAACAAATACCAAGGTGACCTTTTGGGGTTTTAAAAACTTGGGTATTTTTGTACTGGGTAGACAAATAGAATGTACAATAGTTTCATTTCCATAGAGTCTCATGTTTGATATATTATAAATTGCACATTGGAATAGAATTAATCAAAATCTCAACATGGATTATGTCCTATCTTTTTCCCTCATGGTTTCATGAATTTCTCTCTCAAGAATAGATTAATTTGTCTTCATAAATTTCATTATGAATGTGTAATTACATATTTTAGGTTTCCTTCAAGGAAATAATGAGAATCTTGTTGTGGATTGAAAAAATTATGTGGGAATGATAGTCATGTATTAAAGTATAATGTATGTTAAGATCAATTGAATGATTTTTTAAAGCATGAGTATTTCAAATAATGAATACAATCTTGTTATGATTCATTAGGAATCATATTTTATTCCAATGATTTAATGCACTAGTCTAAATCTACTTTAAGTATTCAGTAATCACCATAATAAATCAAGTTATCTTTACTTTCATGTTTGTAGAAATAAAGTTAGAGGTAAGTTTTTGTCTATCACAAATGCATACCCAATTAGTGACCTAGAATAGAGCTAATTCTAGGTAGATCACATAATTTCTTGTGAAATTTTCTGAGAGTAATATGCCGAGTCTATAATATACTCTATTATTTTTTTTCATTTTTTAGTGTTGCATTAGTTTCACCCACCTAGGTCTTGAAGAACCCAAAGAGTAGAGGAATTGTTTGCATTTGTAAATCATTCATGTAGAGTAAATTATTTTTTGCCTTCTGTAAGAGAAAATCTCCTTCACTCTACCTCAATGATAAGGATGTGTGAAGTTAAAGGGAAGAACTTAAGTTTTCTAAACTACTAAAAAATTAACTTGAACTAGATAAAGTACCTCTAACTAAATTGAAAGAGATGAACTTATATTAAAGTAATACAACATAATGCACAAAATTATTGTAAGATATAGATTACAACATGTATGAATATTTTGACTTCAAAAACTAAAAATACATATAGTGAAGGTCATATCATATAAGTTAGAAGCTCTCGACTTCAAATGACAGTGTGTTGTGGGGATGTTTATGCACTACATTGGATTCCCGAACAACATAGAACAAAGTAGTCATAAATTAGGCGAACTAGTCCCCAAGTTATAGATCTGAGTACTTCTACACAACATACACACACAAAAATGAGAACATTGTTGTGGCCATAAAGAGGCCTACCTTAGTTAAACCTCCAATTTTGTGTTCCCACCTCCACAGACAAGAATATAGATATGTATATAATGAACTAAAATGAAGACAAGTAAAAGAAATAACTCTACACTTAGTGGAAGAGAAAACCTATTACACAAAGATGTGCAATAATAACGAGCCTCGCTTGAGGGAGGAAACCCTTTATTACACAAATATTAGATGGGTAGTAAAAATGAACCTCACTTGAGGGGGAAAATCCCTTACTATCTTGATAAGATAATATAGCAAGATACTTGATAATAAATCTACAAAATAACTAGATAATCAAAAGATAGTTAAATAAGATGCAAACGAGATGAAGTGAAAGTGTAGATCTTCCCAAAGATCTAGCACAACTTTTCTTTGGGAACTAAGAGACTTAAATAATATGGGAGAGTATGAGAAAGAGATTTGTAGATTTCTAAGAGTCTAAAAAACAAAATGAGCACAAAATCATCTTTTTATGGTTTCTCTCTAGTGGAAGTATCCATTTTCATATGCATGCAAGAGAGGTGATCCATGTCACAAGTGGTGTTCTCTCTTCAAGTTTTGTGGAAGTACATCACATAGACATCTGTGCATGGTGCTCATGTCCAAGCATATGTGTAATTCCCCTCTAACACTAACATGTGATTAAAGTACTAAGGGATGTAATTAGAACACTAGGGTTGTTTGAGGGTACATTTTCATTTAAGTGATTGGTACTAAATGTTTAAGTTTGACCGATACCCCAAAAATGGGCTATAGGTTCATTAACCTCTTAAATCGATAAATCAATCAAAATTGACACAAAAGTCCTAACCTAAGGCACATCTGCACATCAAGTCATCGAAATCCTAATTGATTTTATCTTAATTCTACATCAGAGAATATTCCTTGAAAAATTCCTATTTTATCCTAATTTAATTATCTTTAATTTAATAATTATTTGGCGATAAATCTCATTTATCCTAAATTTGATTAATTAAATATGATGAATATTTAATTAATTAGATTAATAATGCCACTTAATTATTTAATTAGATTTAATTCTATTTATTCCTAATTAATATTGTTTTATTTGATAATAAATCAAATTTGCTAAAAATAATCAGTTGAATTCTTATTTAATTGATTAAATTAAATTGTCAAATTTAATAATATAGTTTTGGAATAAAATTTGACTAAAATAATTGATTAACCCATAAATCAGTTATTTTAAATATATTTTAAATATTATTTGGCGATAAATCATATTTATCCTAAAGTTGATTAATTGAATATGATGAATATTTAATTAATTTTATTCTACCACTTAATTATTTAATTAGATTTAATTCTATTTATTCCTAATTATATTATTTAATTTTCACAATAAACCAAATCTCCTACAAATAATTGATTAAATATTTATTTAATTGATTAAATCCAAGTTTTCAATATTTAATAATATAGTTTTGAATAAAAGTTTGATTAAAATAATTGATTAACCCACAAATTAGTTATTTTTAAATTTAAAATCAGTTAAGTTGAAGATAAATCACTTTATTTATTTAATTAATTCATGATTATTTGTGCAGATTCAAAGAGTAGTTAAACTTTAAATCAAAAAATCAATTCAAGTTGTTATCTTTTCGAAACTCAACATCTATTTTGAGTTCAAAGTTGATCTAAACGTCTAATTTGAGTTAAAAAGTTGTTCTTGCATGATTTTGCATGATTTTATGAGTTATCTATTTATAATTTCTTGTTAACTAAAAAATCAACATGAGTTCATCAAGAGTGATTTATGACTTTTTCCATGCACCCTCAAGCCCTGGATTTCTATAAAATCAAGGCTTAGCTCTTTACAAATCATCCACAGAATTTGCATACTTACTCTAGTGAATTGACATCAGAGGAATTATCAAGCTTCTTGCAAATCAACATTTTGTGAGATCAATCTTGTTTTCAATTCATTCTTGTTTCATATTTCATATCATTGTTAGCTTAATTTGCACATCATTTCAATCCATTTAGATTAATTTATTATCAGTTTTTCTCATCTTATTGCATCAAAAATAAAAATAAAAATAAATTAATTTGCATTCATATTTTATTGTTTTCATCATTTAAATCTTTTGTTTAGGTGTTGCACTATCGCTGATCTCTGTCTAATCTGAGAATACCATACTCGCACCTATTAAAAGGCAGTAAATCGCTTGGTTAGCTATATTGTTCTTATTTGCATATTTTGATTTTTGCTAACCTCTAATGTTTTACTGAAGTGTTGTGTCTATAGCTAGGTACAAAATTCACACACACATTTATGGCGCCCACCGCCCACCATGGGGCAACCCACCTTTACATGCTGGTTTTGATTTTTTTTTGGAGCTAAAACCCTAAAGTTTCAAAGATTTAATTTTATCTCCCAAACGACTTGGATTTTTGGTCTGAAATGTTTTTTTCAAGTTGAAGACATATCAAGAAAACTTCAATAAAAAATTTAGAATTTTTTGAGATGGTTTGAATTGTTAATAATTTTTTCTTGATTTTTTGGAAAAAATTAATTTCTGATGAAAATCAGCATATTTTTTAGAAATTTTTACATTTTTGAAAAGCTCTTTAAATTATACAGGGGGTCCATTCTTTGTGTTTTAAATTTGGATGCAATATAATAGCTCAATAGTCAATTTACAAAAATTGGTCTATTTTGGTAAAATGGGTCTCTAGGGCACAAATGAAGCGATTTTTATAAAAAATTTTGATTTTTGGAAAGCTCTCTATTTTTTAGTAGGGGTTTCTATTTCACATTTCTATTTTTGTGGCCGAAATCATATCAAAAAAATCAGATCTTGTTGACTAGGTCAAATGCAACAAAAAAATAAAATTTTGTGATGGGTATGCACTTATTTTTCACATGGTTCATTGAATGATATGAGTTGTCATTTGGATTAGTTGCTGGTTATTATTTCTCCCAATAATTGATTTTCAGATCTAACCCTAGGGTTTTCATAAGTTGAATGTATGTTGCATATCTTGTTTGCTTGTTTTCTTGTCGCAGAGTTTGTGGCTTGCTTGCGTGGGATTGCTTAACAAAGCTAAAAATTAGGTAAAATCTACTGAGTGCATTGCAAAGGAATTAGGGTATTCTACTACATCTAAAAACATTTCAATTTGGACATAACATGAATATCTCACATGTCTAGCTTGAGTGCCTTTCCTGCTTTCATAAATCAAACTTCAATTTTTGGGCTATAAAATGAACATAGATTTGCTTTTTGCATATCTGTTACACATAGTAAATAGGCCCTATGAACACTATTTGTGGATGATCTTGAGAGATTGAGCTTCTTTCTCTTGTTTATTCATGTGAAGCTCCTCTTGATGAAGGATCCCCTTGTAGGTAGGGAAGGTACTGAGAAAGTCTCACGTTCTACTAGATTCGTGTGTCTTCAACTTTTGATTGATACATTCTCTCTCTAGAGAGGTTGATAGATCATAAGCGGTTGACGTCATAGATCTTTGTGAGATAATCTTGGTCTTATCATGATAGATTAATCTATCTACTTTGTCTTGTTGAAGTGAAGAGGTTAGGAGATTATGCTCTACTTCCTTTTTGGATAGTACCAGAAACTCAGATCCTTGAATCTAATCTAGTCCCCCTGTGGTATCTTTTGTGAGTCACCTTTAGAGAGGGTTAACCATTGTGGACATTCCCTTAATTTGGTCAACCACGTGGATGGAACCTCAAGCATTAATAGCCATTTTCACCATGGTAGCAATAGCTACTATATAAATGTCCTTGTGGAGGAAATCTTCATAGGTGTGGTCTCTTGTTGGGCTATCAGATCTCCCTAGCAGCTCCTGATTGATTAATTTATCAAACTGTGTCAAAACTCTAGTGTGCTTGGATTGGAGTTCACCCTCTTCAGATCACAAAAGTTGCAGAGTCAGACCATTACTACAAACCCTAGTGAGGCTAATTTTTTTAAATTTTTCTAGGAATATGTGCGTTATTGAAAATTTTTTTGGAACATACACAATTAGCACTTCTAGGGATTAGCACAATAGGTCACTATTCCTTGTTCATGTGCAAGGTTTCTTTTGCCCTTATTCATTATTTTTAGATGATTGCTTGCTTCCCTTGCTTGCTATTTTGCGTGCTTGATATCTTCTTGGTTACTTGAGACAAAATTTTACACAGATCTTCAAAAATTGGAGAGAAAAATTTGCAAACAAATTGGTACTGAAAACTGAAAAATTGCAAATCTAAAGCAAAAATCCTTTCTAGTGTCAAAAGTCATCCTAAAATTTCAAAACTCGTATCAAAGCCAAAGTCAAAGTTGTTAGAGATTGGTCAAATTTGTTAGAAATCCAATTTTACAGCCTATTTCAAGAATTTGTCAAACAAATCATTGTGTCAGGAATAGAGCAGAACCTATAATGAATACATTCATTTTCCTAAAGTGGTCACTTGAGTCTGATTTAGCCTACTGATTTATTGATTTGAGTCTTTTTCATCTTTTGTCAAAACCTTGTCAAAATTATCTTCAAAATTCAATCTTTTTACTAAATGACTAAGTGTTGTGAGCTCATGCCCACCATCTGTTGGGTGTCTACCCACACTACTATGGCATAGTATCCTTCATTTACATCCGATCTATTCTTTAATCACTTCAATCTTGACAAGGTTGCCTCATTTGATCTTCTAGAATCAATTCATCCTTCAGTTGTCTTCATCTTATTCTTTGGCTTCACCCAAGGTTAATGGTGGAAACTAGAGCTTTGTCACACAAGAAATCTGGAGAGGTATCCCATACAATACCTCTGAATACTCTCCAGGCCCCAACTCTTAAACAACTCTACAATTTTGGTCTTTACGAAGATGACGATCTTGGCAATTTTTGATTGAAAACTGGTTATGTACCCCCTCCATTAACTCATGGAGGTAATCAACAAACCCCACCTCAATCTAATCCAGGGAGCCCTAAAACTCCTAAAATGTCTCATGGAGGGACACATCATAGGTCTCAAGGACACTAATCTCAACACAGTATGGATCAAGAACCTACACCTTCTGAAATTATTCGATATCAAAATGATGATGACTTCAAAAGAATGATGAAACATTTCTTGAAGGAAGATAGAGAAGCATACTTTCTAGAGTTAGCTCATCAAGGAGCTAAACTTACTCCAAAATTTAATGTGGAAGATGTCATTACACATGAGGAAGAAACTCCTATCACAGCTATGATGAAACAAATGCATGCCATGCAAGTCAAACTTAACAAACTTGAGAGAGAAAATGAACCTAAAGAGTTCTCCATGGAGGCTCTATGTCCTTTTCCATTTGATAAAGACTTGTACATGCCACCATTCCCTAAAAGAGTGGAGATGCCTAAATATGATAAGTATGATGGAAACTTTGACCCTCAAGATCATGTCAAAGAATTATGTACTCAATCTATGGAGTTTATGCATGAACCAACCTACTTAATGCATCTTTTCCCTCAATCTCTAGGAGGAGAAACCATTCATTGGTTCTCTAGAAGGCCCCCTACTATCAAAAATTTTGAGGAGCTAATCAAACTTTTCTATAAATAATACTCCTACAATATTCAACATCCAGTCACCATGATCGACATCCACAATCTGAAACAATATCTAGGAGAACCATTCCTAAAATTTCTCAAGAGGTGGAGGAAGAAATTTTCTCTATATGCTAGACCTATTCCAGAAATTGAGAAGCTGGAAATCTTCATCAACAATCTTGTTCCAAAAATCAACTACCCTTTACAAATGCAAAATCATACATCTTTTGATAAGATGGTAGATAATGCGATCAAAATTGAGAAAGTACTTGTGCAAAAAGGAGACATATCACTTCAAAAAGACAAGTATGAATCTGGATCTAGTTCTAAGGACAAGAACAAAAACTGGAACAAGAATAAAGGCATTGTCACAAATGGCATTGTTGATAATATTTGTGCCCCATCTAAGGCACCTGCTTTCAATCTTACTATTGGTACCCAAGCCATCAAAGCTTCTGAAGCCAAAGCCACAGAGTTCAACAAAAATTCATATGATTACAAACCTTGGGCTATAGATCCTAATCACAAATTCACTCCTCTCAAAGAATCCTTGGAATCTGCCATGAAAACTCTATTGGTAAACAAAATCATCTACTTGCCTGAGATGAAAGTCTTTGATCTAGAACCTAAACCAAAATGGTGGAGAGAGAACAATTTTTGTGAATTCCATCACAATAAAGGTCATCAGACTAATAACTGTATTCGCTTGAAGCACATTATACAAGACAAAATTGATAATGGAAACATCACGATTGACAATCATAAGAGCAATAATGATCATACTGCATTCACAGAACCATTTCCTAAACATGGTAAAGAAGATTCTTCTTCTCAACCTAATATGGGTGCTAAAGTCAATTATGCCTACTCAAGAAACAATGTTGTTATCAATATGGTTGAACCATGCTTATCTAAGCATTGCAATGTCATCACAATTATAAGAAGAGATAGAGATAATCAATCAACTAATACAGTTACTTGATCACAAGCTCAAGCACACCTACAAGGACAAATACCAAATTCATCAAATGTCCCTAAGGTGCCTTTCAATCTTTCATCTACTTCTAAATAGAAGGCTACATCTAAATCTTCAAATCCTAAAGACACAAGGCCTACTTCATATAGTATTGTCCAACAACTCCAGCACACAAATGCTAAAATCTCCATGTTTGAGTTGCTTCGGATATCTCCAGCTCATAGAGCCATTCTAGACAAAGCTTTGCTTAGATCTAATGTTCCTAACGACCTTGATTTAGATAGATTATAGACTATGGTTGGTCATCTTACATCTCCATAGTACATTTCCTTTTCAAAGGAAGATGATAACTCCTTGAAGCATCTACATAACCAGCCCCTACATATTGAAGTCTTGATCCAAAACCGTCTTGTCAAATGTGTGTTGATAGATGGGGAGGCTGGCCTAAACATTTGTTCTTACAACTTGATTACATAATTGGGATTTTAAAAAATGGCCATTGATCCCAGGAAGAAGATAACTATCAAAGCATATGATGAGCAAGAAAGATCTTCTAAAGGAACTATTGTCCTACCTATCAGAGCAGGTCTTGTCATCAGAGATACTATATGGAAAGTTCTTGATCTACCTTTGGCTTACAATATCCTCCTAGGAAGATCCTGGATACATGACATGAAAGCCATTCCCTCTACATTCCATCAATGTTTGAAATTTCCTTATGAGGGAGTTGAGGTGATGATTCCAGTTGATCTATATACAATTTGAAATACTTTGAAAGAGAGTGTTGATAAACTTGTTCCTAATAATAGAGAATCTTCCACTAAGCAACTAAATGTAGCTTCAACATCCAAGATGGAAGACATTGCTAAAGAGGTTAAAATCAAAGAAAATGGTATGGGAGAATATACTATAGAGCTAGTCTTATCTTTGACATCTCTCCCTATTTATCCTAAGTCTTATGGGAAAACTCTAAAATAGTCCAAGCTAGAGTCTAAAGAACTTCTTGAAGCATATAAAGGAAATTTTATTGTAGAACAAGTATCTAAATAGGAGTTTGAAGAGGATGAAGCTATGCTCACATGGCTATACAAAGATGAACCTAAATCTCAAGTTGTCCAAAAATGTGATGCTAAAATACCGAATATCCCATCTAAGTCATATGGCCCAGGGGATAAATTGATTACAAAGATGGGATATAAAGGAAAAGGACCTCTAGGACTATAGGGTAAAGGTCTTCTATCACCTCTTGATCATCATGGCTGAGAAAACAAGAATACAATAGGTCTAGGATACACAAAGAAGCCTTTTTGTCTTAGCAAGAACTCCTTGCATGTTCTAGAACAAATTGAGCCTTCCGTAGAAAATCAACTAAAGGGGGAAATAATTGAACAATCTGATAGTTATGATTCAGACACCATTGATGAGCTCATTCCTTATGAGCATTTTCCTAAAGAATTAAAAGACCTCCTTGAAGCTGAAGATGATCCAATAAAAAGAATTAATGTAGTAGAAACACAAGAACCTACTATAGAGCAAGAGATAGTTGCAACACAAGAACCAGCTAATATCAAAGGCAATCAAAAAGATGAAGGTGGTAGTTATTCTAAGATAGATTCCTATGAGTATGAATTCAAATCAGAATTTGAGGGTAACCCTTTTTGGGGTATTCATCCTAACTTTACTCATGTTCTTAGATTTCCTAAAGGTCTACATGAAGAAATAGAAGATGAATCAAATGACTATGAATGGGGAGTCATTCCAGAACAAGCTGAACTTGTTACAAAAAAGCATGTTGATGTTATTCACCAATATGCACCTCAACCTAATGTAAGTCTAGAGCGAAATGATGAACTTATCGAGTCTGATCCACTGATGGGTGAAGTAGATTTCCACAATGACATTGAGCCTATTCATGAATTAAATGTCTTACATTGTAATATCACCTTTGAACTTGAGCATTAGGTTAGGACCAATGATGATAGATCCATAACTGTAAACACTCTTTCCCAATCTTTCACCACTTTGACTATCCAACACCCTAACCTTCTTGACATAACATCCTTCAACTTTAACCAAATTATTTATACCTTTCCCAATGACTATGCCCTTTCTTGCTACCTAAATGTAGTTGAGCCTATGAGGACTTCCATCAGTGAACCAAGCGTTAGCATCATGGAGTTAGACATCAAATATCTTAGTAAGAAAAATAAGAATAAGAATAAAAAGAAAAGGATTTTTGAGGGTGAAAACCACTTTGTGGCAGTCTCAGAACCTACAAAAGTAAAAATAAAAGATGTATCCAAAGGTGAAAACCTCTCTGAGGCACCTAAGGATGAGATATTTGATGTCCTTCTGAGTCATTTACAAGATAGATCTCCAATTCTAATTGAGTCCACTCAATTTATCAATTTGGGAACAACAAAAGAACCATAGTTGATCCATGTAGCACAACTTATCAGAAGAAGAAAAGAAAAAATTTACAACATTCTTAATAGAGAAATAGATTAACTTTGCATGGAAATATTCAGATAAGCCAGGGTTGGATCCTGATCTTATAATGCATCATTTATCCATAGCTCCAAATGTTAAACCTGTTAAGAAAAAATTGAGAAAGATGCATCCACATGTTGCACTCTTGGTAAAAGTTGAATTAGAGAAACTCCTGAAAGCCAGATTTATCCGAGTTATTGATTATGCAGAATGGATCTCTAATATTGTACCTGTGTCTAAACCAAACAAATCTATAAGAGTGTGCACAAATTTCATAGATATAAACAAAGCATTCCCTAAGGATGATTTTCCATTACCTAACATTGATATGATAGTGGACATGACTGTGGGCTTTGAGATGTATTCTTTAATGGATGGTTTTTCTGGATATAATCAAATCAAAATTGTTCCAGAGGATCAAGAGAAAATTGCTTTCACATGTGCATGGGGTACCTTCTATTGGAATGTCATGCCATTTGGGCTTAAGAATGTTGTTGCTACATATCAGAGAGCTATGACATCAATTTTTCATGACATGATGCACTGAACTATGGAGGATTATGTTGATGATACTTTAGCAAAATCTATGATTAGAGCTGAACATTTAAATGACTTGAGGAAGATACTAGACAGAATGGAAAAATTTAGTCTCAGACTAAATCCTAAGAAGTGTGCTTTTGGTGTCACTTCTAGAAAGCTCTTAGGCTACATTGTTTCAAAGAAAGGAATTGAGGTAGATCTAGCTAAATTAAAGGCTATAATGGAGATGCAACCTCCCAAGAATATCAATCAAATGAAAACATTACAAGGGAGAGTTCAATCTATCAGACACTTCATATCTCAGCTAGCAGACATATCACAAACTTTTACAAAGACATTACATAAAGGTGTGACATTTTCATGGAGCGAGGAATGTGAAAATAATTTTGATCATATCAAGAACTATCTATCAAATCCTCCCATCTTGATGCCTCCTATTCAAGAGAAACCATTGATCTTATATGTCTCCACAACAAATACATCACTAGGGGCATTGCTTGCATAGCATGATGAGAATAGAAAGGAAAGATCTATATACTATATCAGTAGAACATTGGTGGCATACGAAAAGAACTATTCTATGATTGAAAAGGCTTGTCTAGCTATGGTCTTTGCATCACAAAAACTAAGACATTATATGTTGGCTCATACTACACATTTAGTATCTAAGATTGATCCACTAAAGTACCTGCTAAGCAAAGCTACCTCATGGGTAGATTAGCCAAATGGGTCATGCTCTTAAGTGAATTTGACATTGAATATGTTGAAAGAAAATTTATTAAAGGCCAAGTTATTGTTGATCAATTAGCAGATGCACCTTTATTTGATGATACACCAATGCAAATGGAATTCCTAGATTCCTCTATCATGAATCTTTCTTCTAGAGAATGGCAATTATTCTTTGACAGCTCCTATACATAGAATGGATCTGGAGCAAGCATATTGTTCATAACTCCTCAAGGATACTCAATCCCAAAAGCATTTAGAATCAAGTTTCCTTGCACAAACAATATTGCTGAATATGAAGCCCTTCTTAATGGCATGAAAATGACAATTGAGTGGAGAGTAACAGAATTACACATTCATGGAGACTCACAACTTGTAATCCATCAAGTCAATGATGTGTACTAAACTAAAGATGAAAAGTTCATTCCATACAAGAGAATGGTAGATGATCTAAAGAAGTATTTCATATCTATCACATTTGAGAAAATACCTAGAATAGAGAATAAGGCTGCCGATGCAATGACAACATTATCTACTTTATTATAGTAGCCTGAACATGAGCTATGCTACAAGTTCCTGGTGGAAGCACTATCTTATCCTACATATGACTCCCCTAAAACCCGCATGATTTTCACTATTGTAGGTCATGATTCATTCAGATATAAAAACCTATTCTCCTATCTCAAAGACCAAATCATCCCTGATACCTTTAACCATCATGAAAAGAGATACCTTATCTACCATGCCTCATGGTAAGTCATCATTGGTCATGATCTTTACAAATGAGGTGTAGATGGTACACTCCTTAGATGCTTAGAATGGGAAGAGTCTCAATGTGCATTACAGGAAGTCCATGAGGGTATATGTGGGTCACACTCAAATGGTTTAACACTAGCTCAAAAACTTATTAGGGCTAGGTACTATTGGCCTACAATGGAGAAAGAGTCTATCAAGTTTGCTAAGAATTGTCAAAAGTGCCAAGTACATGGCAACTTAATTCATGCTCCAGGGAGAGATCTAATCCCGTTCACTACACAATGGTCTTTTCATCAATGGGCATTTGATCTTATAGGATCCATACATCCTCATTCTTCTAATGGACATACCCATATAATCATAGCTATAGATTATTTTACAAAATGGGTAGAAGCAGTCGCTTTGACACAAGCAACTAGAAAACAAATATATATGTTCATCTTGAACTACATCATATGTCGGTATGGTATTCCACATTCCATAGTCACAGATAATCGTGGACAATTTAAGAACAAAGAATTGGATGATTTATGTGCCAAATTCAAGATTACACAACATTGGTCATCTATCTACTATCCTCAAGGGAATGGACAAGTAGAGGTTTCTAACAAGAATCTATTGAAAATCTTGCACCGTACAGTTAATAAAATAGGAAGAGGCTGGCATCTCATGATCAATCCATTTCTCTGGGCCTACAGAACAAGTATCAGAACACCCACTAGGGCTACACCTTTCACTTTAGTTTATGGGTCTGAAGTAGTACTACCTATTAAGGTTGAAATCCCATCACTAAGAATCAGAATGCATGGTCTAGTAACTGATGATGACTACAGAGTGTCTAGGTTGCAAGAACTTGAACTACTAGATGACTGCAGACAAGTAGCATATGATCATCTTAGAGTATATCAAAAGAGAATGTCTAGAGGTTACAACAAGAAAGTCAAACATAGAGAATTTTAGGTTGGTGATCTAGTCTTGAGAGAGAATCCTAAAAATCAATCACATAGAGAGCGCAAGGGGAAGTTTGAACCCAACTAGCTGGGTCCCTTTGTTATCACTACTAATTTTTTCTCTGGTGCCTATCAACTCTCAATGACTGAAGGAGAACAGCTCCAAGAACCAATCAACATTCTCCATCTAAAGAAATTCTACGCCTAAGGTATTCAGTCTATGGTAAAATATCCTAAAAAAATCTTTAAAATTGGAAAAAGTCCTAAAAAATGAACATCTTGGTGAAAACCTAGCAATAGGCACCTTGATGATTCACAAAAAAATTAAAAAATGTTAAAAGTACAAAAAAAATTGGGAAAAATAAAAATACAAAAAAATGAGAAAAAGAAAAAGTGCCTTGGAGAAAACCTGGAAACAGGCACCTTGGTAGCAAAAATAGAATCTTTGCCAAGATGGTGAAAACCCAGCAAATGGGTGCCACTTGCTTCAAAATGCTCCATCTATTAGCGCAATCTTGGTCTTTCCCAGCTTTCAGTCTTTCTTTGGTTTATACATATCTCTTGGTTTGTTCCCATATTCCTATTTTCAATAAGTCAGTTTGTACACCAATCAGCTCAAGTGTCTGTATCCTATCAATGTTCAAACTTGGGGGCAATCAAAGTCATATCCTATGGCCTCCAATGTATCTTAGATGTATCATATCTAGTCAAAGTCCTCTAAAGCTTCATTTGAGTCAGTCAATCAGTCTCGTCTCCAGAAAGGATTTTGCATCTACAACAATGTAATCAAACATCAAACACAAATGGAAAACAATCTATGCTTTTTACATGCTTTTATCTCCTTATATGCTTACTGATTCACATTGAGATTTTTGCATATTTTGTTCCCACGAGCTCTTCGATGATGTCCTTTATAGGATTTAGAGAGTGATGACTGGGGGCATAATCTTTTCTTTGTTTTCTTCTTGTATGTGAAAATCTAACAACTTTGGAAATTTTGGATTGAAATGGTTTCCGACTATAAGAGCCTCTATCTTGAATTGGATGGCCATGCGTACCTCGACCATTGATACTCAGAAAATTCAAGGAAGTTTGATCTAACTATTGTCTTTTTTGAGTGAGTTCTTTCTCTTATTGTGAAATGTGATCTTACCTAAGGATGTGAACAATAAAGGGTCACTACGGGTAATTCACATTGGATTTAGAATGTTCTCTTGACTGTTTGATGTGTTTGTATGCAAGGCATATTCTAGTCATCATGATGTATATGTTTTGATTCTTATACAAATTGCTATATGAAAATGGACATGATATTCAGGTCATCTTGGCATTTGTACCTTGGTGGTTATATCTAATTTGACATTCTGAAAATAAAATCAATTTTCATATGTCCATGGTTGCCTAACCAGTGGGTGTTGTATTGATTCCTACGCATACAAATCGATATTCATATGTCTATGGTTTCATAACTAGTGGGCATTGTATTGATTTATCCAATTACCTAAAAAGTTCAATGATGATAACAAATCGACACATGATCAGTGACTAGGTCCTAGGTCCTAGGTTTGCATTTCATTCTGCATTTCATTTTGCACTTTGCATGATTGCATGATCTCACAAATTATTGAATTAAACTTAAATGCTTAAACGATTCTTCAAAAATGCTAAAAAAATATCATAAAAGTTGAATCTCACATGAAGGTTCCTCCAATGAAACAAGTAGAATCATTTTTTGGGATCAAAATCAAAATCTGAGATCGTTTATATTATTCACTACTTGCATAATCAACCTTCAATCATCAAAGAAATCCAAAATTCAACTTAACTGATTATCTTACATCAAACTATCAAAATTTCAACTTGGTCAACTCATGGTCAAACCTAGTCAAACTTGGTCTTTGGGACCTCTAAACGATGCAGAACGCATTCTCGGATGTGTATAACCACTTCTAAAATCAATTGGCATGCTTCTAAACTATAAACGCTGACTTTTCTTGTCAGATTTCAATTTTAATCCCGAAGGGGGCATGGCATTGCACATCATTCAAAGTCTGTAACTTAATTTTGTCAATCAATCTTTCCTCAGTAATCAAGACAACAACCGTGTCTAGTTGCCAATTCATCTAAAGTCCTCATCACTTGGGGGAAAATCTATCATCTCTTGGGGAATATTAGATTCATCTAGTATCCAAATCTATCTTGTAAACTATATCAGCTTTTCATAACTATTGGTTCATTAATGTTATTTCCTTGGTTCTTCATAACTAATGGGTTCAGGATGTGATACCAATATGATTCATACAAGGACATTGAGGTCTAGAATCGGTCACTCACTTCTTCACAATCATAAGGTTCAGAATCAGGCATTTTGGCACTTTTTTGTAATCACCAGTTCATTGTTGATATAGCTAGCATCATCTCGATTCCTGGTCAATCTGGGCCTGGGTCGATATCTTTCATCTTTCAAATTAGTTTCAATCTCAAACATCTTTATCATACACAGACAATTCTTTGAGCCACTACACTTCGCATAGTGGAAATGTGTGTGTGAATTTTGTACCTAGCTGTAGACACAACACTTCAATAAAACATTAGAGGTTAGCAAAAATCAAAATATGCAAATAAGAATGATATAGCTAACTAGGTGATTTATTGCCTTCTAGTAGGTGCGAGTATGGTATTCTCAGATTAGACCGAGATCAATGACAATGCAACACCTAAATGAAGGATTTAAATGAAGAAAGCAATAAAATATGAATGCAAATTAATCTTTTTTTTAAAAAAATTTGGATGCAATAAGATGATAAAAACTGATAATAAATTAATCTAAATGTATTGAAATGATATGCAAATTAAGCTAACAATGATATAAAATATGAAACTAGAATGAATTGAAAACAAGATTGATCTCACAAAATTTTGTTTCACAAGAAGCTTGATGATTCCTCTGATGTCAATTCACTAGAGTAAGTATGCAAATTCTGTGGATGATTTGTAAAGAGCTAAGCCTTGATTTTATAGAAATTTAGGGCTTGAGGGTGCATGGAAAAAGTCATAAATCACTCTTAATGAACTCAGGTTGATTTTTGAGTTAACAAGAAATTAGAAATAGATAACTCATAAAATCATGCAAAATCATGCAAGAACAACTTTTTAACTCAAATCAGAAGTTTAGATCAACTTTGAACTCAAAATAGATGTTGAGTTTCGAAAAGATAACAACTTGAATTGATTTTTTGAGTTAAAGTTTAACTACTCTTTGAATCTGCACAAATAATCATGAATTAATTAAATAAATAAAGTGATTTATCTTCAACTTAACTGATTTTAAATTTAAAAATAACTAATTTGTGGGTTAATCAATTATTTTAATCAAACTTTTATTCAAAACTATATTATTAAATATTGACAACTTGGATTTAATCAATTAAATAAATATTTAATCAATTATTTGTAGGAGATTTGATTTATTGTCAAGATTAAATAATATAATTAGGAATAAATAGAATTAAATCTAATTAAATAATTAAGTGGTAGAATAAAATTAATTAAATATTCATCATATTCAATTAATCAACTTTAGGATAAATATGATTTATCGCCAAATAATATTTAAAATAACTGATTTATGGGTTAATCAATTATTTTAATCAAATTTTATTCCAATACTATATTATTAAATTTGATAATTTAATTTAATCAATTAAATAAGAATTCAATTGATTATTTTTAGCAAATTTGATTTATTGTCAAATAAAACAATATTAATTAGGAATAAATATAATTAAATCTAATTAAATAATTAAGTGGCAGTATTAATCTAATTAATAAAATATTCATCATATTTAAATAATCAAATTTAGGATAAATGAGATTTATCGCCAAATAATTATTAAATTAAAGATAATTAAATTAGGATCAAATAGGAATATTTAAAGGAATATTCTCTGATGTAGAATTAAGATAAAATCAATTAGGATTTTGATGACTTGATGTGCAGATGTGCCTTAGATTAGGACTTTTGTGTCAATTTCAATCGATTTGTCGATTTAAGAAGTTAATGAACCTATAGCCCATTTTTTGGGTATTACATTTTGCCCCTCTTTGATAATCATACTGTTTGGGGTATTATACTTTTAAGATACCTTAACCAAGTAGATGTGATACGATGAGAATGTGTTTGATAATATGATTTCTGATTAGGATCCTAAATATTGCTTCAAAAAATATCTCCTATGATCTGTGATGATCCCCCATATGTATGATGATCTTCTATCCTGATGATGATTTACGTTCTTTTATTCAAATTATATGGTTATGGTTATCTACATGCTAACAATACCAAAAAATCATGTTTTAATATCAATTATATTTGATGTGCCTATAGGATGAGGAGAGGTAGTCGTAGTCACTTCTACGAGAGATCTATGAAATGTTGCACTCCCCCTCCTTGTTTTGTACTATTTTTCTACACACACACACACACACACATATATATACACATACACATATATGTATATATGTATATATATACATATATGTATATATTGTTGGAGATTTTCCAACAAGCCAGTGTTGACTTTATGTTTGTCATTGATGACAACATATGGTAAGTAGCATGTGTGGAAGACTTATGCAGTAAGCTTCTAGTATATATAGAATGGACATGTTATCAGCATGATGTCATGGATGGAAAGGTTAACTATTAGTACAGATAGTTATACAACAACTTGTGTCAGCAGTGTTCTTGATAGAGTTATAGGCAGTGTTCTGTGAATGATTGTTCATATAGTTATCATGGAGCCTTGCGCATTTGGATATGTGATGGAGACATGTTAGTGATGTTACATTCATGGACATAGAGTCTAATGATTAGTAGAAGTGAAGTTATGTAGTCGCTATTCACCAGTAGCAGTTTCCTATGTTTATTCAGAAGAGCCGACATTGATTATATTGGTTCAGGAGTTGCACCTATCATTTCGGTATGCACCCTTGGATTAGTGCTTGGAGAAGAGTTAGCAATGTTCAGTTAAGAGTGCATGATGTAATTCAGCTTGAGGAGAAAGTTTTAGTTACTTTGGTACAGCTGACAGTGTGTAGTGTGCGTCTACATTTATTAATATTGAACAGGTCCCAAAATGTGTTGCATGCTTAGTAGAGCCGAAAAAATTATTATTGGAGTATGTTATGGTTTCTCTAATATGATTTCAAGGTGGTTCTAACAAGCTGACTTGATCATATCATTTAGTGGAAAGATATTTATAGGCAGTCATTTGTGATTGCTAAGGCATGGTTTAGAGTTGATTGTGAAGAGCAGAGTAGAGTGTGCAAAGTGTTGAGCCATTAGCAGAAGGTCTATGTGACCAAGTAAAGTGTTTTTTCTATACATTGGAACTGATCTAGCTAGTAGGTCAAAGCAGAGTTCACCAAGATCCAAATATAGTGTGTATCTATTATTCAGAAGGTTGTAGCCTTCACTCATTTGAGAAGTGTGCTCTCAGACAGTGTGTCCTCACCCCTAACAGGGTTAATTGTAAAAGATTCCTAATAGGGTCTAACCCTTAACCAGGTCACTATACTAAATATATTGTAAAGCAACTCCTAATAGGCTTAAGGATCTTCTAACAAGGATCATAATACACTAGTGTAGATTATTAGTGGGTGTCAATTCCCACCAAGGTTTTTACCTATTTGGGTTTCCCCATAACCAAAATATTGGTGTTGTGTTCAAGTGTTCTTTAATTGTGTTTATGCTTTATGTTTAAGTATAATTAATTGGATAAAGAATTGAAACTTGTAGATAACTAATTCACCCCCCCTCTTAGTTATCTCTTGGGACTATTCCTAACAATTGGTATCAGAGCCAAGTACCTCGGAGAGAAATTTTAACAGCTTGAGGTTGATCAGATGGTATTCTACAGAAAAGAAAGTCCTAAGTTTGATGGAGAGAATTATCTTGACTAGAAGAACAAGATGATGACACATTTACAATGCATTTCTTTTGAAGTTTTTGATGTAACTATCAAAGAATTCAAGATCCCTACTTTAGTAGACCTTGCAAAAGATGATGCTACTAAAAAGAAAAAGGAATTATTTCATTAGAATGCATTAGCCAAAGAAGCCCTTATCAATGCCCTATCTGATAGTGAGTTTTCATAAATAAAGAAAGTAGATACAACCCACACGATATGGAAGCACCAAGAAGACATATTTGAAGGAGACAAATAAGAAAATGATGCACATAGAAAAACTTGGAAGAATAGATACAATGAATTAGAAATGCTACCTAAAGAGAACATCAGCGCTTACAACCAAAGGATTAATGAAGCAGTTGCAGGAATCAAGAACAATGGTGGAGAGATCTCGAAAGAAGAAATTATGGATAAGTTGATGACCACTCTCATAGTAGAGTATGAAAATAAGATCAACATCCTTGATGAGACCATGCAGATTACATAAAATTTCAAAAGAAAGACCTTGATTAGAAAAATTTCAGCTTTTGAGATTTCAAGATTGAAGACAGAACCTAAAAGTGAAATAGCCTTCAAAGCATTAGTCCATGGTAAGAAATTTGCAAACACTTCTGGTAATTTTGATGATGATGATGAAGAGAAAACACTAGATGATTTCATTGCTATGATTGCTAAAAGAGAAAAGAAAGGAAAAGGAAAATATGAAGGTTAATTTCCATTTAAATGCTTTTCATGTAATAATATTGGTCACTTTGAATCTAAGTGTCCTACAAGAGTTAAAAGGTACCAGAACAACTACAAGCCTAAGTATACAAAAGAATGCTACTATGCTGGAGATGGAGTATCAGATGAAGAATCAACAGAAGAGGAAATTGGATTCATTTCTTTTGAAGATGATAAGGAATCACAAGAATTAGCTCTAATTTTACAAGCTAACATTAGTATAGATTGGGTCATTGATAGTGGTTGCTCACATCACATGACAAGAGACAAAGATATATTTGTTCATTTGGATAGATACAAAGGAGGCATGGTTAGATTTGGAGATAACACTGGCAAACCTATCATTGGTAGAGAAGCCATCACCTTGGATGGAAAGAATAACACTGATGATGTTCTTTATGCTGATGGTTTGAAACATAACCTACTAAGTGTTGGGCAGTTACTTGACAAAGGTTATAGGTTGGAGTTCAATGGAAACAAGTGCATCATTAAACACAAAGAAGGAGAAATGATTGCATCAGGATCAAACTAAAGGTAATGTTTTTCAGCTTAATCCAGAAGCAAGTTGTTTTGTTGCTAAAGTTGATGACAATTGGTTGTGGCATAAAAGACTATGTCATATCAATTTTGATAACATAGTAAAGATAAGTAATGTGAAGGCAATTAGAGACCTACCTAGCATAGAAAAGCCAATTTATACTATTTGTAGGGAATGTGTGATGGGAAAACATGTAATAAATTCATTCAGAAGCAAGCACAACTTAGTAGAGAACAAGTTAGATCTAATTCATATAGACCTATGTAGACCAACTCAAACAAGATCATACTATGGTGAAAGGTATTTCATTTTGTTTGTAAATGATTATTCTAGAATGATGTGGGTTGCATTTTTGAAAGATAAGTTAGAAGCATTTGAGAAGTTCAAAATATTTAAAGCTAAGGTTGAGAATGAATCTGGACTAAAGATATAGTGTCTAAGATCGGATAGAGGAGGAGAATTCACCTCTGATAGATTCTATGAATACTATGAAGAATATGGCATAAAAAGATAGTTAAGTGCACCTAGAACCCCTCAGTGGAATGGGATTGTAGAGAGAAGGAATAATATCATCCTTGACACAGCGCACACCATCATGATTGAAGGAAAAGTTGCACACACCTATTGGAGAGATGCAGTCAATCAAACAATCTACATCATCAACAAAATACAATTGAGACCAGGCGTGAACAAGACACCTTATGAGCTATGGTTTGGTAATGTTCCCACAGTAAAATACTTTAGAATCTTTTGAACCATGTGCTACATAGAGAGGGATGAAATAGTAGGCAAGTTTGATGCAAGAAGTGATGAAGGTATTTTCCTTGGTTACTCTACTAAAAGAAAAGCTTGTAGATGTTTCAATTTAAGATTGAGGAATATCATTGAAAGTGCTCATGTTAAGATTGATGAAAAGTGTATGGTTTAAGAAAGATATCATGATTACTCACCTATGATTGAAGAAGAACCTAGACCCTCCACTAGTGAGACAGCTGTTGAAGAAATGTTTGACAGTATTGATGTTCTATTTAATGACCTTGAGACAAGTGAAGAAGAAACTCCAAAGGTAGATGAGATAGTATCACCTAAAGCTCCAAAGTTTACATCTAGATATCACTCTAAAGATGACATCATTGGAGATCAGAGCGGCAAAGTCATAACAATATCAAAAGAAAAGAGTTCTGCAAGTAATGAGGTGGTATGTTTACTTTCTCAGATTGAACCCTTAAGTGTTGAAGATGCATGAAATGATTCAAATTGGCATGATGCTATGAAAGAAGAACTAGATCAGATTATCAAGAATGATACTTGGGAACTAGTCCCAAGACCTAGTGATAAGAATGTGATTGGAACAAAATGGATATTTAGAAACAAGATGAATGAAGATGGTATAGTAGTAATAAATAAATAAAGATTAGTATGTAAGGGATATGTGCAAAGAGAAGGTATTGATTATTCAGACACATTTGCACCAGTGAGTAGATTAGAAGTTATTAAGTTGTTTCTAGCCTATGCAACATTCAAAAACTTCAAATTTTATCAAATGGATGTTAAGTCAGCATTCTTGAATGGAGAATTGAAAGAAGAAGTATACATTGAGTAGCCAGAAGGATTCACCTTATTAGACAAACTTGATGTGGCATGTAGATTGAAGAAGGCCCTCTATGGACTTAAGCAAGCCCCTAGAGCATGGTATGAGAGACTAGATGGATATCTAACAAAGATTGGATTCGAGAAAGGAGCAACAGATTGTAATCTATTCATAAGAGAGACATCTGAAGGTTTACTACTTGTAGCTATATTTGTTGATGACATTATCTTTGGAGGTAATGACAAACTTAGTGCTAAATTTTCAAAGGATATGCAGATTGAATTTTAGATGAGCATGATTGGACCCATCAAATACTTTTTGGGATTGAATGTGCAACAGACAGAGAAAGGTATTTTCATTAATCAGTCCAAGTATGTGAAAGAGATATTAAAGAAATTCAAGATGGATGATTGAAAGCTAGTAGGGACACCTATGATAACTAGATGCAAGCTTACAAAAGAGTGTGACTCACCAACAGTAGATATAACATTGTACAAGTCTATGATTGGAAAAATCATTTATCTTACTCAAACTAGACTTGATATTTCCAATGCAGTTGGCATAGTTGGAAGATTTGTAGTAGAACCTAAACAAAGTCACCTTATGGTAGTAAAATGAATATTTAGATACTTTCAAGGCACTATAGACTATGGTCTATGGTATCCTAATTCATAAAATGTTGAGCTTCATGTATATACTGATGCAGATTGGGCAGGATGCGTTGATGATAGAAAGAGTACATCAGGAGGAGCAGTGTTTCTTGGTGATAGACTTGTCACTTGGACAAGAAAGAAGAAAAATTGTATCTCTCAATCAAAAATAGAAGCTGAGTAGGTTGCAGCAGCCCTAAAATGTTCTAAAGTTGTGTGGATCAAGCAAATGATAAAGAATTTTGGAAATTAGATTGATTATCCTATTGTTATTCATTGTGATAACACTAGAACTATCAACATGTCGAAGAACCATGTGATGCATGAAAAGACAAAATACATTGAAATCAAGTATCACTACCTAAGAGAGAAAGTGGTAGAGAAAGAATTCAAGGTGGACTATGTGAATACTAAAGATCATTTAGTAGACATATTTACAAAGCCCTCACCAAAAGATACTTTTGAGTATCTCAGGGAGAAGTTGGGAGTAATTCCCTTTCCTGATTCTTCTTAGAAGAAAGAAGAAAGAGCATCAGTCCTCAGGGACTGATGGATGGTTTAATACTCTACTTTAGAAGGAGTACTGGTGCTTAAATTGATTGGCACCCTTTTCCATTGATGTCAAAGAGGGAGTAATATATAGTCATGAAAAATAAAAGCAAAAGAAGGAGTAATATACTAAGGGGGAGTAGTATTCAATTATGGAAGTAGTTCAGTTGAGGAAATGGAGAATGTTATAAAATAAATGTTCATTTGGATTGGTGGAGTTTTTCATTCCATATGTTACCATCAATGCCAAAGGGGGAGATTGTTGGAGATTTGCGAGAAAGCTAGTGTTGACTGTATGTTTGTCATTGATGACAATATATGGTAAGAAGCATGTGTGGAAGACTTATGTAGTAAGCTTCTAG